>CM031237.1:884598372-884903014 GCA_018340775.1 Taxus wallichiana var. yunnanensis
AGCTAAAGGAAGTGTATATGTGGAAAAAAATGGCTTAGATTCAAGTATGGTTCATCTCGTTCCTTATGTAAATATCCACGCTTTTATCATTTCGCTAAGTTCGGTTTTTCCGTTCAATTATTTTTTAAAAGTTTGATTTTCCATTTCACAATTTTTAAGGAAACCATCAGTGAATTTTTTAAAGTAAATTTATATTCAAAATTGCCCTTTTTAAATACATTCACCAACATTTCTACCAAGATTCATCAAAATTCTATGGTGTTAAACATATTTGATTCCTTAAAAATTTCCTTCTACGGGTTATTTGGGTTTTGGCCCAAAGCGCCCCAATTCCGTATCATTTCTAAACCTAAAGTCTATTTGATCTTATGTTGTCTCTCGTAACATATCTAAGCTTGGATATTTTTATGTCTTTTTTATCTTTAAAATATTTTCCTTAAAACCACTAACTTTATGATTTTTCCTAAATTCAAATTCCTAAATTTTCATGTGACCTTGATTGAGTTAACTTTTTTTTTACAAAAATGAATGATATTGACAACGAGAGAAAGGGAAATAAGTCAGATCTGGTAGCTACAAAGACAAGGAAAAGCATTCAAAGCATAGTCTTTTTGAAAAGGAAAGAAGAAAACAAATGATGTAATTTTTTCCTCATATCCATAGAGTCAATCCCCAATATCAATGTATGTACTACTCACCCAATGCACTATATTTTCACATCTTGTAATCATTTTCCAATCCGATTAAATACATTGTGCCAAAAATTATTAAGACATCACTTAGTCAATTTTAAAATTCTCAAACCACTTCATGTGAGTAAGTGTTCGATTTTGGAGGCTTAGATCCAAGGTGACACAGTGGAATAACATATCCAGAAAGTTGGGAAACTAAATTTTGTCGTAGCTACGGAGTTTGTAATTTTATTGAAGGATTTTCCTTATAAATATTGTAAATATTTTTTTCTCATATTTTTTACAGTCATTCTCGAAGCAAACTATTTTCCCATATAAGTACAATATTTTTAAAAAGATCATGTTAAATGGGTGTACAATTAATCGATGTAGTGATTCTTTCTTTATTAGTATTTTCAAAATTTTCTTAACCCAAATTAGTGTACAACGAAGTATAGTAACATATGATGTTAAATTTCTTATGTTAGTCTAAGGATTATTTAGTGATGGCAACTAAAGCTTTAGCTAATATTTTTACAAAAAAGTAATTGAATCAAAGAAACTTTTTTCATTTGGGCTTCAATGTCACTATATTACCTGATTATGCTTTTTCATAGATTTGATTTTGTAGAAAATGTGGGCTGTTTATTAAACAATGAGTGAGTTCTATTATTTACAATAACATTACAACATGAGCTTTTAGATTTATTTTAGCTCTCTATAATTTTCTTCTTCATCCCAAATAATGGAAAATTCTTTACACAACTTTCCTAGAAGCTCTTAATACTCTATTGATATAGAGTAAAAACATTCAAATATTTGAACTAATTATCTAATAATATTTTATATTACTTATTATTGATAGGTTTGTAGGTTGTAAAAACCGAGTTTTCTAAATCTTATTTGGCATGTGTTTAATAGTTAATTATGTTTATGATCATCTCATTTCAAAATGATGTGCTTATTGTTGTCAACATTATTTCTCGCTAAATGCATTGCATGCTTATAAAATCCAATTCAATTTTTGTATGGGTCAAATGTTTAGCCTATTATTTATTCATTTGTAATGACTATACTAATTGATTATTCTTTCTTTTTTGGTTCAAGCTATCTACTCTAACCTATATTTCACTACAAAATACATTAGCTTCGACCGGAATTTCCATATCATGGCCTTGTTTTGTATAGGGATCAAGTACTCTTTAGGAATACTATTTTTATGTACATTGTTTTGATTTTAAGGAACATGCATAATGTTTAGATATAACCTTTTTTTTAGGAATGATTATTATTATATTATAACCATCTTATATGTCAATATCCTTCAAGACCAACATATTTGAACTAATCACTTTCAATCATAGTTACCAAATATGGTGGATGCAAAGTGAGATTTTTAATGTATTGTGTTTTTTTCCATCCATCATATAAAAGAGCATATATTTCAAGTTTATATATTTAGAACACAGAAAAAACAAAAATCCAAATGATGTGGTTGAGAAAAATTAAAAAATCCACAAAAACATATTGAGAAAACTCATGTTATTATTCGTATTATGACCGCTATTTATTATAAATAAAAAAATGCCTTTTATGCTTTAATAACACACTACATTGTACACAATACGCACAATAAGGGTAGAAGCTGTTGTATAGTTATATGTTTAATTATTAAAATTGTCACATTTTTAAATATACAATTTATCATATATTTTTCTATAAACTTGTTTCCCATATTTTATGTCAACCATTTAATACTCTTAGTATGAAACTTTATACCTTTTTTCAATTATATATGTCTTACCAAATCTACAAATATACAAAACACTCTTGTTAATGTATTTGAATCAATTGAATTTGATTTCTGAATGTACAAGAAAAATAAAACTTTTTGATATGTATTCCAATAATTTTGCATACATATATTATATTAATATATGTAAAATATGCAAAGAGATATATTTTTAAGGTGCCTATTATGGAGAAATCACAACACCCCTGATTGCTTACAAGTGAATGGTTGAGGTAGTTAGTGTGATTCGTCAAACATGGAGTTATCCCAAAGTGTGGGAATTTACAATTGGGATAACCCTTTGGAGAAGGCTAGATTCCTAACCTATCCTAGTGCCAACTACTCCAAAGTGCAGAGAGTTGCAGATCTAACACTAATCTAATGCTTTCCCAAGGAGACAAAGTTAGAGAAAATGCATGAAAATTAAAACCTACTCTAAGGGAAGGTGATGCACCAAGAAGGATGTTGAACAACTTGCATAATAAACACAGCACTAACAAAATCTTGTAATGAAAAAAAAACAATACACAATATCCTTGCATGTAATGAAAGATTATAAAGTTACAATATAACACAAAAGAGGGTTTGAAGCATCCATCAGATATGATTTTATTGCTCTCAAATTTGATATAATACATCACATTTAGGGACAAAGTCATATATTTTTCATTAGAATGTTCAATAGGGAGGTTTGAAATCTCCAAAAATATCTTACAGACAAGAAAAAAAAGAGAGGGGCATATACAAGTTTTCCAACCTTTTGAAATGAGCCCCTCCTTATAATATATAGAAAGAATGAGAGAAGGGAGAGAGAAGGATCCAAAATCTTGCTTCAACCACCCTAAAATACATTAAAATCACCTATAAAAATGATGGGTGCCACTGCAAAACCCATACCTCCATGTAATTTTCCTTGTTGGAGAAGAAAGGAAGCCCATACCTTCATCATTTGGGTAGGTGAGAAATTTGGAAACACTCCTCTAAAATGGCGGACTATATTTATTCATTTTTAAATACTTAACCTTACTAAAATTAATAAAACCAATTGTTGTTGTGTAGAGGACACTGAGAGCTTTCAAAAAGTCCTATTTTGTGCAAATATGAGCTCCCAGTCAAAAGTTATGGCCATATGAAGATGAGGGTGCCATACTGCAATAAATGCCAATGGTTAATCTGGCTTTTCAAACTCTAAAATTGCATCGTACCCTCTGAAATCATAAATTTCAGACTTTCAAGATTCGAAGCTTCGGGATTTTTTGCTTTGGAGATCATCATTATTGTTCATCTCTCTGAGCTCGTGAAACATCGAAATGCCAAAACCCTAAAGTCCAAAATTTAGACATCGGATTTTGGACTTTGAAATTGTATTGTGTGGAACTATTCACCATGAGTTCATGAAACCTCCGAAATGCCGAAACCCCGAAGTACAAAATTTTTACTTCAAGTTTCGGGGTTTTAGGACTTTGGGTTTTGGGTTTCAGGATTTCCATTATCCGTGCGGTACATGAAACCTCCAAAATCCACGAAATATCAAAGTTTTAATTTCAGACTTCGGGTTTTCGGACCTTTGCATTTCCCCACATGGCACTGTTCACTTGGTCGACCCTATTGCCATCTCCGAACTCCCAAATGTCCAAAGTCTAAATTTTAGACTTCGGACTTTGATTTCCAATAGACCTTTTGTGCTGCCCATTCAAATTTTTTTCCGCTGAATTTGAATGCTTCCATGTCTGAAATTTGAATTCCTTCGAACTCCGAAATGTCTCTTCAAATGTGCATCCTTTCGATTCTCAACATCTCGCCACTTCAACTCATTTGGCTTGAGCCTGAAATGTGAGCTCCCAAGACTTAATCAATCCATCAATCCCTCAATTTTGTCTCAGTGCAAGGTCATGTTTGCCCAATTTTTCCTGAGGGGTGAAATTGGATAACAATGCCTATTCAAATTATGTGACACATCTAAAATAGGAAAATCGTGAACTACACGTCTCGACATATTTTACATACATATGTTTTTGTGTATGTTTACATAAATTTGTGTATGTAAATATTCCGAGTTGTATTTCATGTGGATCCTATTTTAGATGTGTGGCATAAGTGGAAAAGGCACCTTAAAAAATATACCTCTCGAGAATATTTTACATATATTAATATAAGATAGTATGGTAGTAGGATCTGCAAGAGTTGCATTATATATAAGATGAGAGAAAAAAATAAAGTAAGGAAAAGAAGATGTGAATTTAGTTCTGCATGAATGAACTCGATTAGAACCTCTCCAGTCGGTGACTTAAGATTCAAATTATTAACAATAAGGATCCTGCTCACGTATTTCATTGGTTAAACCGAAACCAATGATTCTTTCTATATAAGATCGAGAACCCAAGAGAGAATTCAAACCCCTATCTATTTAATATTTCCTTGAGTAATAAGAATTTCTAATTATATTGATTGGTCTACTTTAAGGTATAATTTATATAAATCAAAACAAACAATATCCAAGATAATATATTGAAATTTTCATGGAAATACAAACATTTAATAATCTTTTCTAATATTCATTTGGATCAAAATGTCATCAACATCAACTAAAATGAGAAAATGTTAACAATTAATCCTTTTAGACTCAAATATCTTATAAGGGACATCATAGAGGCATTTAAAGAGGGAATGATCTCTCTTAAGAGAATGAGTATGGGTAATACAAATTCGGGTAATAAAAATTCTAGGTCTATAATACAAAAAATTCTTATGGATTTTATTAGTAGTTCGATATTATCATGTTCAAAAAATAAAGCATTATTTCATATGAATCAAAATGTGAAATGTACATCACATGAATTGACAAAACATTAAATTGAAATTTGTATTACATAGGGTACATTATTTATATTCCACTAACTTTAGTGATTCTTCCTCTACCTTCCATTTGAAAATAGTTTTCCATTCGTCATTTTTCATAGTGCTCATATGTAAATGGCAGAAATATTCTTAGACTTTGCAATGAATTTAATTGAGAGATAACCACAAATGTTAAGCCCATTATTTCCCGTTGTTCAATATCAACTATAGCCTTGGAAATAGTCAAACCTTTTGATTTATGTATTTTCAACGCCCATGCACATTGTAAGGGTAATTGGTGTGTATGTCCCCTTTGTATTGGTTTAATTGGGATGGTACGTGGAGTTCTATATTCAAATGGTATTACTAAGTAATTATCAAATTCAACCATTACATATGTTTATGGTTTTTGTGAACCACTACCAAGTGTGTATATTATGCTTTGAATATATCGTAGAGCTCCATTTACAAGACCTGCTTCTATCCATATATTGGATGTTAACATAACCATAATCATGTACAATAATGGCGGTGATGATAATGATGATGATGGAAGATGATAATGACCATGAGTTTCAAGATCAAAATCAAGATCACGATCACAATCAAACAATGATTATATGGATGATGATAATCATGACGATGACTATGATGATGGTGAAAATGAAAATGATGAAGAATAATTTGACAAAGACAATTGTGACGATGATGAAAAGAAAACAAAAGGAATGATGGTGATGATTAGCATGACAATGATGATGATGATGATGATGATGATGATCAATATTACGATGATGATTACACCATAAATGATAATGTCAAACCTTAAAATATCATTCGATCCCTAAAAAATTGATGTGACTTTTCCAATATTAGCACTCATCCTAAACAACACAAAAAATTATACCAAAGAAAAATTTCTAAACCTTAAACTCTAAAATGTACGATAATAATGTGATGATAATAATGATGATAAATGAAAATGACCATGACTGTGAAGATGAAAACCACAATCATCATTTGATGATGATTTTAATATTTAATTTATTTACAAATTCACATAATATAAATAATAATAATAAGATTAATGAAGATGATGGTGAATATGTTCATTATGGTGGTGCTAATGGGTGTGATAATGATGATGACGATGATGGTGATGATGATGAAAAAGATGAAAAATATGCCACAATTTTTAAATCTTAAACCCTAAACATGTAAGATAACGATGGTGATAATAATGATGATGATGGAAGATGAAAATGACCATGATTACGATGATGATAATCACGATCACGATTTAACCATGATTATATCGAAATGAAAATTATGTCAATGAGTATGATGATGATGAAAATGAAAATGACGGTGAAGATGATGATGATACAAGGACAATGAGGATTATGGTGACAATTAAGATGACAATAACCATGTTGATAACGATGATGACGATAACCAAAAATTTTAATCCTTTAACCATAATCATGTAAGATAATGATGGTGAGGATAATGATGATGATGGAAGATGATAATGACTATGACTATGAGATGAAAATCACGATCATGATCAGATGACGATTATATCGACAATGAAAATCATGACGATGACTATGATGACGGTGAAATGAAAATGATGAAGAAGACGTTGATGAAGACAATTGTGATGATGATGACAAGGACAGAAGCGAGGATAATGGTGATGATTAAGATGACAATAACCATGATGATAACGATGATGTTGATGATGATGATGTCACTATCATTGCTAATAAAATGCTAATAAGAATATAACATTAATAATAATTGATTATAATTAATAATAGTTGTTATAAATTATTTATTATTGATAATTAATCTTAATATAGTATAATATTTATTTATATATAATATTATAATTTATATATAAGATTATAATTTTTAAATTAATATTAATATATTATAGTTTATGTTATAATTTTTAATAAATTTATTTTTCATTTATAATTAATATTGTATAATACAATATTACAATGATAGATAAATATATTATAAATTATTATAATACAAGATAAATAAATTTGTAATTATAATTTATAATTTAATATTATAATTATTTATTATCAAAACAAAGCCACTTATGTAATTAGTTAAAGGTGGCAACTATTTTTATTTATTTACTTATTTACATATTTAATGTTTAAAGTGTTGTAACTATTTTGTATTTATTTACCTATTCAATATTTCAAGTGTTGGACCTATTTTTTTATTTATATACTTATTTACCTATTTAATGTTTAAACTGCGTTAAACATTTTGTAATTATTTAGCTATTTTTTTATTAGATAGGGTAAGAAGTAGGGATTATGGCTCCCAAAGGCGTCTGATAAGAAGAAGAAGAGAAGATATTACAATGAGGAACAAAAGGATGGCTTCTTCTAGTAGCTAGAAAAGAAAACCATAAATGAAAAGCACATGAGAAAACCTCTGCTGAGCATTGAAGGTCGAGCAAAGAGACTTGACCTAGAACATCACAAAGTAGGTTACAAGCTACCCCGATTAAACCTGCAATTACGAGATTGGTTTTTAGGATGGATCGTAGTCCACAAGTCCCCCATGAACGTGGATCCCCCCACCATTTATCCAAGTTTTGTTTCATTATCCACCCCAATAACAACCTCTAAATTTTCACCCATGTCGGACTCGGTGTTTGTTCTCACCTAATCCCCCACCCTTTGCCCTTTTCCCCATTTATGACACCATTATTGTCACACCATTTTAAATTTGAATTCATTGTTTTATCCCCCCTGCCCAGTAACGATCGGTCACTAGTCACCATCCATCGGCATCACCATTCATGTTCTCCACCAAACTATCCTTCATTCCTTATCTTTCGCTCTACGAAAACGAAGAGCCAAAAACTAGGTTTTTCCGAAGTGCTAACATCCAAGTCTATAATAACCATATTGCAGTGTTAGAATTGTCCTCTCCCACATTCCCACCATCCTCCTCAAATTCTTTTCACCTTTGAAACATCATCCCTGGATGAAATCTATCTCAGTGGTGGCTCTTATGTTGTGCAACACTCCTTCATCTCATATCGGCTCTTCTACACTGCAGAAAATACGGGAGCTTTAAACTTCGATCAGTTGTTCCCACTTTCCTATCAGATAGTTCAAAAATATTATTTTGGGTATTTTGGAACCCACCATAATATTTATGCATAGCCTAGAAAATATTAGTTGCGATCAAGCCCTAGTGGTAGAATGAACAATAATCAACATCCCCATTGATCTAGTAATCCCCAAAGAAACTTCGGGCTCCCAAAACTCAAGGGAAGAGCCGAGAGGTGGATTCGAGATAGGAAGGGCATGGAAAATAAAATCATGTGGCATTCCAGGCTCCCACCAATGAAATCTAAGATTGGCATTACAATAAAACCACGACCCCTCTTGTAACACCTTTTGCATTTCTAGTTCATCATGGAAGTAAAAAAGAAGGCCCTCCCTGCCAAAGGTGCACGGACATTAACCTTAAGCCCATTTCCTTCGAACCACTCTCTTATGAAGTCAATGTTTAGTCACAATCCAACAAACCTCCATATAATCGTAAATCTAAATCTAGCCTTAGCCACATTAATGATAACCTCTAGGATATCTAGCTTTGGTTCTACTTCATTCCAAGAGGGGATGAGCTTAACGAGTGCTCATGAATTACCCCCTAAACAATTTATCCACCCTTGTTTTAGCATCTCCCTTGACTCCCCCCCTCGACTCCATCTCCAAATCTAGATCCATTCGAATCCATCTCCACTTGGTGATTATACCTATTTAATATAAGTGTTGGAACTATTTTGTATTTATTTACTTATTTTTATTTTCAAAAATAGTTTATGTAATATTTATCTATATAATATTTCAAATGCGGTACCTAATGTTTATTTACTTACATTTTCTTTAATATTTAATGACCTATGGTTTAGCTCTATGGTAATTAAATAAACCATAGGTCATTAAATATTAAATAATATGTAAATAAGTAAAAAAATAGGTCTTGCATTTAAGATTAGATAGATAAATATACTCCATAAACTATTTTTGAAAATAAAAAAGTAAATAAATACAAAATAGGTCGAGCACTTAGATTAAATAGGTAAATAATTACAAAATAGTTACCACACTTTAAACATTAAATAGGTAAATAAATACATAATAGGTCCATAGGTCTTTAAATATTAAATAGCTAAATTGCATTTTAAAGATTAAATACGTAAATAAGTAAATAAATACAAAATAGGTCCAACACTTGAAATATTGAATAGGTAAATAAATACAAAATAGTTACGACACTTTAAAAATTAAATAGGTAAATAAGTAAATAAATAAAAAATAGGTCCATAGGTCTTTAAATATTAAATATTGTAAATAAATACAAAGTAGTTACCACCTTTAAATAAGAGTCACAATGCAACTAGTCCCTGCCTTTATGGTGAATTGTTTATTGTTTTAGAGTAAATGAAATTAAATTTATTTAAAGTAAATATGTTACAAAGAAGATGTAAGTCCATTGGAATAAAAAATTATATTCAAATACAATAAAGAAAAGACCAACGTAGGCCCATAGGACTTGAAAATTATATTCGATTCAATAGAGAAGTAGTATGTAAAAAGACTTATGGAAATTAGAAAACGCTAAGAGATAAAGAAAATAAAACAAATTATGTGATGTAAAATATAAGGAAGTTGATCCCAAACCATAAGGACTAAGCACAAGTGCAAATGGTCCTATGAGGAAGCACAAGTTGACAATGATATAAGTGGGAAACAAAGAAAAGATATCGGTTGTGTCACATGTTTGTAAGCAAGGCTCATATCACCATCTGTCTCCAGAAGCGAAAAGTAAAATTTTTGGATGGACTTATGTATGAGTAGGTAGAGTTGGAATCAAATCACACTCTTGGCTTCCTTCATGTTAGGAAATTATGCAATTTCTTTGTCATTGATTAATTTATTTTTGCCAATTTAATGGCACATATATGAACAGTACACAAGAAATGCCATTTAATGGTTATGTGGTACTTGATTGAAGACAACTAGATGTGGTCAATAAGACATCGTCTTATGCGTCTACATTGGACTAACCTTTGGAAATTTTTTCGAGTAATATGATGGTAATACCTGATTTCGGTTCCAACATTACAAAATTTGAAAGTGTCAATGTTTGCAATGGATGAATAATTATAGAACATGATGGTGTTGATGTCTCCGATAAATCAAGTATTATAGAATCGATGGTGTTGATGTCTCAATGCACCAACAAAACAGAAACAAAAGAGAAGAAGAGATGTGATATATTATCTAGAAGGTGGGTTCCAAATGATATGAAGCCATTGTATTACGAAGGCTCTTGTCTATATATGGATGAATCCTTCAATTTTTTTCGTAATAGGAGACCTAGTCATGATTATAAGAAATGAAGATGACATCTAAATGAATTTGACGTACCGGGGAGAAACCCTTGTTTGAAAACCCTTTTCACATTATAAATTTTTCTATTATGATACGTAGATAGGATCAATATTTTTGTATTTAGAAGATGATTTTCTTTTGTGGGTTTTTTTACTTAGATTGAATCCAAAACCGTTTTCCTAGGATTGTTTGTTTGTTCATGTTTAATGCAATGGATATGTTGGAGATATTGAGAGGTAAAAGGATTGCTTTTATGGGATGCTATTTGAACATAAACATGTGGGAATCCCTTTTTTGTAGTCTCGACATGTTGTGGAAGTAGCAAGGAACCTATAGGCACATGACCCAAGCGGTCACCTTAAAAATCAAGCCCCATTCCTGCACCTAAAATATTGATTCTTGGCATAAAATGAATATGGGATTGAAGGGTATTAATATCTGTTGGCCCTAAAAAAGCTGTGGTGCCTATAAGGTGAATTGAGGCACCGGTCGATGTAACACCCACAAAATTTTGTACACGAAACCCAAAACCAAACATAGATTAAACTAGAAAAATTATGGAGCTCTTGGGAAAATGAAGAACACCCAAATGGGTATTTTTGGTTTAAAAATTCTTACAATAATTAAAAATATATAAATTACAAACAAACTCTTATAAAGGGTAGAATAGAAAAAGAAAAAAATAAATATTATGGGGTTTAGGGTGTGTATATATCCATCCCCAAGCTTGTAACCTTCTCATCCATGGCTTCCTCCTCTCCCATACTTTTCCTTAACCTGCAAAACCAAGAAATGAGAGAAATGAGAAAAGAAAAGAATAAAAGCCTTCCTTAAGGATTTTTAGGGTTGATTTGAAATCCTCTCATCCAATGGTCCATATTGGTTTCATCCAAGGGCCAAGATTGTCCCCTACAAAAGTTAGGTGGGGGTAGGTGAGGTGATCATTTGATCACATGGGTCTCCTTTTGAATGGGGCCACTAGTGTGTTTTGAAAGTAATTAAGTTATTGCCTTTTATCCTTGAATTAAATTAAATAAACTTTCCCCTTATTAGTTTAGATTACTTTAGAATAGAGAACTAAATATTTATCCTTGTGTAAATGTAAGGGTTGTTTATACTTCGACTTTCATTATTAAATCTTTGCATGACCTTAGGAACCTAGGTATTAAATCAATTTAGGATTAATTGACTGAAATATTTTAAATTCAACCATAGAGTTAATCAAGTCTTTCATTTACATTTATTATTTATTTAATTTTGTGGTGATTGGTTATTAACCAAGGGTTTCAACTAAGCATTGCATTCATCCTTTAAAAAAATTATTCCATAATTTTCTAGTATAATCTATGTTTGGTTTTGGGTTTTGTGTATGAAATTTTGTGGGCGTTACATTTGGTATCAAAGTCATGGGTTCAATGCTTGGACCCCAAGCACCCTAGAAAACATGAAATGAAAAAAATAAACCTAGCACAACTTTAAACCTAGTACACACAACTATGCATGATGTTTTGAAACATAGAAATTTTAGAAAACTGAAAAAAAAGCTTAGATGATTATAAACTAACTCTCTCCTTGGTACATGCATGGGAGGCATAAAACAAATGATGGGTTCCTACATGTGGACCTAGATCTACCACCCCCAGATCAGGCAATAGCAGCTATCCTGCCTCAAATATTACAGATGTTACAAGAGGTTAATGTTGCTATATGCGGAGGATTGATAGGAGGGTGACCTAGTAGAGGTAGGATAGGGATCCATCGGTGGTGGATCATGTGCCTTCATGTCATAGTGTAGAGGAGAGGCGGAGAAATCCCATGTGGAGTTAGTTAGACATGAGTCACCTCCTAGGGATCTCAGAGATCGATATGTGATGCACAAATACAAGTGCAGGAGCCCTAGGCTGAGAGATGATCATGCTAGAGAGGCCTAGAGGGTGACATTCATCTGTAGTGGAGCACATTAGAGAGATACTCAAGTTACACCCACCTCATTTTACTAGAGACATAGGTGGATTTCAGTGAGGCATGGTTGGTTAGCTTGAGTGGATGCTTCAAGCTATGCCCTTGTTCTAGCAACACAAAATCTCATGTTGCCATCCACCTTCTTAGAGACAGTCGAGTATGGTGGAGGACCGAGGAGAAGAAGCTCTATGTAGATTCTGAGATAGTCACTTGGGATCTCTTTGAGGAGCATTTTAGGAGAAGATATATTTCCGGAGGTTCATTCAGTAGTGGATTGATGAGTTCCATGATCTGTGTCAGGCCTCCATGATGGTAGCAGAGTATGAGGGATGATTTCTGGATCTACTTTAGTATGTAGCGAGTTCGAGTTCACGAGGTTCCTTAGGGGCTGAACTTCGACTTGGGTGGGAAGTATGCATTCACTCTCCACAAACATTATCAGAGGTTGTGGAGAAGGCCTATATTGCATAAGAAACTAGGGGAAGACTTCACCGAGGCACGTGATAGAGTGAGGAATCACATAGAGTAGATGTAGGAAAATATATCAAGGGATTAGATCCTCCTCCTCATGGTGGACACACATCAGCACAATATTTCTTCGGCCTCCTCCTCCTCCTCAGTAGTAGTAGACTTGACCACCCTTTCGACCTTCAGAATGTTATGATGCTTAGAGAGGGCAAAGTATGGGACCTCTAGCTAGAGGGCCCAACAAGACATAAGCTCCACCTTGAGCATAGTCGGCAGGAGCATGTCCATTGCAGCACTCACAAAGATCTATGGATGGATCATTAGGTCCTTCAACATGTACTCTTTGGGCTATCTGGAGGGTTATCTACATAGTGGAGAGGACCATGAACTTGTTATGGATGTGGCATGCACGGGCATCATTGGAGAGAGTTCCCTCAGAACCTGCTAATCAGGGTAAGGCACCTGTTTCTGAGCCTATTGTTGGTGATATGGCTTAGAGAACATGATATATGTGCGATTGAGAACCCCGGGGGAAGAACACGGGGCACGGTGATAGAGACCACAAGTAGCATTGGTGGTATTTCTATCCCTATTTTATTTGACTTAGGCTCATCAGATTATTTCATTTCACCATCTTTAGTAGAGCATTACAAGCTGGTGGAAGTTAGGAAGGGCCTTAGTTGGGACATTGAGATGGATTCTGGAGCAAGATCTTAGTTGACTCCTTAGTCAAGGAGTGCGTAGTGGACCTAGGACCCTTTACCACTACCTTGGATCTTCGTATTCTTCCCTTGGGTTTGTATGGTGTTATCTTGGGCATGGATTGGTTGTTTGCACACATAGAGCTAGAGTTGATTGCTATAGTAAGGTTATATCTTGTGCAAATGATTTGGGAGTGGAGTCAGTGATTGTTGGAGTCAAGAGACCCATCTCTATCTGCACTATTTCTACTATGTAATTGAAGTGGTGTGCGTGTGAGTTTTCAATTGTATGCGATTACAATTAGTGATAGGTTAGAGGATGAGGTTAGTGAACCTTCACTTGATGATCACACCATTTTGTAGGAGTTCTCGGATGTGTTTCCTAGTTAGCTATCGGGATTCCCCCACCCCTTGATTTATTGAGCAATATTCTATAGTAGCTTCCTCACAACAACTTCTACCTTGCAGCCAGATCAGATATTGAGTCTTAAAGACCCCTTGAGGGGAAGTTTTATGGATTATCATTAGAGGAAGATGGTATTCTTAGACACAGAGGTCAGATATATGTTCCTAGAGATGGAGGATTGAGACAAGATATCTTAACAAAGGCTCATTGTGCACCTTATTCAGCCCATCCAGGGGTGAAGAAGATGCATGCCACCTTGAGACAAATTTATCATTGGAGAGGCCTTCAGAGAGATGTAGCTCAGTTTGTGTCATGTTGTTTAGAGTGTCAGAGGGTGAAGGCCGAGCATCAACATCAGCTAGCCTTCTCTACCCTGCATGCCATGCAGTGGAAATGGAACACCATTTCCATGGATTTCATTGTAGGGCTACCGATGTCGAGATACCACCATGACATCATCATGGTCATAGTGGATAAATTGAGGAAAGTGGCTAATTTTTCTCTGGAAAAGACCACCTATACAACTAGTTGATAGCGTGAGTATACCTTAATGTGATTTTCGGGTTGCACGAGATTTTGTGGAAGATCATTTGTGACCATGATCACTTGTATGCGCTTCTCAATTTTGGACTACCTATGCGGCGGGTTCTTGGTACGATTATCAACTTTAGTACAACTTATCATCCAGAGACAGATGGAAAGATAGAGTAGGTAAATCAGATCTTGGAGGATATGTTGCGGATGTATGTCATGGACCAGCAGTCTAGGTGGGAGGAGTACTTATATTTGGTAGATTTTTCCTACAACAACAATTTTCAGAGTTCGATTGGCATGGCTCCTTTTAAGGAGTTATATGGCAGAGAGTGTATGAAACCCTTGATTTTGGATTGGTTGGAGGACAAGGTTTCTCTTGGGTCAGATTTGGTATAGGATATGGAGCAGCAGGTTGTCTTGATTCAATAGAGGTTTTAGGAGGCTCAGGATAGGCAGAAGAAGTATGCAGATTTGAGGAGGACAGATCGTAGTTCTGAGGTGGGCACAAAAGTATTTATTTGTGTAAGGCCTCATAAGATTCAGATCCATTATCATAAAGGATCTAAGTTAGCTCCTATATTTGTGGGTCCCTTCAAGATCTTGGAGTGTATCGGTCCCTTGGCCTATCATCTAGCATTGCCACCTAGCTTGTCTTGCGTGCATGATGTTTTTCATGTATATATACTTAGGAGATATATTCCAGATCCCTCTCATGTTTTGGATTGGACCATATTATAGGTGCAGTAGTAGGTGTAGGTATCAGTGGAGCCCATGTGCATCATAGAGTGTAGAACCCTAGGCCTTCGAGGCCGTGAGATTGACTAGGTGTGGGTCTAGTGGGATAGGTATGACGAGACTGCAGCCACTTGGGAGGATGCTACTATTTTATGAGCTCAATTTCCTCATCTATTCCAGTGACTTCCAAGAGGAAGTTGATTCTAAGGGGAGGGGATATAGTTCCCACTTCTCTTCGACATTGCTTTATCTTAATATTGATACTATTGGATTGATGTTTAGACATTTGATTATGATACATGGATCAGTAGATGATAGATTGTACTGATATATGGATTATTGACACTATGATGTTATGTTTTATTATGATGCACTAGATAGTGATGTTAGAAAGTTGATATATGTTTATTTTCATAATATGGATTTCCTACTGACACAACATGTTTTGGGATGTTTTGAGTAGAATTTTAATCTCATGGATGTTATGTTAGAGTTTGACATATTGATGGAAAATAGAATTGTTAAATGTTGAATGATGAACATTGATTTTATATGCATATGTTCTCGATGTTGTTAATATGGCCAAAAGGCCAGAGAGGTATTTTGTGTGCAATAATTTTATCACAAACATATAAGGGGATATAAGACCAACCACAAAAGGATGTCATCGTTGAGTAATGATTCCAAATTTGACAACTTGTGTAATGTTTTTTGTGTGGTTTCTGCATGTCTTGTTTAGAATTCTCCCACGAGGGGATGAATTCACATGTGTGGCCATGGGGTGAATTGTGTCCCTTTTCTTTAAATTTTCATGTGCTTTATTTATGATTTGTGTATTTAAAATTTGGAAAATTTGTCACTTTATTAGCATGTGTAAATGTGTGTTTATTAGACTTAACCCTTCTTGTTTTGTTTAACCAAATTAGAGATGTGACAAATAGTTATGATGAGATCTTGTAGTCCTTGTGTAAGTAAAATTTATGTGATTTGGGAGTGTTTTACTCCACCCCAAGTTCAAAATTCAGATTTTGACTTGGGGGCACTTTTGGAGACTTGTGGGACAAGAAAGACTTGTCCCATGCCTCTTAATTTGACCCAACAACCTTACTTATGGGTTGGGAAGCTTAATTTTGACTCTTTTGTCCATCTTTGAGTGTGAGAGAAGGAAAATAATTGTAATTTATTTCTACCGTAATTTATTATGTCCCTTGAAAGCATGGTGTGCAAGTTTTGAGCCATGTGGGTTGTCATAGTCCTTGCTTGTGCATTGATGTTTCTTGGTCTTGGTGTGTTGAATTGAGTGTGGGGATGGGGAATGATGAAGTGGCATCCTACATGGAGCCACCTCATCATCCTCACATTCCATTTCTATTTATTGTTGATTTTTGGTTGGAATGGGGGTTACTTGCTCATTTTGCTTCTTGTGCACTTTTAGATTTTGGAGATTTTGGAGTTCTTGGAAATTTCTTGGCTTGGATTTGAAGAGTCTTGTGAAGGTTTTCTTGGATATTGATGGAGAGGTAGGATCTCCACCTTTTATTATTATGTTATTTTGTTTGTTGTAAGCAATGTTGTGCTTGTAAAAAGTTTTTTATCTTGTGATGGTGTTTGTGTAGGTTGGTTCAGTAATTGGCCTTAGTTGGGTGTGTGAGAAGGGTTTATGGGACCATTGGGGAGGAAAAGGAGTTTATGTTAGGCATGTTTTGGTGGGAGTGTGAATGGGAGTATTACCTATGGCGAGAGAAAAGGAATTCATGGATTTGTGCATGCTTTCAAGGGAGAGATAAAGATCTTGTGTGATTATTTTTGCACTTGGAAGCTTAGGGTAAGACTCCCACTTCACTTGGGAGACATAAGAAAGTGGTCTCCCATAACCCTTGCTCTATTTGGTTTGATCCTAAAACCTTTGTGTTATTGTGAAATTGTAATCTTGTGGATTATGTTTTCATGTTTGAGTTGAATGCCTTGTATGTGTTTGTTGTGAAGCCACCTTATCCAAGTTGTCATTGTTTCTCAATGCTCCTCATGGTTCATTGGTTGGGGCTCGGGGGCCATTAAGGAGATGAATTATCTCCTTAATGGATGTAAGGTTGGGTGGAGAGTGTTGCCTACTCCCCCTTCCTTTTTTTAATTCCATTGTGAAGATTGAAGAAAGTTAGAGTTGGAGCTACCTTTGTGAGGAAGACATGCTTATTGGAAAACTTGTAACTTGGCCTTGTGGCAAGCTCTTTTTTTGTATATTGTTTAAATATATACTTTCCACTTGGAGTGGATGTATTGTAAAATTGTGAGTTGTGATAAAATTGTTGTATTCTTTGGAAATCATTTTATCTTGTAAACTCTTTTAAGAGTGTGGATTGAGAAAATTAAAATTTCAAATGTGTTAGTTTGGGAAAAGAAATTATCAAGTTTTACTTTGTCTTGGTGAAAGGAAAATTTAATAGAGTTGAAATGGATGTGCATCCTTTTTAATTTAAGTATTTTCATTGTTCTCAAATATGATATACTTCCATTTCTAAGAATCTTGTAAAGTGTGATAGGCTTCATTTTGAAAGAAATAAGTATTTCGGTTAGGTTGCTTTGATTATAAAAGGGAATGGTTATTTTGTTTCCTTAAAAGAGATTATATTCAAGGGCCTAAACTATAAATGTATTTGAAACTAGTTGAAAGAAATAGTTGTTAGAATCATAAGATTGAATGTAAACTTTCCTCCTATTATCACTTTGTTTTCCTAAGTTGTGAAAGAGAACATACACTTGGCTTAACTTAACATTAAGAAGATGTATCAAAACAAAAGTGTGTATATACCTCATCTATGTTTAAAATGTAACCTTGGTTAAGATTAGTTTCATAAGTTATTTTTTTTGCAAACCTTCACTATTTTATATATTGTTATTACCAAAAAAGGAGAAATTCAAATAGTTTTGACTATCTCTACATTATTAATATATTAATATAATTAATATACTAATATTGTTTATTATTATTTTAATTACTAAGAAAATTAAAATAATGTGAAAAGTACTTATATTATATTATATTAGATATATATATTAATGTAATATATTAATATACAAATAATAATACATTTATTTTCTTATTATTATTAGTAGTTATTATGGTTATTATTATTATTAATAATACATAACATTGTGTGTAATAAATTATTTTATTATACAAAAATTAATAAAACATATATATGTTAAATTCCCTCGGGGTTTTAAAATTTAAAAATCCGTGTGTGGTCGGTGAGGCTGTTTTAAGTTTAAAGAAATTGTGGGTTGGGGAGGGGGCACCGTCCCATTGTAACCCATATTAATATGGGTTGGGGTGTGGGCGGTGCCCCCTCCCAACAATCCACCACACTATTAACCTAACAAATTATTTGGTGGGGCGAGCCCCACCAAACCCTCTCGCGTCAATAGTCAAAACCGTGGCTTGTGTATTTTATGGACCGTGTAAACTTTGGTATGCTACTGACCTTGTATCTGGTTTTCATTATTAAAATTAAATATAAATACATGTGTGTGTGTGTGTGTGTGTGTGTGTGTGTGTGTATAATTATATATATCATTTTGTAATATAAAATTTGGATTTTAATATTACTGATGAAATGTGTGTGTGTGTGTGTGTGTGTGTGTGTGTGTGTGTGTGTGTATTTATTTATTTATATATAAGAAATTCATTTGTGTATATCTACTTATATAAGAAAAGAAAAGAAATGCAACTTAAAATAGAAAGAAAATGGAGCTCTTAGGAAAATGAAGATCACCCAAATGGGTATTTTTGGTTTCAAAATTCTTACAACAATTAAAAATATAGAAATTATAAACAAACCCTTATAAAGGGTAGAATAGAAAAAGAAAAATTAAATATTATGGGGTTTAGGGTGTGTATATATCCATCCCAAAGCTTGCAACCTTCTCATGCATGGCTTCCTCCTCTCCCATACTTTTCCTTAACCTGCAAAACCAAGAAATGAGAGAAATGAACAAAAGAAAAGAATAAAAGCCTTCCTTAAGGATTTTTAGGGTTGATTTGAAATCCTCTCATCGATGGTCCATATTAGTTTCATCGAGGGCAAGATTGTCTCTAAAAAAGTTAGGTGGGGGTAGGTGAGGTGATCATTTGATCACATGGGTATCCTTTTTGAATGGGACCACTAGTGTGTTTTGAAAGTAATTAAGTTATTGCCTTTTATCCTTGAATTAATGATGTGGGAGCATAACTTGCAGAGACCATAAACTTTGATTTGACTATTGGATCGTCACGAAATTTTACAAGGTAGTAGATATACATTAATAATATGCTTGGGTTAACTTTTCTTACTAGGTTGTGCCCATTTTGGCACGTTTTCGGGCCCGGATTCCTTCATCTAGTGGCCTAAAATTGGCTCGTAATGTTTTTTTCGCTTTTGACTAGGTCTTAGAACTTTAATAACTTTTGTTGTGCTTGTTAGAATAAGTCCAAATTTCGTGTGAGACCTAATTTATGAAGGCATATTTGGCATGCAAAATTTGGGGTGCATCCGAGTTGTTTTTCTAGTAGGTAATTTTTTTTTGGCATTTTAGGGTTTTAGAGTAGACATGAAATAAAAGGAGGATTGTAATGATATAATAGATCAGTTTGGATTCCAGAATGAGAAGTAAGCTATTTTGAATCTCCTGGTTTTATTTGCAAATCCATTTATGTGTGTTTTGGAGCTATTTCAACCTCTTGCAACTAGATTCACATCAATTGGTATCAGAGTAGGATTTTGATCTTGCCGAAATAGTTAAGGTAGCATATTACATTTTTCTGTTTAATTTTTTACCTCTATTTTAGATGATGATGGTTAGATGCAAGAGGGGAGGTTATGCCCAAATGAATAGGAATATGCAGGAGCTATAGAGACAAGTTGTTGAGCTCATAGGAGAAGTCACCCGCCTTACTGAGGAGACATGCAAATGGGGATGTAAACCCGAGATAGTGATATTGAAGAACAACCTCCATTAATGAATGAAGGAGGAGATGAAGAAGATAATGAGAGAAATGAAGAAAAATTAAATGAGAGACCATTTGAGGAGAGATTGATCTAGGCTTTAGAGGAAAGGATGGCGACATCAAGATTCATGTTCACGATTATGGTGGAGGTTACGACGAGAGGAGTTGATTGGTGGTTAAATCACATGGAAAAATTATTTGAGTGGAAAACCCTTTCAGAGGAGAAGAAGGTTAAGTTTGCATGCACTAAGTTGGTTGGAAATGCATTGATACGGTGAGATCACCTACAAAATGAAAGAAAAAAGAATGGAAAGGGAAAGATTCAAAATTGGAATAAAATGGTAAAGAAGTTGAAACAAAAATTTCTTCTTCTGTGGATTATGCTCAGACACTCTTTCGAGAGATTCCAAAAACTAAGACAGAAGGATCTCGGCATTGAGGAGTATACTAATGAATTTTACAAGTTGTCAATCAAGGTGGAAACAGGGAGAGTCGAAGAAGAGCAGAAGGCTACGGTACATAAATGGGTTGAGTTACACCATACAAGATGAGATGAGTATACTCCGGATCTATAGCACTTTGGATGATGCTTATCAAATAGCATTAAAGGCAAAAGAAAAGAACAAGAGGAATAATTTTAGAAGAGGTTTGAAGAGAGGTCCATCATCATCTCAATGAGAGGCGGTAGATTCAAATATACAAAAGGTGAATCCTCTATCACGAGAAGGGCATGAAGATTTTGGTCAAAGCGTGGTAATTACCAAATAGGTACGGGGTTTGAAGGGAAGAGGTTATAATGGAGGATGGGGCTGGAATAGCCCCCAAAGGCAATATACATGTTATAGATGTGGTAAAGAGGGGCACATAGCTTTTGAGTGTCCATGTAATATCCTACAAAAGATAGATGGAAAGGAGAATAACCACGATTAAATCTGGTTGAAGTTGAAGAGGAAGAAGAAATGGAGGTTCTTGTAGACCTAGTAGTAAACCACTCCGTAGGTCAATCTTGCTAAAATATTGGGCTCTCGCTAGCACATCCATGATATCGGTAACTTGATTTAATCGTGGTTATTCTCCTTTCTTCTTCCTCTTGACTTGACCATGATATGATTAACCATGATATCGGTACCAAATTTAAGGTGAAACCCTCATGATAAGGAGGATGATAATTGTCCCGAGGAAGGAGAAATAACATGATGTTGTTGGTGCTTGATTTGTGGCTATGAAAAAATATATTTCAAACAAGATGCACCTCCTGAGGAAAGGTATGTAAACTTATTATTGATGGTGGTAGTTGTGAAAATATGGTTTCAATTGTAATGGTTGATAAACTCAATTTGAAATGTGAGAAGCACCCATATCCCTATCGTATATCATGGTTCAAGAAAGGAAATGAGGTAACCATAGATAAAATATTCCTTATAAAGTTTTCAATTGGGAATACCTACTGAGGATGAGGTGTGGTGTGATGTTATCCCAATGGATGCATGCCATATATTCTTGGGTAGGCCTTGTGCAATATGATAGAAAGGTTACACATAATGGAGGAAAAATAAATATACCTTTTGGAAGGATGGTGTAAAGGTGGTCTTGTTACCCTTGAGGAAGAAGAGAAGAGTGAGGATTATTGGCTATAAAAGAGTTTGTTACAGAAATGGAAGAAGCTAGATGGTGTTATGCACTAATGTCAAAGAAGGTGGAGATAGAAGATTTTAATATACTTGTTGCTGCTAGAAAAGGTACTAAAAGAATACAAAGATGTCATATTGGATGAGATACCAGATGGGTTACCTCCAAAGTGAGATATTCAACACCATATTGATTTGATCCCAGGATCGGCCCTTCCAAACTAGGCAGCCTATCGGATGAGTCCAACACAGAGTGAAGAGTTGAAAAGACAAGTGACAGATCTAATACAGAAATGGTTAGTAAGAGAAAGCATGAGTCCATGTGCAACTCAACATTATTGACTCCCAAAAATATGGAGGCGGAGAATGTGTGTAGGCAGCGAGAGCCATAAACAAGATCACAATCAAGTATCAGTTCCTAATTCCATGATTAGATGATATGATGGATGTGCTAGCGGGAGCCCAATATTTTAGCAAGATTGACCTACGGAGTGGGTACTACTAGATCCGAATCCGTGAAGGGATGAATGGAAAACTGCTTTCAAAACAAAATATGGATTATATGAGTGGATAGTGATGCCATTTGGGCTATCTAATGCACCCATTACATTCATGAGGTTGATGAACAAAGTACTCGAGAATATAATGGTAAGTTTTTGTTGTCTATTTTGATGATATTCGATATTGGTAAGACGGTGGAAGAACACTTGTTGCGTATGAAATTAGTGTTAGACTTGTTATGTAAAGAGACTCTATATGCAAACTTAAAGAAGTGTAGATTTATTCAAAAGAGTCCTATTTTTGGGATTTGTCATATCAGAGGATGGAGTGAGGATGGATGAGGAAAAAGTAAAGGCAATTTTGGAATGGCCTATTCTAAGGAATGTGATAGAGGTTCATAGTTTTCATGGATTGGAAACTATTTATAGGAAGTTCATCAGGAATTTTAGTAGCATTGTTGTACCCATAACAGAGTGTACAAAAGGGAGGGATTTTGTATGGACCAAGGCAACAACATATAGTTTTGAATTGTTGAAGAATAAAGTGTCAGAAGCACCTGTTTTGGTATTGCTAGATTTTAACAAGGTCTTCGAGGTTGACTGTGATGCCTCACATGTTGGGATTGGAGCTATCTTTGAGTCAAGGAAGACGACTGTGGCATTCTTTAGTGAAAAGCTAAATGAAGTAAGGAGGAAATATTCTACTTATGATGTGGAATTTTATGCTATTGTTTAGGCATTAAGGAAATGGAGACATTACTTTGTAGCAAAGAATTTGTGCTCTTCATTGACCATGAAGCCTTGAGGTATGTAAACACACAGAAGAAACTAAATAGTAGGCATGCAAAATGGGTTTCATTTTTGCAAGAATATACTTTTGTTTTAAAGCATAAGTCTGGTAAGCAGAATCAAGTTGTTGATGCCTTGAGTAGGCGTGTATCCCTTTTGACAACAATGGAAAATAAAGTACTAGGGTTTGAGGTAGTTAAGGAATTGTATGAAGGTGATCCAGATTTTGGTGATGTTGTGAGAAAACTTAAGGAGCCTACAGTAGGTAGTGATTCTTTTTATTATTTGATGTAAGATGGTTATTTGTTTAGGGGGAAACAATTGTGCATCCCTATTGGTTCAATGAGAGAAAATATTATAAGATAATTGCATAGTGGGGGTTGGTGAAACTTTGGTATAAGTAAGATAATTTCTCTTGTTATAGAAAATTATTATTGGCCAAAGGTAAAGAGGGACATAAGTAGGATTATAGCAAGATGTAGATTGTGTCAAATGGCTAAGGGCCATGCATAGAATACTAGGTTATATATGCCATTACCTATCCCTACTGGTGTGGGTTGATACGAGTATGGATTTCATGTTAGGGCTTCCTAACACACGGTGAGGAAATGATTCTATATTTGTTGTGGTTGATATATTTTCTAAGATGACACATTTCATTTCTTGTAAAAAAACTAATGATGCTTCGAATTGCATATTTGTTTTTTTCAGAAGTGGTTAGATTACATGGAATTCCAAGAACGATCACTTCCGATCGGGACATGAAGTTTTGAGTCACTTTTGGAGGATTTTGTGGAAGAAAATGGGGACACGGCTACATTTCATGGTAGTGCATATCACCCAGGTGATGGGTAGATGAAAGTAGTGAACATAAGCTTGGGAAATCTCTTACGTTGTATAGTTGGAGAAAAGCCAAAACAATGGGACTTAGCTTTACCTCAAGCTGATTTTTCCTATAATAGCTCGGTAAATAGGTCAACAGGGAGGTCTCCTTTCCAGAATATATATGGTAGGAATCCCAAGGGGGTCCTAGACCTAATTGTTCTACCCAGTAAAGATGAAACTAGTGATGATGTAGAAGCATTTGTAGAATACATTCTACAGTTGCAAGATGAAGTGAGGGAAAAGTTGAAAGTGAGTAATGCACAATATAAAATAGCTCTGAATGAGAGTAAGTGTATTTGAAGAAGGAGATATGGTGATAGTTTATCTTAGAAAAGAGAGGTTTCCAAAGGGGACATATAATAAACTCAAGTATAAGAAGATTGGGCCATGTAGGATTTTGAAGAAAATGAGTGATAATGCCTATAAGGTGGAGCTACCTGAAAACTTTGCTATCTCACTAGTTTTTAATGTTTCTGACTTATATAAGTTTCCAGGTCATGATGAACATGTTGCGAGAGGAGGAAGAAATAAAGCTGGAAGCAACGGATGTCGAAAGAAGAAAAAGGAGAGGGTAATGTGTGTCTTGGACCAAAAGATAATAACTACTAGACATGGGAGCTAAAAAAATTATTTGGTATAGTGGGAAGGTTTGCAGTGAAAAGAAAAAATACTTGGATTCCTAAGTGGGAGTTGAAGAAAATTGATAATGAAAAATTAGATGAATTCTATCAATAGAATTCACGGGAGGTGAATTCTTTTCAACCAGGGGGAGAATGATGCGGGAAGCATAACTTGTAGAGACCATAACTTTTGATCCGACCGTTGGATCATCCTAAAATTTTATAGGGTGGTAGGTATATATTAGTAATATGCTAGAGTCAATTTCCTTGCAAGGTTTTTCCCATTTTGGCATGTTTTTGGGCCTAGATTCCTTCATCTAGCGGCCTAAAATTGGCTCGTAATGTTTTTTCGCTTTTGACTAGGTCTTAGAACTTTAATAACTTTTGTTGTGCTTGTTAGAATAAGTCCAAATTTTGCGTGAGCCCTAATTTATGAAGGCATATTTGGCACACAAAATTTGGGGTCCATCTGAGTTGTTTTGCTAGTAGGTAATTTTTGGCATTTCAAGATTTTTTGGCATTTTAGGGTTTTAGAGTAGACATGAAATAAAAGGAGGATTGTAATGATGTAATAGATCAGTGTGGATTCCAGAATGAGAAGTAAGCTATTTTGAAGCTCCTGGTTTTTATTTGCAAATCCGTTTATGTGTGTTTTGGAGGTATTTCAACCTCTTGCAGCTGGATTCACATCAATTAAATTAAATAAACTTCCCTTATTAGTTTAGATTACTTCTGATAGAGAACTAAATATTTATCCTTGTGTAAATCGAAGGGTTGTTTATACTTGGAATTTCATTATTAAATCTTTCCATGACCTTAGGAACCTAGGTATTAAATCAATTTAGGATTAATTGGTGAAATAGTTTAAACTCAACCATAGAGTTAATCAAGTCTTTCATTTATATTTATTATTTATTTAATTTTGTTGTGATCGAGTTATTAACCAAGGGTTTGACTAAGTGTTGCATTCATCCTTTAAAAAAATTATTCCATAATTTTGCTAGTTTAATTTATGTAAATGGTTTTGGGTTTCGTGTACGAAATTTTGTGGGTATTCTGGTGACATATTATACATAGCAATAGTAGTATCATAGGATGTTTGATGGGTTTGTGATAAAATTATCCGATGGTACTCAACATAGGATGGTGATCAAAACTAGTACCTCAATCTGTAGCCATCTATATTTTGTTGATATATTGGTTGTCACTGAAACTCCATAAATGTCCTATCCTCGGCTCTCTCCCACTCGGTCTGGCACGTACATCGGTGGTCCAATATAGCTTTCATGTTATTGTCCCCCATCTTGTGTGGCCTATCCTAAGGGTCCCATGGAAGGCTGAGGGCTTAGTGATGCACCAAAATTAGCAGGAACTTAACAAGGTCATAACTTGAGCTCTGGGTGTTCGTTTGAGTCTATTTTTTTAAACCACATGTTTCGATGAGACAAATGCTTAGGATGGGGAAAATTTTGGCACATTTTTGGGCCCTAAATCCACCATCTTGAGGCCAAAAATTAGGATTTAAGTTGTAGTTTGGTTTTTTCCTATTTTTGGGCATTAGTTAATTTTAGTCTATTAGTTGCATTATGAGTTATAAAGTTGGCAATTCCTCTAATTTAGGAATGTAGAAGATGCGTGGCAATTTCTATGCCCGTACGAATAAGCATGCGAACTTACTAAGAATAGTAGGTTCTAGTAAATTGCTAAAAATAGTAAATTCCGCCACCTAGAGTAGATTTAGTCAAAGTTAGTTAGGGTTTGTTTGAAAACTCGATTTGGGAATTGTTTTCCTATTTAGGAAAGATTGTAATTGATTATTCAATTACGAAGTCTAGGAGATCTATTTTTTTGGAGTTCATATTATTTTGCAGGTATATCAAGTTTGTTTAAAACTTGGCTACATTACTTAACATGATGTGATGCAGAGATGTTTGAGTTGGAGCCATGTATGGACACATTCAAAGTTGAAAAATTATCGGGATTGTTCTTGTCCATGTGGTAGCTATGATGGCTGGCTCAGCATGTTGTAATAACCATTCTATTGTTTCACCATCATACTTGTGGCATGGTTCCCTTGTGCACTGAAACACCATGGCTGCACATGTGGCAGGCATGTGTATCCTTCTACAGCTCCCATCTACTTTTGTGTGTCTGTCTTTGTTGGAGGAATGCTTGGTAGGGGATTTCTATTTGTTACGAAAGGTGTCAAAATTGAGATCGTTTAAGAATTATACCTTCCGCACAGAAAAAAAATATTGTCAACCACATCCCCGAGCAAACAAAGTGTAAACTGGAGCTTGAGTTAACAAAGATATAACTCACGTACGCAACACAACCACATAACGAATCATTGAGTCATGGATGCAAATATGAGCCACATCATCCAGAAATTAGCTAATAAAACTCAACAACAAAATGGTAACAACCATAAGGCAAATAAAAATGGAGCTCCACTCCATTAGAAAGGAGGCCATGACAAAATGTGTCAGATTCAAATACATCGCGAACTTGGAACGAACCAGATCAGATGCGAATCGAGCCCATGCAAATGAAAACCACAAAAACCCCAAATGATATCCAGAAACCAGAAGATAAGGAGCTCCAAATAATCTACCATGGTGGCCAAGGCTTTAAATAGAAAATATAGAGCCATTTCCTTAAAACCAAGCTCAAAGCTTCAAAATAGATTTCAAGTGCGTGAAGAACAACATCCAAAGTGATACAAAGATCAAACAGTGAGCCAAAACTTAAAACGTAGATTCAATAATGGTGCCCCAACTTTGTGTAATATTTATTAATATTGGAAATTATCATTAGAGTAAGCGAGGCTTACTTTTGAATGACAGTTATACTGTAATTTCCATGTTACATGGAATATGATTACACGCATTATAATAGATTTGTGATACTTGCTTTAAAGTTGGTTTATTTTTTTAGCGCCACTTTGTCTGTAATAACTTTAAATTATATTAACAGTAGGTTTAATGTCATAAGCTGCCACCAAACCAAAAAAATTGCAAAGTCATAAGTGAATTTTTTTATTACTCTCCAATAAAAAAATTTCTTCCTAAGTATTGTATGAAAATAAGGAAGTATTTCATGAAAATAGGGAAGTGTTCCATGAAAATTAAATGAATTATGACATCATTTTTTTATAAGGAAATAAGGAGAATAAGTATAAAAATGTATCAATCAATCACATATTAGAAAACTAGCATTTGTAAATGATTTTAAAATTATATTTTGCTTAAAACTATTGTGAAGACCATATGAAAGAAAAATAGTTGATTATGATTGGTTGCAAAAAAATCAAGTAATAAGAAATTGAACTATACTTACAATATTACATAAGTGACTAATAATTACATTGACTTTGTTTTGATAATAAATAATTATATAATTAAATTATAAATGTATTTATCATTGTTGCTTTTAATTTTATCATAATAAATTATAATATTATAAATTATTAATATTGTAATAATTTATAATATATTTATCTATCTATTAAATATGGTATTATACAATAATAATTATAATATCATTTTTTTATTATAAATTATTATACAATATTAATTACAATAAACTATGATATATTAAATTTATTACAAATTATAATATAATATTAATCATAAATGAAAAAAAAGATAAATAAATTTATTATAAATTATAAATGATAATATACTCTTATTTAAAATAAATTATAATATAATAAATTTATTGTAATTAAAATTATAGCATAAATTATAATATACTAATATTAATTTAAAAATTATATTTTTATATATAAATTATAGTATTATATATAAATAATGATTATAATATATTAATATTAATTATAAATAATGAATGATTATACTATATTATTATAAATAATTTAAAATAATTTTTACTAATAAAAAATCAACTATTATTAATATTATATTCTTATTAGAATTTTATTAGCAATGATAGTGACATCATCATCATCAACATCATCATTATCATCATGGTTATTGTCATCTTAATTGTCACCATCATCCTCGTTGTCCTTGTCATCATCATCACAATTGTCTTCATCATCATCTTCTTCATCGTTTTCATTTTCATCATCATCATAGTAGTCGCCATGATTGTCATCGTCGATATAATCATCATTGATAATGATTGTAATTGTCATCTTCACATTCACGGTCATTATTATCTTCCATCATCATCATTATCATCACCCTCATTATAGTAAATGATTAGGGTTAAAGGGCTTACAAATTTTGGTTATTGTCATCATCGTTATCAACATGGTTATGGTCATCCTAATTGTCACCATCATCCTCATTGTCATTTTCATCATCATCAAAATTGTAATCATCATCATCTTCATAGTCATTTTCAAAGTCATCGTCATGATTTTCATCATTGATATAATCATGGTTAGATTATGATCATGATTTTCAACATCGTAGTCATGGTCATTATCATCGCCATCATCATCATTTCTTTCAACATTGTTATCATAAATGTTTAGGGTTTAAGATTTAGAAATTGTGGCATAGTTTTCATATTTGTCATCATCATCACCATCATTGTCGTCGTTTTCATCATCATCCTCATCATCATTATCACCACCATTGGCACCACCACGATGAACATATTCTCCATCATCTTCATTAATCTTATTATTATTATTTATATTACGTGAATTTGTACATAAATTAAATATTATAATCATTGTCAAATCGTGATCATGGTTTTCATCTTCACAATCATGGTCATTGTCATTTTTCATAATAATTATTATCGTCACCATCATTATCATACACATTTAGAGTTTAAGGTTTTAAAAATGTGCTTTTGTACAAGTTTTTGTGTTGTTTAAGATGAGTGCTAATATTGAAAATGTTACATCAATTTTTAGGGATCCAATGATATTTTAAGGTTTGAAATTAACATTTATGGTGTACCATTTTCATCATTATCATTTTTTCTCACCATCATCATGACCATCATTGTTGTCATGTTAATCATCACCATCATTCCTTTTTTGTCCTCATCATCATCGTCACAATTTTATTCATTGTTTCTTCTTCATTGTTTTCATTTTCACCATCATCATAGTTATCATCATGATTGTCATCATCCATATAATCATTGTCTCATTGTGATCGTGATCTGATTGTCATCTTGAAACTCATGTTCATTATCATCTTCCATCATCATCATTATCATCGCCATTGTTATCATACAGATTATGGTTATGTTAACATCATCAATCTTTGGATATAAGAAGGTCTTGTAAATGGAGCTCTATGATATATTCCAAGAATAGTATACACACCTAGTAGTGGCCCACAAAACAATCAACATATGTCATGGTTTAATTTGATCATTAATTTGTAATACCATTTGAAGATAGAACTCACATACCATCCCAATTACACCAATACAAAGGGGAGACACACACCGATTACCCTTATAATTTCCGTGGGCATTCACAATACATAAATCACAAGGTTTGACTCTTTCTAAGGATATAGTTGATATTGAAAAAAGGGAAAGAATGAGGTTAACATTTTTGGGTATCTCTCAAGTAAATTCATTGCAAATTCTAAAAATATTTCTTCCATTTACATATGAGCGCCATGAAAAGATTAAGAAGGGAAAACTACTTTTGAAATAGAAGGAAGTGGAAGAAAGATTGAAGTCCATGGAATATAAATAATGTCCCCCATGTAATACACATTTAATTGTATGCTTTTTTCAATTCATGTGATGTATATTTCACATTTTGATTCATATGAAATAATGTTTTTTTTTAACATGATAATATCGAACTACTAATAAAATCCATAAGAAGTTTGTGTATTATAGATCTAAAATTTGTATTACCCATACTTATTCTCTTATGAGAGATCACCCCTCTTTAAATGCTTCTATGATTTGCCTTATAAGATATTTGAGTCTAAAAGGATTAATTGTTAACATTTTCTCTTTTAGTTTATGTTGACAACTTAATTTTGATCCAAATGAGTATTAGAAAAGATTATTAAATGTTTGTATTTCCATGAAAATTTCAATATATTATTTTGGATATTGTTGGTTTTGATTTATATAAATTATACCTTAAATTAGATCAATCAATATAATTAGAAATTCTTATGACTAAGAAATATTAAATAGATAGGGGTTTGAATGCTCGCTTTGGTTCTCGATATGGAGAAAGAATCATTCATTTCACTTTCACCAATGAACTATCAAGGCGGGAATCCTTATTGTTAATAGTATGAATCTTAAGTCACCAACTAGAGAGGTGCTCATCGAGGTCATTCATGCACGAACTAAATGCACATTTTCTTTTCCTTACTTTTTTTTTTCTTTCATTTTATGTATAATGCAATGCCCGCGGATGCTACTAGCATAAATATATTATATTAATATATGTAAAATTCTTGAGTGGTATATTTTTCAAGGTGCCTATTCCACTTATGATACACTTCTAAAATAGGCACCTCATGAACTACACCTCTCAACATATTTTACATACATAGATTTATATCAACATAAACAAAAACATATGTAATAGTTGAATAAGAATATAATTTTAACATATGCCTCTCATATTATAATAATGATGATACAATATTATATGCATATTTTACATACATAGATTTATATAAACATAAATCAAAATGTGGTATGTAAAATATGCCCAGAGGTATAATTCATGATGTGTCTATTTTAGATGTGTTACATAAGTGGAATAGGTTCATTGAGAACTATACCTCTTAACATATTTTACATATATTTATATAATATAAGTATGATAGTAGCATTTGTGGGAGTTGCATTATACACAAAATGATACCAAAATAAATTAGCTGTAAAAGAAGGAATGCATTTAGTTTGTTCGTTTAATAATATTTTATAATATTTGTTTCAATAAACATGTCACAAACAACAACTAAAATGAGAAAATGTTAACAATTAATCCTTTTAGACTCAAATATATTACAAGGGACATCATAAAGGCATTTAAAGAGGGAACCATTTCTCTTAAGAGAATAAGTATGGGTAATAAAAATTCTATGTCTGTAATACACAAAGTTCTTATTGATTTTATTAGTAACCATAATATCTTGTTCAAAAAATAAATCATTATTTCATATGAATCAAAATGCGAAATGTACATCACATGAAATGACAAAATCATAGAATGAAATGTGTGTTACATGGGGGACATTATTTATATTCAAGGAATTAATTCTTTCTTCCTCTTCCTTAGTTTGAGTAGTTTTCCCTTCTTCATCCTTTCATATTGATCATATATAAATGACAGAGAAATATTCTTAGAATTTGCAATGAATTTACTTGAGAGATAGCTACAATATTTAAGCCCATTGTTTCCCTTTGTTCAACATAAAATGTATCTTTGGAAGGAGTCAAACCTTGGGATTTATGTATAGACAAGCTTCGTATGCCCATTCCAAATGTAAGGGTAATTGGTCTATCGTCCCCTTTGTATTGGTGTAATTGGGATGGTATGTGGAGTTCTATCTTCAAATGGTATTATGTAGAATCAAAAAAAGTAATCATTCGGTATCAAATTCAACCATTACATATGTTGGTGGAGTTTGGTGGACATTACCAAGTGCGTATATTATGGTTGAATATATCCTAGAGCAGAAATTCAACCATTACATATGTTGGTGGTTTGGTGGACCGTTGAAGGGAATATATCCCATTTACAAGACCTTATTCTATCAAAGATTGTATGTTAACATCACCCTTGCATCATTATAAATTAATAATTCAACATCAAGTTCATCATTCAGACCTCTTGTCATTGTGTTGATGGTACTTCTGTAAGCCCATTCCAGTTGTAATGATCTTTATACGTGCTGATAAGAGTCTTTTTAACGAATGTAATTTTTTATTGTTTTGGTTATTCACATTACTCTTTATCACGACCAGGTGAATATTATTATTGAATTATTCATTATTATATTTTTCTAATGTAGCATTTTTACTACTTATTCACAACATTGAATGATCGTCTAATGTGCGGATTCACATCTTTGAGATTAGTTAAGAAAAAATTTCAAAAATGTTTTGGTCTTCACTTTCTCCTTCTTGTCTAAATACCTTATCCGTGTAACAACCTATCATGAATGCTTCCCATACAAAATTTTAATGTCTATTAGTATCATATGGTGGTTTTTAGTAGGGAGGAATTTTTCCCAAATCTCCTACAAAAATCATAGAAACAAACACCAAATTAGCTAATCTTTACTTTTTCAGGGGAATTCTTGTGAAGTGGAGGAGTCTATGTTTTCTAGAAAAATTGTTCGATGAAGAAGTCATTTCATTAATCAATATATATTTTATGTGATAGATTTCTTGTTAGAATTTTGTAATTCTTGATCCTTCAATTCTAATTTTTTTAATAGGTATTTAAAGTTGTGAATTGACTATTGAGGTACCATTATTAAATGTTCAACTCCTATTAGTTGAAGTAATAAAAGAGGAGAATGTTACTGGGAATGATGCATCAAAAAGTGCTTGACGAATAACATTAATCAAATAGAATTTTCTTATTCTGTAGTTCCTTAAACTATCATGAGAAATGCCATGTTATTTTGGCGTTGATTATAATGTGTCAATATTATATCAAGTGCTTGTTTTTTCTTTAGCACCCATGGTGTCATAATTGAAATTCTTGGATAATTCATCTTTTATAAACTACCCATTATATTTCATGTTTCTTATGAACTTTATTGATTTACTTGTGTATTCTTCACCTCGATATTCATCATTCCACTATGGTTATCATTAATATCTCTTCTTCCCAACATATCAATTTCATTCACTTATAAAATTTAACTATCATGAATCCTCGATATGATTTCCCATTCATGTTCTGAAATTGTAATTTGTTGAATATGTTGATTAACCTCATCTTAGAATCGTTGTTATTATCAACATCTCTATAATAGTCCTCTTTACATGTCATGGATTGTAATTAAATGAATAATAGTTTGAACTTATTTAATCAGAATTAAGTCTGATATATCTCTATATATCACATTTAAACGTCTTGTAAAGAAATAACTATGACTAAAAATGTCAACCCATTTATGTTATTCATGTGAAGGGATGGAGAAAAACCTTGGGAATACTCTCACGTATCTTTCAAAATCCTAACCTCCCATTTGATATCTCATTTTCTCCTTGGATTATATGTCCCGATATTTAGTTGTTCGAGAGATGTTTTTATCTACGCCTTAACCTATTGTTTGTATTAGGATATGAGTAGCCGACTTGTGGCTTACCATATCATTTTATTATATCATTTATACTTTCTCATGCTTAATAGGTCGGCCTGGGTGATGGCCATAACATATGAATAGTATATATAGAGGATTGTAGGTAGTAGTTCATTATCATTTGAGCATTTGAGTCTTATTATATGGTTTGGAGGTTGCCCCCTCGAAGTGGCGAAGCTATTACAATTGCATATTGAGATCATTATTCTGAAATATTGTGTTATTTTGTGTTATATTTCTGCTCATAATTTGAATTATACTAGTAATTTCATTACAAGTGGTATCGAGTTACGATTTGGGCCAAATTTAGGGTAAAAACCCTAATTTTTGTTCTCCACAATATATTTTTAACAGAGAGAATTGGTAGGAGATATTTTTAAAAAGTTGTGAAACATTTCAAGTAAGGTTCCTTGAAAATTTCAGACTTTTTGTAAATTTATTTTGCACAAGTTATTACAAATTTAGGGTTTTTCATAAAATCACTCCCTAGGGTACAAATTGTGGAATTTTTTCAAGTTATTTACATTTTCAAAAATTTCTAAAAAAATAGTATTAGTATCTTCTCTGTGTTTTTTCCTGTTCGGTTGAATTTGTATCGAAACCCTAAACCCTAAGGTTTGATATCATGGCGGGGCCTTCCACAAGAGCAAAAAAGAATCCGGTTACTCTAGGTAAAACCCCAGATAAAGATGAGATAGTGATTGAAGAGATGGATTCAGAAGGGGTAAATATAGATTCCTCAACACTAGGGTTTACTTCAGTTGATCATAAGGTGAGCCAACTTGAGTATGAGCTATGAAATGTACAATCTGAGATGGCCTCTAAAGGAGACATAGCCCAAATCAATCATCGGTTGGATGATATCATGCAACATGTAAAGGGTAAATAGTATGGCCCAAATCCATCCCATATCAACCAAGGAGGATCTTAGTTCAAAATCATGGACAAAATAACCATGTTGGATCACTTTTCTAGATCAAAATCTAACTTATTCATGAACCATGGAACATGATGCCGAAAGTGGATATGCACAAATTTGATGGTAAAGATCCCTAAATTGGATAAATCAAATGGATAACTTCTTTGAGATAGTTACATCAAACACCATCGAACAAAAGGTGACATTGGCATCCCTGTATCTTGAACCAGACCAATTCGTTTGGTATCGATGGTTATGTGCTCAAAGTAGAAGAATGGTCTCGGTGTCACTTGGACATTTTTACTGAGGAGTTACAATTGCACTATAGTTCCAGTGTTTCAGAAACTAATTTAGTCAATTAGCAAAGTTATGACAAATAGGATCAGTCAAAGATTATGTGCATCAATTCTAGAACCTATCCTTAAGGGTGGAGAATATACCAGAAGAGAATCTGAATGACCTATTTCTTGGGGGTCTTAAGGACCACATCGAGCATGAGGTGCGTATGTTTAATCCACTCAAGCTTTCTGATTCTATTATCATGACATGTCGAGTAGAGGAAAAAGGTTTTTGTAGTAGGAGGCCCCCTTTCATTAACACCAAAGACCGTAGTATCTCTTCCCCTTCATTTTCTAGGCCAATTAGACTGACTCCTCAACAAATGGAAGAAAAGAGAGAAAAAGGATTATGCTTTAACTGTGATAGAAAATATGGACGGGACACAAATGTCTTTGAGAAGAAGTTGTTCTATATTGACGGAGGTAATGAGGATGATGAGGATGCTAAAATTATAGGAGAGGTTGAGGAACCGATAGAAGGAAGTAGAGGATCACCGACCTACTGATTTCTTGCCATGCATTGTCAGGTATTAGTACTCCTCAAACACTCAAGGTTATTGGCTATCTCAAAAAATAGAAGGTGCAGTGTTGATTGACTCGGGAGTACTCATAACTTCATAAATAGTAAGTTAGTGCTGCCTCAATTGTTTTATTTACCCAGCTCTCCAAAAATGCTGCAAGTTATGATTGTGGATGGTGGGACCGTATAGTGCACAAGAAAGTGCCATAGTATCAAGCTTTCCATGGGAGACTACATGTTAGACTCACCTATGTTTGCTATTTCTATGGGAGGGGCATATATTGTTTTGGGTGTCAATGGCTCACAACCTTAGGTACTATAGAGATGAATTTCTAAGAATTGTTCATGTGATTTCATTCAGATGGAAGGAAAATACTATTGAATGGGATGGTAGCTAAGTATCCAAAAATTATTATCTCTCATCAGATGCAAAAGGTTCTCAGAAAAGGAGTAGATGGATTTATAGCAAAGTTATTTTCCATAGAAGTACAAAATACAGAGTCTTCAATGCCACCCGATCTTCAGAAGATTGTTGATGCTCACTCATCTATTTTTGATGCAATTCCAAAGGGACTACCACTAGTTAGGGATCATGATCATGCCATTTAAGTTGATTCCAGGGAGCCAAACACCTAACATCAAACCATACAGATACCCATATTCCTAGAAAAGTGAGATCGAGAAAATGGTTTAAGAAATGTTGAAGGTAGGTATCATCAGGCCTAGTCAGAGTGCCTATTCTTCCCCAGTGGTCATGGTATGTAAGAAGGATGAAACATGGAGGATGTGTGTCAGATTCACGAGAACTCAACAAGTACACCATCAAAGATAAGTTTCCTATTCCAATAATTTATGATTTACTTTATGAATTGCATGGTGCTATTTATTTCACAAAATTAGATCTTCGTTCAGGGTACCATCAAATTAGAATAAAAGAGGAAGATGTTCATAAAACAACTTTTAGGACTCATGAGGGCCATTATGAGTTTTTGGTAATGCCTTTTGGTCTTACAAATGTGCCTTAACCTTTCAAATCTTGATGAACACTATTTTCTAGGCCATTTTAAAGGAAATTTGTATTAGTTTTCTTTGATGACATATTGATTTATAGTAAGACATGGGAAGAACACTTGCACATGTAAATAAAGTGTTGGAAGTTTTGGAGAAACATAATCTCTATGCAAAGCCATCTAAATTTTATTTTGGTGTACAAGAGGTAGAGTACTTGGGTCACATTGTATCCCATGAAGGCGTCAAAGTTGATCCTCAGAAGATCAAAGCTATGGTGGAATGGCCAAGGCCCAAAACTCTAAAACATATTCGTGGGTTCCTAGGAATAACAGGTACTATAGAAAATTTGTGTGGGGATATGGTAGAATAACAACCCCACTCAATGCATTGCTAAAGAATTATGCCTTCCATTGGACACACTTAGCCACTAAATCCTTTGAGTAGCTGAAGGAAGCCTGTGTCTGACCCAATTTTGGCTACTCCTAACTTCTCAAAAACCTTCATTGTTGAATGTGACGCTTTAGGATCAAGATTGGGAGTAGTTATAATGCAAGAAGGAAGACCAATTACATTTGAGAGTCACCAATTCAAAGGAAAATATTTGATCAAACCTAGTCTATGAGAAAGAAATGATGGCTATTCTTCATGCGGTCAAGCAATGGAGGCCCTATCTCATGGGTAGACACTTCAAGGTAAAAATTGATCATGATAGTCTCAAAATTTTGTGGAGCAAAGGTTATCATCTAAGGAACAACAAAAGTGGGTAACAAAAATGTTGGGTTATGATTTTGAAATCATATACAAAAAGGGTAAAGAAAATGTAGTAGCCGATGCATTATCAGAAGGGATACATCCGCATATGCCTTACTATGTGGAATGTCCATCTTTGATGGCCGATTGGGTGGATGAAGCGAGATTGGAATGGGATCAAGACAAGGATACACAATATCTAATATAGAATATCAAGTGAGGATCTATGACATCTAAAAATTTGAGTGGAAAGGTAATGCCCTATGGTACAAGGACAGAGTTATACTGAGTAAAGATTTTGAGTTGAAGCATAAGATTCTTGAGAGCTACATGCCTCACACTTTGTTGGAGGACACTCTAGGTTTTGAAGACATATCATAGAATAAAAAGAGAATTCTTTTGGGAAGGACTCAAGGGGGATGTAAAAAATTTTGTATCAGAGTGTTTAGTGTGCCAACAGAATAAAGGGGAAACAATTAAGACACCAGGTCTATTCTGTTAACCCTTACCAATTCCTAGCCAGAGATGGGAGGAGGTCTCCATGGATTTCATCACCAGATTGCCTTGTTCAGAGGGTAAGAATGTTATTTTCATGATTGTGGATAGGCTCACAAAATATGCCCATTTTGTGCCCTATCACATCCATTTGCAGACTAATACGATCGTAGCAATTTTTTGGGAAACGATTCAAAGGCTACATGGAACACCAAAGATAATTGTAAGTGATCATGATCCTATTTTCACAAGTATTTTTGGATGGAATTATTTTCATGTTTGGGTACTTAGATAGCTCACGGTTCATCTTATCATCCTCAAACCGATGGGAAAATGGAAGTGGTTAACAAATTATTAGAGGGGTATCTACGTTGTTTTGTATCGAGATAAGTAGGAAAGATGGATTAAATGGATACCACTTGCAGAATGGTGGTACATAACACACCTTTTCATACCTCTTCTCAAATGACCCCATTTTTAGCATTATATGGTTACCATCCACATTCTATCACTTCCTCCTTGAGGGTGAAAAGTAAGGTCGAGAGATGTTGAGGAACACATTCAACATCAACAACATGTTTTGGATAGTTTGAAGGAGAATTTAGCATTAGCACAAAACAGGATGAAACAACAAACAAATCAACATCGTAGTGAAAGACATTTTGAAATTGGTGGATTTCAGGTTTTTGTACGTCTCAGCCTTATAAATAGATGTCTCTAAAGCAATAGAAAAAGGACAAAAACTTGCTCCTAAATACTATGGCCCTTATCGGGTTCTAAACTACACATACACCCACTATTCCATGTTTCATGCCTGAAGAAGGTTATTGGAAAGAAATTTAAAGCCCAGAACAGAGTTACTAGAACTTGACGAGGAAGGAAGAATCATTTTGGAGTTAGACAAGATTATGCAAACATGTACTAAGAGGTGAGAACCAAAGACATAAGGAATATCTGGTCAAGTGGAAGAATCTAAGCATAGAAGATGCCACTGCGAGGATGAATGTTTTCTATATAGCAACATCCATGATTATTCAACGTTAAGGACAATGTTGGTTTGAAGGGAAGGGCATGCTATGCCCTTAACCTATTGTTTGTATTAGGATATGAGTAGCCGACTTGTGGCTTACCATATCATTTTATTATATCATTTATACTTTCTCTTGCTTAATAGGTCGGCTCGGGTGATGGCCATAACATATGCATAGTATATATAGAGGATTGTAGGTCGTAGTTCATTATCATTTGAGCATTTGAGTTTTATTATATGGTTTGGAGGTTTCCCTCTCGAAGTGGAGAAGAAATTACAATTGCATATTGAGATCATTATTCGAAATATTGTGTTATTTTGTGTTATATTGCTGCTCATAATCCGAATTATACTAGTAATTTCATTACTAGTATAATTCAGATTATGAGCAGCAATATAACCTTGGGAATACTCTCACAATATCTTTCAAAATCCTAACCTCCCATTTGATATCTCATTTTCTCCTTGGATTATATGTCCAATATCTAGTTGTTCGAGAGATGTTTTTACCTTTCCTACTTTAATTTAATGAAGTGAAACAACAAAAAAATTGACCTTAGAAAGCAGCGGGGGTTTACTAGTAGTCACGGAGATGGATGTTAATTCTAGCGTTCGATTGAAGTTTTGGTGTCCGAATGAATGTGTGAATCATCATGTCCTACAAAGCAACTCCGCACTCAAATACACTTAAACAGTGAAAGGGTTGGATAGATAGATAGACGAGATGCTCGAAAAGGCCAATTCTAGGAATCCAAAGGGACTTCTTTGGAGGATGTTATCTCATCTATAGAAAATTATGTAGATTTATAAAATCAATGGTGAGGATATATGATAAACAATGACAAATAGATATCAGATAAGAGCTTTAGAATTCAAGATGGATAGGAAAGTTCTAGAAGTTTTGTGTTGGCATGTTGTCCTAATAGGTGTTGTAATTGATGCAAAACCACATTAATGAAAAATTGAATTTTGTATGATGATTTTATGATGATGTCTTGAGTGCTGAATGGTGATTCGAGATGTGTTTGAATCGATGATACGGTGGGATTCAGTGAGGATTGCTTGTTTTAGCAAGCCTATACAGTGCCTAGGACATGTAGCTTGGTAGTATGATATTATTACATACTTGGGAATCATGTTTACATGATGGATAACATATTTTCATGGTCTTGAGCACTTACATTAGTGGCATGGTGTAGATATAGGTGGATCACTTGGTTCTAAGTGCTCATTAGGAGTAGGTATGATATCTTAGAGGTGTGATAGTATGGTTTAGAGCTATGTGAGCTCATGGAAGCATGAAATAAGGTGTATCATGGCATATGAGGTATGTTTGGGTCATTTTTCAGAGGTTCCTTGTTCATTTATTGCATTATTTCAATTGATCGTATGCTTCTACGGTGAGGATATAACATTCAAGAAAGATTGAGATATGGAATCAAAATTATGATTATTGTAGATGTTCTAGGTATGATTCATTATTCTCTCACCAAAATTTCAGGTTCCCATGATGTGATTTTTTCAAGATACGACTAATTTTGTAAGACAAGGTCAAACACTAGTGAATTTCAGCTCGAAGTTCAACTTCAAATGCTCGTTGTGAACAATGTGCTTTACACTGTACCTTTTTCCTTTTAGGTAAGATTATATGGTGATTTTATAAGGTTTCATAAAAATAATGAGGTCATTTGATTGTCACGTTTTTGAACAAATGTTAAGAATGTAAAGATGTCTAAAACCCTAGTTAAACCCTAGCTAGGAGTAGTTGGAAGAAAGTGAAGTATAATGATCCATTTTATTTTGGTTAACAAAAAGTTATGATTATATGTTGTATATGTCTCTTTCATGTTTCCATAAATGTAAGGTTGAGGTCATGATGATGAATGGGCCCCACCTATAAATAGTTGTTTATGAAGAATAAGGTTTTAGGATAAGGTTTTCTAAAGGTTTAGCATGAAAAATTGATGGTGCATGATGTATGGGAGTTTTTCTTGATTATCATGGAGGTTTAAAATAATTTTAATGCAGGATCATGGTGTTTTGAGGTCCATATAGGTTGGTGGTCAAAGGGCTATTTTAGGATCTCAAATACCATTCTTTAATAAAATGGTCATAACTTGAGCTACAAGTGAATTTTGAAGGTGATTCAAGTTTATTGGGAAAGATGATTCAGATATATTTCCATTTATATAAATTTGTTTCTAGATGAGGTAATTTTATAGGGTTTCTAGGTAATTCTTTGGACAAGAAGATCTTTGACAATTTAAGACAACATGTGTTTAGTGCAAGTTTGATGTTGTTTGAAGCATGATATGGATTGGGTGATGCTTCCTATCACCTGTAATGTGAAGAGAGACTAATTTTTCATCCAATTAATACATTTTTTTATGTCTTGAATGTATGTATAAATGGTTTTATGAGCTAACCGTTGGAAATAACTTTTTTGGAAGGTTATTTTGGTGAAGGAAAAGTAGTTGTAGTTTGAGGATATGGATGTTTCATGAATTCTAACTTGCTTAGAAGTGTTATAAAGGTTCTTAAATTTCCATAATTTTTTTACATGGAGTTTTTTTCTCTTTTGAGGTTATTTGGCGGCATTATGAAGTTTCGGGGTGATGAAGGGTACATGAAACAACTATTTTGATAATTGAAAAGGAACTGGGCCCATTAAACGAAATAATTTGATTGGTTGATATTAATTGCAACCATTTATGATATTTAAATGTTAATTAAAACATGTTTTTTGATTTATGGGTAATTCCTAAAGATGGTTTTAAAGTAAGGGAATTTTTATCTTTGTGCCCATGGGGTTTTGAGCCATTTTTGGCACATGAAATGATGGTTTAAGCTAGGCTAACCTAATTGGGTCACTTGTGACTATTATGATTTGAATTTAGAATTTTTATATGATGCATGGGTCGAGCCAAAGGAGGGAAATTGTTTTAGTTTGAATTTGAGCCTTGGAGAGGCTATAAAAGTGAAGTTATGGGCATATTGTTTCTAGATTTTTGAAACCCTTTTTATCTTATTTTGAATAACTATTTTGATGAAAATAAAAACCCTTTGGGCCTATCCCAAAACCCATGGAATTCCATTCTATGACAAAAATTGGTTGAGTTTTCATGAGGATAATTTGAGCAAGTGCAAAGTTGGTGTTGTTTCTTTGAAAGTGAGTTGGAGAAGGAGGAAGATTTGGATGTTTGTGTTTGGATGCTATCTTCATAAAATGTTGATGTAATTTGTAGGTTGATAAGGATTTTGAGATTTTATATTGAATATTTAATATATTCTCATAGTTTTACATATTCCTATGTATTCATGAGACATTGATTGTCTTGAGAACACTTCATTGTATCTTGTGATTCATTATTGAAGACACTACTCTTTGTGATCTGATTTGATTATCAATATTTTTTCAAGATTATATTGTGTTCTTACATTGAGATCACTTCATTATAAATGGTTGTATGCTTTGATGTGTTCTACATGATTTTGTGTGGTTAGGGTTTAAAGCACAAGTGAGTAAGTGTGAAGACCCCTGTAACACTATTTTACCAATCACAAAAATTTAACTAGAAGTGGAAACAACTTGTAAAAAATAACTAAAGAAAAGAACTCTAAATGATATTAAATCATAGGCCTCTTTTGGGGAAACCTCTTTTGAGCAAGCTCAATACAATATATTCGTGGAAGCTTCATTGATCCTTAACACCTTCTTGTATACTAATTCCTATCGAATAAACTACTACTTCCCTCCTCATTGAAAATTTTTTGTCCTCAAATCTTCGATGTGGAAGTTGTTGCTGAATCTGGAGAAGTGGTTCCCATGTTGTTTCTTTTGGTTACATGTTTTTCCATTGGATTAGGAATTCTTTGATGGAGTGGGAGTGGATTTGGAGTGTTTTCTTGTCTTAAATGGATTCTAGTTCAAGAATGATGGAGCCTTCATTATCGAGTTGTGGTAAAGTGGTTTGTGTTTTGGCATTGGTTCCCAAAACCTTATTTAAATAGGAGACATGGAAAAATAGGTGAATTCTAGAGGAAGGTGGAAGTTGTAAGCAAGCGAACCAATTTTATGGAGGACCTTATATGGCCCGTAAAATTTTTGAGAAATGTTATGACACCTTTTGAGTGTTAAGGATGACTACTGTGAAGGTTACTGACAAAGGAAGACCATATCGCCTAGTTGGAAGTTACACTCAAAGTGGTGTTGATTAGCCTATTGCTTCATGTGGATCTATGTTATTTGGAGATTAACTCATAAAGTGCTAAGAATATGATCTCGGCCATGCGGAGAGTAGTGTTGACTACATGAACTCTCAAACTGCTGGGGTGATATCAAAGAAGAGGTGGTGGCTATTTTGACCATAGACTACTTGATATGGCATCATTTTAGTAGAAGTGTGGTATGAGTTATTGTACCACCACTGTAAGGGGAATCCACTTTGTCTACCGGTGTTGGTATACTGAAACAAAGCAATGAAGGAACGTTTCCAAACACTTGTTGATAATTTCTATCTAGCAATCCGTCTGGGGGTGATATTTGGAGTTCATCTTTAGTTGGGTGCATGTGTATCTAAAAAAGCTATGTCAAAAGTTGTTGAAATTTGCATCATGATCAAAGACAATGGATGAATGAATGCCATGTAGATGGAAAATATGATCCACAAAACATTTGGAAAACTCGTGGAGGTTGAATATGGATGGGTGAGGAATAAACATGACTATATTTGGAGAGGTGTTTGACTAAAACGAAGATCACGATTTACCTCCGACATAGGAGACCTTCGATAAAATCCATAGAGATATATGTCTAGATCCTAGTCAAAATTGGAAAGGGATAAAAAAACCTAGAATTGTTGTTGTCTCACGTTTGTCACGTTGGTAGGTATCACATTCTTCCACAAGTTTTTTAATAACACCCTTCATTCCTTTAAAAATAAGTTTCATCATGCTCGCTCGGATGTTTTGAGAAATCCGAGTGTCCTTGTACGATGGAAAAGTGACAAGTGAGCATGGTAATCTACAAGTAACTCTTCCTCGACGACCTCCCGAGGTTGTGCCGAGAGACAACTAGTGGGGATGGACTATACGTGGAATGCAAGTAAGCTAGTTAGGAAATCTTATGTCTTCGACGTGCACTAATGGAATCAGAATATAAGGTAAAGAAGGCCCTCCCAACATGAATCGGCATGGTATATCGGTCGGTGAGGATGACCACTCAAGGCTCCAATCAATATTGAGCTCTGGCGTGATCTGATCTATAGGTTGTGGGATACGAGGAAAATGACCTGGAATTGTTTCATGTATATCTCCAGATAGGGTCATAGGATGGATGATGGATATATAGTGGATTCTACGGTTGATTCTCTAGTCTAGTCCATAAATCTTTAGCTTTGTTAGCTGCTATGTCTAACAAGGATAACTATGTGATGATGATAGGTGGAAGTGGAGTGGATCTGAATATTGATGTGCGTAAACCAACATCTACATCCGATTGACTGTGGGTCCGTTGGGTTGTGGGATTTGTGGATCACAACCATAGATTCGTGGTTGTTGTGGACCTTCAATGGTCATATGTGGAATCAATCCCTAATCCCTAATATCCAATAGTCGTATGCCTTTTCGGCCTCTATATTTAGAACGCAAGTTGCATAATCTTCTTAGAGTACCTTACAGGCATTTTGGAAACTTGAATTCTTAAGCTAGTGTCTATGTCAGTGAAAATGTCTCCTACGTCTGGCTGTGGGACCAAAGGGTCACAATCGAATGAATGTTTTCTCTTTCAAGCCCTTCTACAGTCATGCAGATATTTGTCTAGGGTAATCTGTAGTTTGGCTGGTTTGACCAAAATATGTGTGCTTGGTCATCTTCTATGTTTAACCCTCTTAATTGTGAGCTGATCTATTGTAAGTCTATTGTTGTTCAAAAGACTTGGATTCTAAGATTCTGATCTATATCAGCTATTTCGTAACAAGATTGGGTTGAGGCACGATTGGCTCGAATACGTATTCTCTGGGATCTCTAGGTCCCATGATTGTCATGCAAAAGAAACAATGTAAATCTAACTACAACAAAGTAAAATTAACTATGTAAAGTATATCTACAACATATATGACTTCTCTATTTTTGTGTTTTTGATGAACTATTGAACATAATTTGAAAGAGCAATTATTTAAAATATCTAGAAATTGACAACTAAACTAATAATGAAATTAAAACAAAAAAGCAACTGAGTATAGCTACTTGCCTTATGTAGTTGTGAATCTATTTTTAATAACTAGATAACTGATCTAATCTATTTGAAAGACCATCGATCCTACCTCAGAAGTGAGGAATGAATCATAGTTTCTTAGAAACTATCAATCCCACACTTCCTTCCCAAAGCAATATCAAAAGTGAGATTAACTGAAATGAAATGATTAAATACTCTATTTGATATTTTTTAACTAGAACTTTGAAAGTTGAACCTGGATTTTGCTGAATAGTGGCGAATCCGGATGGTGTGTGGCTTTTTCCCTCAGAGTGATCTCCTTATTCCTTCGTGCTCACGTGAATCAAGAAAAGCATGTGATGTAAGCATCAAATAAAGTTGGTATCGAAATAATGGAAGCTTAGATGCAGATCGAATACAATGATGAGTAGAGAGGGATAGCACAAGAGAACAGAGCTTGGCTTATGCAATTCCAGAGGGATTTATTATGAGTCATACAACATAAAATGTCCGTAACCCGAAACTATCCTTTTGGACCTAACAAGAACCTACAACTTTAATGGCTTCCTACTGAAAATCATACTATCTATTCCAATGAATTGCATGAAATAGTAACAACACTAGCACAAGAAGATTATGTGGCTTCCTAACAACTAAACAACACTAACCATGCATGCAACAAATAAAACTATGAATCCTAAGCAAAATTGAAAGACTAAGCTATTGAAATGAGAAATTGAGAGGCAAATTTGAGGGGCCATTTGCTTGAGCATAAGCCAACTATTTATAGAATTCCCATTTACCCAAAGGTGAAAACCAAATTGAACTCTTTAACCATAAACAATGCAAAAACACTATTCCAGGGAACCAAAATCATAAATACAAGCAAAGGTGGTGAAAAAAGCTGGTAAATGTTGAATTTTTATGTGGGTTACGTTAAAAAGAACATTCTAGATACGTGCGCGAAGGACCACCGCCTGCACAGGCAAAGCGATTTCATCATCAAGACCAAAAGCAAAGGAAAAGAGGGGGAAGGAAAAAGCAAAGCATGTAGGGGCTAAGCGGGGCACGGGATGTTAATGCATACTTGGAGAGATTTTCTAGATCCCGAACACCTTGCAAGGAGACTTTCATCATCATTGGGGCACATGTAATGTTGTTCTAGTGGTGCAAAGACCTACAATTTTGGGTACGTATATATTACCCCTCTGAGAAGTGTTTTAGCCATAAAGAGGCCTAAACGGTGGGTCCGAGTATGGTGCTCCCAAAATGGGAGGTTAAATTTATACCTAACACGTCCGTGTGTCGAAATGACACCCTCTAAGATTCCCGCTACCTGCAAAATGAAAAGAGGACTCAAGTGCAGATAGATAAAATAGATCGAAAAATAAAACTAAAATAATATGAAATGAGGACATACCATTTGTGTGGGGATAAGAACTTACCTTGCGCTACCCAAACTCCTGCAAAAGGGGCATTCGTGAAAAGGGGCATTATAATATAAGTCGTGATATATATATATATAAAAGTGGGCCCATTTTCCTATTCATTTACGTGTGTCGATTTGATTGATTTTGAGCTCTGGGACCCATGGTGATGGTTTTTGACGAGAGCATAGTCAAAACGTTCGTGACGAGATTGTGATCATGCCTCCGTGAGTGGAACACCGACCCGTGAGATCACAGGTTAGTTTTTCTCGATTTACCATTTTTATCCCCAAAATGTTAAAATGGTGAAATCTTTGTCATGGGGGGATTATTTTTGAAAATGTCAGTTTTAATAGGGTCACTTAGGGGGGGCGCCTAATGGGTAGGCTTTGTTTTGGTCAAAAATAGTCATTTTTTGTGTTTTTAGGCGTCATTTAGGCATGTGACCCACATGGAAATTTGGGACACGACCGCCGCCCTACTCAGGGTGGTGGTTACAAGACCACCGCCTTTAAGGTGGTGGTTACGGAACCGCCGCCCCTCTGGTGGTGGTTCTTCACAGAATGCTAAAAGAATACTTGTTTGAAATTGTTTTTGCATTTCTAGCATTCTTATATGTCTTAATGATTTTTCTAATGTCATTTTGAATACTAACTTACTCCTTTTTGTATGTTTTTGGGTGTATGTAGGTGAAGGAGGAGTATATCAGATGGAGTCGAGAGAGAGAGAGTGTGATTGGCTTCCAGCAGTATTGGATGCACTTTCTCAGGATGAGCAGGACACTCTTCAGAGGGCCGGTATATTGCATATATCATGGGTCCCACATGTTGCACCTTCTAGTCACATACTTTGTGACTTGTTTTCATATTGGGATGCTGATCGGAACACTTTCCGATTTCTAGGAGTTAGGGGTGAGTGGACCATTACTTTGGAGGATGTTTACCGCATCTTGGGGGTCCCGATCATCGGGAGACGACTCACACTTGAGACAACAGGTCATGGGCTCAGATAGCACAGTGGGCTTCATATATGGGAGACGCAGTTATCTCCACTGGTTTGAAGAAGGGGGTGAGGGTCCGATCTATTCCTAGCCTTGCCTATCCCCTTGATTTTCCAGGCCATTATGGGGATCCTTGCCTCGAGATTGATCGGGGATAAGGGAGGGACACTTTACTTTATTGTTGGTCCCCATCATTGCACAGATTGAGGGACATGGCCGGATTTACGCCTGGGGAGCTGACATACTTGGGACCACCTATCATGATTTGTATTGGGTGGTTCATTTATAGGGGCAGTCATTGAGCCATCTGACCTTGGTTATGAGTTGGGTCTATGAGCGTTTCATCCCTTATGGGAGAGGTGTAGAGGTGGCAGATCCTAGAGCCGTGAGGGCAGCCAGATGGATAGATATGTCGGTGCTCAGAGCACCCCACCAGCCAGTCGCCTCCTTGACTACTGATGATATGGAGGCCACACCCTATCAGGCCATGACAGGGTTATGGGGTGAGGAGGCCCTTACTTTGATCTCTTGCTCTACCACAGGGCAACTTGTGGATAGGATGGGGAAGGTGGAGACACATCCTTTTGCTCGAGTGCCTCAGCAGTTTGGCCTTCCTTACATCGATATGCTTCCCCCAGTGGTGCCAGTGTTTAGATCGGTCCGGGAGGCTAGAGGAGGTCCTAGAGGCCGGGGTTGGACAGTTGTTACTCTTGGCATTCCTATTGCAGCCGTGCAAGTGGTACGTGCTCGAGGGAGATCCGGTGCTCCTCGAGCACCCTTACTTCAGATTGCCACCGGTCCCACCCACGTAGTGATGACCCCATTGATATAGACTCTGAGTCCGAGGAGTTCACATAGGGGGAGAGACGGAGGAGGAGACCGAGGCTAAGGTCAGTGAGTCGGGCGGAGAGGAGGACAGTGATCCTGAGTGGCATGACACTCAAGATATCTTACAGGTGGAGAGGGTGGAGCAGAGTGCGGAGAGGGTGACCCTAGCTTCAGAGGAGCCGACTTTCTCAGGGTTTGGGCGGAGAGGATGAGTCCGTAGTAGGATGTTATGTGGCTCCTGCATAGGAGGAGCGCATCGGTTAGCGACGACATCCGTGGTAGAAAGGTGCAACCCTAGGGATCCATCTTGAGGCCCGAGATCCAAGTGAGTTATCATCCTTCTCTTTAATGTTTGTTTTTAGCTATGATTGTCTTAGTTGCTATCTCTCCTTTTGTTTAATTTGTTGTTTTTATATTTTGAGTATTTCTAATTTGTTTTCTCCTTTGCTTGCAGAGACTATTGATGAGTGGCGAGACCTGATTCGCTGGGTATGCACTGATACCCTGATGATCCCCATGGAGAAGACCCATGCGGAGTTATCCATGGATGCAGGGGAGCCCTCAGCAGCTGGTAGGCATACCGACATTTTTTCCCCTGTCTGGCATGTGGCCAGGATGGTGACTACCCTTCACACCGAGTTGGCAGGATATAGGACAACAGAGTGTCTGATGAGGAGTCACTCTCATGGTGAGGCCAGCTGCTCCTCGGGACCGTGAGCCCTCCGTGCACTCGCAGCGGCGTAGCCGGAGTCCTAGACGTGGGCGTGCACCTTTAGAGGGATCTCATAGGGGTTGAGAGGCCACATGGCTCTCTTAGATTGTTTGTATGATGTATTTTGTATTTCGGCTCTTTGAGCATTTTGACCATGCTTAGCATGATGGCATCAGACAGAAAATTATAATATATATATATATATATATATATATATATATATTTTTTGGATCAGACTCTTGGTATCTATGATTTTGTGATTCATTTCACATGTAAACTATAATGTTGTTTTTATATGCTTTTCAGAATGTATGCAATGGAGAACAAATGATACAAGTGCTTCCTTTCTTTTTGTATTTCGTGATGTTGATATATGATAATGTAGACACAATGTGATCTTGAACTTTAGTTTCTATAAGCAATTTTCGGTACTTCATATTTGTTGTGACAAAATGAGATGATAAACCAGTATGATGAGCAGATGAACTTGCCCCATTCCTAACTCCACGTAACTAGTAAGATGCGAGGGCTCATCACCGAGAGCTAGAAAGGGCACAAGCTATGAAATTTGTTGAATGGTAGTGATGAGAGATAGACAAAGATTTTGTGGAACCAAATTAGGATGCTACAAACCTACTCTACTCAAGTGACTCCATAGTTTAGAATGCTACTTGCTTTGTGGTTTATCTAGACTTAGATCCGTAGATGGCCACATGGTAGACAAAATCTGGTTTTTGGGGTTTTGAGCTCTCTTGGAATTTTGGACATCTGATTCATTTGTTTTTGACTCAAGATTTCAAAGGTTCATTTGAATTGTTTGCTTATGACCTTCAACATTTATTGTCAAGAGGACCCCCCACACCTTGCCCCATGCTACTAGTAAGAAGCATGGGCTTATCACCATGGACAAGGCATAGGTGAGTAAGGGCATTCCCATCCTTTCCCAACCCTACGTCACTAGTAAGAGATGTAAGCTCATCACCGAAGGTTGGTAGGGAAAGGAAATGTGTAAAAATAAAATTTTCTATTTGATCTACATTTGATTTATATATTTGAGCAAAATGTCAGTATGTTCTTATTTCCAAAGAGATATGCATACGGGATAGATGTGACACGATGAAGCTTCTAGAATAGACCATAGGCAAGACACCTATCCTAGGAAGAGACCAAAAGTGAGAACAAGCATGCAGACCTTGGTATGGTTACCATTAAGACTTTGTCATATCTAGCTTTATTTGATGAGATGATTCAGAAACAGGTGATGTGATTATGAAAGTGAAGAAGTATGATTTGCATGATTATGCCAATACCATCAGAAGTTTGTAATGAATTGCTTTGAGAATAAGTTCCTTGATCACAAAATTGTATGAAACAAGTGGACAAAATGAACCTAACTACATGAAGATGCAATGTAGATATAATTATACAAACAGTGGGTTGCTTATGCATAGAATCATTTAAGATGCAAGGAATTGACTGTTTCATTATGAATTCCTCGCCTTCCAGTGTACATAAGAGATATGCACCATTTCCATAGTCTTTCATGACTCGGTATGGGCCCAACCATTTGGGCCGGAATTTCCTTCCTTCACCGGTCTTTTTGTCAATCTGGCTGTCTAGTCTTAGAACTAGATCTCCTTCATATATATCTCATTCATAGACCTTTTTGTTATATATATGCACACATCCGGTCAAAGATAAAATCTATGCCACCATTGTTCAACGATCTAACCTGGCCTCATCTAGGCTTTCTAGTTGGGAGAGACATGCTTCTCTATAAGCGTCTTCATCCATAATCCCTTGTAATGAGATGTGGAGACTGGGTATTTCAACCTCAAGTGGGAGAACTGCTTCTACTCCGAATACCAATGAGAAAGGAGTTACTCCTGTGGGTGTTCTTATTGAGGTTTGGTGGGCCCACAAGGCTGGGTATAAATTTAAATGCCAATCTCATTTTTTTTCTTTTACCATTTTAAGGAGAATAGCTTTCAATGTCTTTTTTGCTTCACCTGTCCATTGACTTAAGGGTAATATAGGAGGCATATGATGGTTTATTTTAAATTTATTGTATAGCTCACAAAATTCGTCATTCTTAAAAGAAGTGCCATTATCTACGAGATAATGATTTGTGGGACATCGTACCTGCAAATGATCTGGTTCAAAATGAACTTGGTGATCACGGCACTGCACAGCATGGTAAGAGGCATAACCTCTACCCATTTAGTAAAATACTCAGTGGCCGTGATTATGAAGTTATGGCCATCTGTAGATGAGGGAGAGAATTTCCCTATCAAATCTAGGCCCCATGTAGAAAAGGGCCATGGAGTTGTGATTGGTTATAGAGCTTGTGCCAGCATGTGAATCTCGTGGGAAAATTCTTGGCATTTATGACACTTGCATACAAACTCTACTGCATCGTGTTCTAGAGTGGGCTAGAAATAGCCCATCCGATGTATTTTGAGTGGTGGCATGACCACCGAAGTGGCCTCCACATATTCCACTATGAGATTTGTGGAGAATCTTCTTGGATTCTTCTATGTCAACACACCTTAGAAGCATTCCATCGAAAGCCTTACGATAGAGCACTTGTTCTATAATAACGTATTTAGCTACGATAATGCGTAACCGCCTTCTTTGTTGTGGTGTAGCACCTTCTGGATATGCATGGTCCATGATATAATTAATAATATCAGTATACCAAGGACATTTAGAGATGGGAGGTCTAGTTTCGACGTAATATATGCATTCATCGGGAAAGTCTAGATCTACTAGATCACCTCCATCTAATGGGTTATCAGCTAACCAATCTGCAATGATTTGTCCCTTAATGGACTTCTGGTTTACAAAAGTTAATTTGAATTCACCCATTAAGGTTATAAAGCGTCCAACCTTTTTAGACAAAGACCCTGCATGAGGAAAGTTCAGTAAATGGTATATTTTTACAATGACCCTTGTTTCTTGATTTAGCATGTAATGTCTTAAGCATTTGGTTGCAAAGACTATGGTGAGGCATTCTCATTCTGCTTGCATATAATGTGTCTCATAATGAGTAATGTTTGGCTAATAAAATAGATCACACGTTCTCATTTGTCATCATCTTCTTGGGCTAGCATGCAGGCTAGCGAGACATTGGTAGCTCATGAATATAAGATTAAAGGGTGGTCTAGCTTAGGAGGCATTAGCGTAGGTGGTGATAACAAGAAACGCTTAACTTCTTTGAAATCCTCATTGCAGTCTTCGGTCCAATCGATATTGTACTCTTTCTTGAGTAGATTGTTGATTGGATGAATGGAAAAGCTTAAATCTGGGATGAATCTTGATTGCACCGAGTTTCCCAAGAAATGACCTGATTCCGATTCATCCGATGGTGGGATCATTTCAAGAACAACTAAATTTTAGTTGGGTCTACATCGATCCCTCATGACGATATAATGTAACCTAGGAGCTTCCCTCCTGTCACACCAAATACACATTTTTTGGTTTAGTGTGACTCCGTATTCTATCAAATGTGAAAGAATGATACGGAGCACTTCCGGGTGATCACAGTGCTTTGGCTTTAGCTAACAAGTCATCTACATAGGATTCCATGATTTTGTGTATAAGATCGTGAAATATATATGTCATTTCCCATTGGTATGTAGCGCTAGCATTCTTGAGACCAAATGGCATAACAACGTAGCAATAGGTTCCCAAGGAGTTATAAACATGGTTTTGGCTTGGTCTTGTTTGGATATTTTGATTTGATTGTATCCCGAGAATCCATCCATGAGAGACAAAAGCTCAAATCCAGCTGTTGCATCAACGATGACATCTATGGATGGTAACAGAAGTCGTCCTTAGGGCACGCCTTGTTAATGTCTCAGAAATCTATGCAAATGCGTATCTTCCCATTTTTTTGAGAACAGAACGATATTAGATACCCACTGAGAGTAATCGACCGGTTTGATGAATCCCACTTGGAGGAGTTTCATTACTTCTTCTTTCACCATGAGAGCTACCTTGGGTTTCATTGGTCTCGATTTTTGTTTAATTGGATTTGCATCTGATTTGGTGACGAGGTTATGTACCGCGATGTGTGGTGTAACCCCTATCATTTCTTTATAATTAAATGCAAAAGCCTTCTGATGTTCTTTGAGGATTGAGTGTGTATTTCTATTTCTTCTAGAGTTAACGAAGATCCTAGTTTCAAGATCTTGGTTCTTCTTCCGTTCCGATGTTAATATCAATCGTTTCTTCGATTAAAGAAGCGTTACCTTCTTCAAACTCAGGCGAGGGCTGGAGGTAGTTCCAGATCTTCTCCATTCTCTACCGTATATGTCGAGTTCCTTTTGGGGAAGCTCTATCATGGGATTTCCAAAGTAAGAAGATGAATGTGGGATTAAAGAAAATCTACCACGTGATGGGTGAGATGTAACGCTGCATAGGCATTTAAGTAATCAAGAGTAGCTCTATCACTATCAATGTGATCTAAGCTAGTAGACTTGTTCTTAGCTATGTTCGTTAAAAGAGGGTTTGACATTTTCTTCACTAATGGTTCAGTGCAAAGGATACCATGAAATGGGTGTCCTCCAACTCACTACTTGGAGTGAAATGTGAAGCTGAGGTTGCTATCAAATCTGCGAGAAGATTTTGTTCTCGTGGGATTGCTTCAATTGATATGAAGTCAAACTCTTTGCTCAAATCTAATACTGTTGTTTTGTAGAGCTGTAAGTGTTCAACTCTAGTCTCATACACCTCAGAGACTTGGTTTGCTATTAATTGAGAGTCTCCTAACACCCTGATGTCATTAACACCGAGCCTTTTAGCTAGGATGAGGCCAAGGAGGAGGGCTTCGTACTCAGCGCCGTTGTTTGTACATTCAAAATTTAGTTTAAAGGTGAATGGTAGGATTTTTCCTTCGGGTGAAGTAAAGATCACACCTACCCCAGCCCCATAATGACATCTAGCTCCATCGAAATGAAGAGTCCAATATTTAATTGGGAAGATGGATTGGGACATTCATTCCATCTATTTCATCCACTTGGTTACTTCTACCATGCAGAGTTCTTCTGCTGGAAGAGAACCAACTCCTAGGGTATATCCCATGCCTACAGAATCAAATGGCAGGAAAATTGGTAGATCCTATTCTAACAATTCGACTATTTTTGCCGTAGTTCCTAATGATATTGTTTCTACAGTGTTAGCCTCTTCCTTGAGGGCTGGGATATTCTTGATTAGGTTCGTAACTTCTAACTTCGTTGTAGGTACCAACTTTCCTTTCAGTTTCGAGTTGGTTGGCTTGTTAAGTTGGTTTGTTGGGAGTTCAAACTCAGAGTGAACACCTGGTCTTTTCTTCAGGTCTGCTAGGTGTATATCGAATGGTTTCGGATCACCTTTTGCTATGAATACCTTTCCTAAGTGCAAGAATCTTACTTCTTGGAATAATGTAGAAGGGATTGCCTTCATACGGTGTATCCACAGTCAGCTGAGGATCATATTATAGTTGGTTTCCTGATCTATAATATAAAACTCAGTGAGGATTATTTTGGGTCCTAAGGTGACTGGTAGTATTATAGTCCCAATCGAAGTGGCCTTAAGGCTATCATAGCCTCTTAGCGTATTCCGAGTCGTGGAACAATTTGTCTCTCCATACCCTAGCTTTTGAAGGAAAGAGAAGGGAACTATGTTAATCGATGCCCATCATCAACCATTGCACGCATTTAACATAATTGTTATAAACCCACACTTGCAAATGTAAGGCGGGATCACCTCTACATGCAATCTCAACATCTGTTGGCATTTTGTTTATGTCGAATATAAACTCAGTATCCCTATCCGGCTGCCCCGGAGGGTGGATATCAAAGTCTATATGGTTTACCTGTGTTTTGGGAGGTGGAGTGATGTTAATTAAATGACCTAAACCTAATGCTTCTAAAAGAGAAGCCCTGTGGGTAGGAGAGTTCTTCAATAAATCCAAAAAGGAGATATGAGAGAAGGTCTTTGTTAGGTCATTAATTAAATCATAGGCACCTACGGGTTTTACTAATGGCTGTTGAATGTTATCCATCTCTAGCGGGTAACTTGGACTTGGCTGAGAGGAATACTCTCGTGTCCTTGTTATAGCTTCCATGGGTAGCTCAGTGTCTAACTCCACCAAACTGACTATCTTGGGTCATAGTTGATTTCCTAATTGCGGTGCGATAGGTGGATTTAGCGAAGTCGAGGCTTCATGATCATTGTTTCCTGTCATTACGCTCTTGTTCATCCCATTTGGATTTAATTTGTTGTTATTGTGATTTGGGAGCAGATCATGAAGATCTTGAGGGGTGCATTTTGAGGGGAGATTACTCCGTGAAGGTATTTGGGGCAGGTGATGCAGGATCTACTAAGAACATGTCTATGAAAAGTTGTCTTTGTTCTTCTGGCAGACGTTGCATGAATTTATTGTAATTGCAGCAAGTCCTAGTGTCATGGCCTTGAATTTTGTGGAAACCACAATACGAGTTAGGATTGTAATTCCTAGGTTGTTGGTTTGGCGCATATTGTGGTCCAAAACTCTGATTAAACCGTTGACCATTAGGATTTTGCATTTGTTGTCTTTGGTTTTGGTTTTGGTTCTGATATCCAGTTGAATTTTGACTTGGACCATGTGTTTGGGTCTGCCTTTGTTGTTGTTGTTGTTGTTGTGGATGATTAAAATCCACTTATTGATTGTTGGGGTAAAGTTGTTGTTTCATTGATTGTTAATCGGTGGTGGAGCATTTACAACATTTACTTTTTTGTTTGGTTGGTTACTCCATCTGTGGTTACGCCGTGATTTTTGTTAAGGATTTTAGGTCCTTGATTGATGTTTGCGGTAGTAGGATAAGTCATAGTATTATGGATGGGGGTGATTAGCCTCCCATTTGTTCCATACGTCTTGTGACCGCTATCTATTACCGCTTGATCTATTCGGAGAGCGCTCTCAAGTACTTCATCGTAAGTCCTTAGTGGGAACTTCTGGACTTCTTCCTTTACCTCTCTGCTGAGAGAATGAAGGAATAAATCACATAGTTCCATTTGGTCCATATTTGGAGCACTTGTCAAGAATAAAGGACTGGATACGCCATATTTGGATGAAGTGAGCAACAGATTCATTGTGTTCTTATTTAATGTGCAAGAACTCCCTGATTCCTGTTCTCAACAGTTTGTTCATGTCAAACACCTTGATGAACTCTGAAATGAGTTGTTTAAATGAATGGATGGAAGCTTCAGGTATTCTATAATACCAATCAAGGGTAATGCCCTCTAACATTTTGGGAAATATTTTAGCAACAACCCCATCCCAAGGGAGTAGTTCTCGAATGGCTGTGGCATAGGCCTTGATATGTGCATTCAGGTCTCCTTCCCTTTGTATTTGGGAAAATCGGGAAGAGGTCTTGGAAGCATGATGCTTCGTATAGTGAAGTCTAAGGGTTCTTTCAAATATTCTGAATAAGTCCCTATCGCATAGGTTTCGACCATCGATGGTGCCTGCTGAGGGGGTGGAGGTGGGATGGTTTGTTGGTATGGCGTGGCATATGCATTTGCAGGGGCATAAGGAAATCTCTGTGGTTGAGCGAACATGCTGGGAGAAGAGAACATATCTCCTTGTGGTGATTTGGAATATATGTTCAAGTATGGAGGAGTATTGCCCAGGAATGGATTATTTTGTACTAGACCGGGAGGTGTCATATTTTCCACCGGAATGGTGTTAGAAAACACGGTTCTAGTTGGGGTTTGTTGTGAATACTGAGGAGGCATGCCCAATGTGCCTATTCCTATGAGGAGGTCTACTTGGCCAGGATGATGCGGAGGATTGGAATTTCCTACCTGCATGAATTGAGAATTTTGACTTGCTTGAGCAAGCTCTAACCCTCTAACTTTTTCTACTAAAGTTGAGATGACTTCATCTGGCGAAGTCACAGTATTTTGCCTTAGTGGCATTTTCGTATATCCTGAGGTTGTATAGGCATGTGGTACCCCGCTATGAATTGATCATTTCCCTGCCAAGTTTCACCGAGGGTATTTTCTATAGGGAGTGGCATGGAGGTGTTTTCTTGAAACGAGACCTGGGTTGTGTTTGTAAACTTCCTATAGGTGGGTACATACTCCGAGAGTGTTGTTCATTCCTGGCATAACACATTGAATGTTCATCATCTAAAAATGGATATGGATCTGATTGTCTACTAATTTGTGGTCTAAGCAATACCGAGGAGATGAACCAGATTCTCCTATAAACGTCATGTTGTTCGAGCTCAAAGGCTCTGGGTGTTGTGTTTGAGTGAGCTGATCCAACTCCTCTATTGTGAAAGAAGAACTATATCTAGTCCTTGGGGGTGGAGTTTGTGTTGACAATTGGTTAGTTGAATAGTTGTCACCCCATGCTGAGAGCGAGGGTGATGGCTGTCTATTCAATTGATCGTAATATGCTTCAAGACCTAGGAGAGGTCTGCCATATGTGTCGAATCCTGACATATTCGGGGGTATATGAATACCGTAGAATAATGGGAAAGAGCAAAGGTGGATGGAAGAAATATGAAACACTAAACGGGGAAAGGTAAAAGGGAAGTAACTGTTCCGTTCACGTTGGGTTCACCAATTTTGTGGGTGAAGCTGATGTGAAGGCTAATGAGGTGGAAAAGACAAAAAGTATACTAATGAGACGAACAAGTAGAAATATGACTCCAAACCAGAAAGTAGGAAGGTTCACATTGGGTTCACCAATTTTGTATGATGGAAAAGTGACAAGCAAGCATGGGAATCTACAAGTAACTCTTCCGCACCCGACCTCCCGAGGTCATGCCGAGACAGCCAGTGGGGATGGACTATACGTGGGATGTAGATAAGCTAGTTAGGTAATCTTATGTCTTCGACACGCACTAATGGAATCTATGAATCTAAGGCAAAGAAGGCCCTCCTAACTCTGAACTGGCATGATAGATCGGTCGGTGAGGATGACTACTCGAAGGCTCCAATCAATATCAAGCTCTAGCGTGATCCGATCTATAGGTTGTGGGATATAGGGAAAATGACCTGGAATTGTTTCTTGTATATCTCCAGATAGGGTCATAGGATGGATGATGGATATATAGTGGATTCTATGGTCGATTCTCTAGTCTAGTCCAGAAATCTTTAGCTTTGTTAGTTGCTATGTCTAACAAGGATAACTGTGTGATGATGATAGGTGGAAGTGGAGTGGATCTAAATACTAATGTGCGTAAGCCAACATCTATGTTTGATTGACCTGTGGGTCCATTGGGTTGTGGGATTTGTGGATCACAACCATAGATTCGTGGTTGTTGTGGACCTTCAATGGTCATATGTGGAATCAATCCCTAATCCCTAATATCCAATAGTCGTATGCCTTTTCGGCCTCTATATTTAGAACTACAAGTTGTGTAATCTTCTTAGAGTACCTTACAGGTGTTCTGGCAACCTAAATTCTTAAGCTAGTGTCTATGTCAGTGAGAATGTCTCCTGCGTCTGGCTATGGGACCAAAGGGTCACAGCCGAATGTTTTCTCTCTTTCAAGCCCTTCTACAGTCATGCGGATATTTGTCTAGGGTAATCTATAGTTTGGCTGGTTTGACCAAAATGTGTGTGCTTGGTCATCTTCTATGTTTAACCCTCTTAACTGTGAGCTGATCTATATAAGTCTGTTGTTATTCAGAAGACTTGGATTCTAAGATTCTGATCTATATCAGCTATTGCTGTAACAAGATTGGGTTGAGGACATGATTGGCTCGAATATGTATTCTCTCGGGTTCTCTAGGTCCCATGATTGTCATGCAAAAGAAACAATGTAAATCTAATCGCAAAGAAAGTAAAATTAACTATGTAAAGTATATCTACAACATATATGACTTCTCTATTTTTGTGTTTTTGATGAACTATTGAACATAATTTGAAAGAGCAATTATTTAAAATATCTAGAAATTGAAAACTAAACTAATAACGAAATTAAAACAAACAAAGCAACCGAGTATAGCTACTTGCCTGTGTAGTTGTGAATCTATTCTAAATAACTAGATAATTGATCTAATCTATTTGAAAGACTCATCGATCCTACCTCAGAAGTGAGGATGAATCATAGTTTCTCAGAAACTATCAATCCCCATAGCTTCCCTACAATATCGAAAGTGAGATTAACTAAAATGAAATGATTAACTACTCTATTTGATATGTTTTAACTAGAACTTTGAAAGCTTGAACTCGGATTTTGTAGAACAAAGCAAATGGGAAAATCCGATGGTGTGTGGCTTTGTCCCCTTAGTGTGATCTCCTCATTCCTTTGTGCTCACGTGAATCCAGAAAAGCATGTGATGTTAGCATCAATAGAAGTTGGTATCGAAATAATGGCAACTTAGGATGTAGACTGAATACAATGCGAGTAGGAGAGGGATAACACAAGAGAATAGAGCTTGGCTTATGTAATTCCTAGCGAGATTTATTATGAGTCATACAACATAAAATGTCCAAAACCTGAAACTATCCTTTTTGATGAACAAAACCTACAACTTTAATGGCTTCCTACTGAAAATCAAACTATCCTATTCCAATGAATTGCATGAAATAGTAACAACACTAGCACAAGAAGATTATGTGGCTTCTAACAGCTAAACAACACTAACCATGCATGCAACAAATAAAACTATGAATCCTAAGCAAAATTGAAAGACTAAGCTATTGAAATGAGAAATTGAGAGCAAAATTTGAGGGGCCATTTGCTTGAGCACAAGCCAGCTATTTATAGAATTCCCATTTACCCAAAGGTAAAAACCAAATTGAACTCTTTAACCATAAACAATGCAAAACACTATTCCAGGGAACTAGAATCATAAATACAAGCAAAGGCGGTGAAAAAGCTGGTAAACGTTGAATTTTTATGTGGGTCGTGTTAAAAGAACATTCTGGAAAATGTGTGAAGAATCACCGCCCGAGCAAGGTGGCGATTCATAGACCACCGCCTACCTACAGGCGGTGGTCACGAGATCACCACCTAGGTAGGGCGGTGGTTTCGTCATCAAGACCAAAAGCAAAGGAAAAGAGGGAGTAAGGAAAAAGAAAGCACACGTTAGGCTAAACGGGGCATGCGAGATGTTAACGCATACTTGGAGAGATTTTCGGATCCGAACACTTGCGATGAGACTCGCATCATCATTAAGGCACGTGTAATGTTGTTCAGTGGTGTAGTACCCTACGGGGTACGTACATGGTACATTGATGGATAAGCATGATTTTCATAGAAGACATATTGATGAAGTCTCGTGGCAATGTGGAAGCAACAAATGACCATTGTGTCACGTAAATGCACCATCTCATGAATAATTCCGTATGGCGTTGGGGTCATTGACCAATCACCTGGATGAGGTGATGTGAGGAGGGATAAAGTGCATACCTTTTTTTTATGGATTCCATCCAATTTAAGATGGGAATGGATATGGCCGATAATGATGCCTAGTCCTCAAATGTGCATGAGAGAGCATCGACCACAATATTATCTTTGCACTTCTTATAGGTTATCTCATAAGCATACCTCATGTGTTTTATAACCCATTTTTGTTGTGTTGGTGATGAAACCCGTTGTTCCAAGAAATACTTCAAACTTTGTTGATCTGTTTTGATGAAAAATGATTCCCTTAAAGTAGGTATGGCCTCCATTTTTGTACGATATGGAGAATTGCCATCATTTCCTTCTCGTATGTAGACGAGGCTAAGTTTCGCCCAAAAGATATTTTCTAGTGAAGGTAATTAGATGACATGCTTTAAGAAGGACAACACCCAAGCCATTTGCACATGCATCACTTTTAATGGTGAAATTTTGAGTGAAGTCTAACATGGCCAAAATTGGTGTGTTACACATCCTATTGAAAAGCTATAAATCTCTTGTCCTATACATTCAAGGTGAAGGCATACTTCATCAACAAGGTGGTGGGGGCACCATATATTCATATTTCTTGAAAAATTGTGGTATTACCCTATAAGGCTTAGGAAACCACGAAGGTTCTTGAGATTTGTTGGTGAGGCCACTCTTGCATTACGTTGATCTTGTCTGGATCTGCATGGAACCCGTTGGCAAAACAATGTGCCCTAGATATTCCACTTCTTTGAAGCCAAACGAACACTTGGACTATTTGGCACATAATTTATTATCTTCCAAAATTTGTAATGCCTTATTAATATGTTGGAGGTGTTCGACCCATGTGTGGTTCAGAGATCATGATATCGTAAAAGAAAATCGGGACAAATTGACAGAGGAAAGGATGAAATATATTATTCATGAGTGCTTGAATGATGGAAGGGGCATTTGTAAGGCCAAATGGCATGAAAAAAATTCATAATGACCCTCATGAGTTTGGAAGGATGTTTTTGGAATGTCTTGAATGCACTTGAATTTGGTGATATTCTAGAGTAAAGGTCCAATTTGGAGAAAATATTTTCCCATGGAGCTCATCAATGACTAGAATGGGGAATTCATCCTTGATGTTGAGGTGGTTGAGGGCAGAAAATTCAATGCAAAGACATCACGAGCCATCTTTTTTTTTGGACAAGAAGTATTGGAGAGGATTGTGGGTTAGTCTTGGGAAAATGATGCCAAATTTGAGGAGGTCCTAGAATATGTTTTCAATTTTAGACTTTTGTAGATATGGATAGCGATAGGGACTGATGTTGGGGAGATGCTTCTCGGGAGGAGTGGGATGTAGTGATATTCGGGTTGTCAAGGGGGAAACCCATTTTTCGATAAAAATAGTAGCATGTTTGTCAAGGATGGCTTGCGAATCTACAAGGTTCATAGCAATAATGGGGGATTAGAGTTGGATGGAGTGTAGCAGGAAATTATACCATGGGAGCATTCCTTCATAATTTTTTCCATGCGATGGGAGATGATGATGGAAGAATATCCTGGAAATAATCCCTTTAAGGTGTGCTTCAGGTCATGTTAGCTGTGAACTCGCATCCAAAGCTTAGAAAAATACCGTATAATGGGTCCCAAAGCACGGTGCCAATGTGCACCTAAAACCACATCACATCTCGGCTAGAGGGAGGGAAAATATATTCGATTGTAGAGTGTAGTCACCGATCACAATACATATATTTTGACATTCCCTTTACAAGGAATTGTTCTCCCATTACCAATCATCACTTCAAATCTAGAATTAGGGTACAAAAAGTAGACTTTCTGTTTAAGAATGTGGGGATCGATGAAATTGTGTGTACTACTAGAGTTAATGAGGATTATGAGAGGAATATTTTTGAAGCACCCTTGAACTTTAGATTTCATGGGGTGGTAACACCATCTAGTGCGTACAAAGAGATCTCTAGTCGATCCTCCCGGGGTGGGAAATCCTCGTCGAATCTTGGTTCATCCGGAGCATTATGGAAGTCCTTTTTATCGGCCTCATTGTCTACTTTGGCGGTGATTCCACATCAAGTAGGTAAAGCTTTTGTGTGACGCACTTATGACCCTTAACCCATTTATCATCACAATTGTAACATAATCCCTTCTCCTTACAAACTCACATCTCATCTTCGATGAGATGCTTGATCTAGATGTTGGAGGTCGGTCATGGTTGGTTGGGTTCTTAGCTATAGATAAAAATGGGAGTCCAAGTTGTGCCGAGATGTTATCTACAACCAACTTAGCTAGGCCCAAAGCTTCCATCATGTTGGTGGGATGAAAAATTTTCATGTCCGAGCTGATTGGATCCTTGAGGCCACTAAAAACAACTCTCGAAGAAGTCTTATGTTAGCCCTTTGATATGATTAGCGAGTATCTCAAACTCCCGTTGATGTAGAATAGGGACGAAGCTTCCCGTAGAATTTTATTAATTATCAAAATCAAGTACAATGGTGCAGGCTGTAATATTTATAGATATTGGACAACTAGATACAAACAATGAAAGATGTTTCACAGGTGCAACAATAAGCCTTAATTACATAAGCTTCCAAAAGATCATCCGGGAAGCATAATGAAAAAAATTAAAACAAATATATTGTTGCAGAAATAATGCAACAAATAAACAATACGATATAAAATGAAAAATATTGTTATAAAACTATATAACAATATATAAACTAATTACCTTAATAAATAATTAATTACTTTAAGGTAATATAATGCATAAATTAACCTAACATTCCCCCTTAATTTTGCATTACCTCAAGGGATGAGGAGAGGAACTTTCTGAACAACTCGAACTTCTCATGTGAAAGTGACTTTGTGAAGATATCTACTTCTTGTTTAGTCGTTGGAAAATCTGAAGCTTTATATTTTGATTCAAGAAATACTCGCATATAAAATGTACATGTGCCTCGAATGTGTTATGTTCTTTCATGAAAACTGGATTGTGAACAATTTTGAGAACACCTTCATGTCAACATACAAGGTGGTTGGTTTGTCCGTGGTATTCCAAGTCCTTCGAGTATGCGAAGTAGCCATATCGCTTCATAGATAGCTTCACCGTAGAATGATACTCAACTGTGGAAGAGCGAGAAACAAAGAGTTGTTTCTTTCTTCCCCATGATATTGGTCCAGATCTCAGAAAGAACAAAAATCCTGAAGTGGATTTTATGTCATCAATGTTGTCTACATGATCTCGAATCAATATCCCGACAATAAGAAATTATCATTCTTCTTTATTCTAGATGAAGATATATTGTTCCCTCGAGATATCTCAAGATGCGCCTGCTACCTTCCAATGAATAATTTTTGGTTCCTGCATGAACTTGGATAGATAACTCACTGCAAAGCTAATATATGGTCTAGTATAGGTTAGGTAAATGAGAATCCCAATCAACTATCGATAGAGAGGTGAATTTACCACAGAGATGGATATGAATGAGATAACTACAATCATTCTCCATAGATGTAGCAATCGGTGTGCAATCCATAATCCTTAATTTCTTGAGCATCGTATTTTTATATTTCAACTAAGAAACAAAGATATGATTCTCTTTTTCCATACTTCCAATCCAAGAAAATAGTGCATTAGCCAAAGATCTATCATGTCAAACGATCGTTTAAGATATTTCTTTGTTGCATCGATCATCCTCACTGAAATGTCAGTGATGACTAGATTGTCAACATAGACAACAACAATCACAACCTCCCCCCTTGCTTTTTGAGGTAAATATTTGGATCGTATGGATTTCTAACAAATTCATGTTGTACGAGATGCTCATTAATTTTTATCTACCATGCCCGGGGTGCATATTTGAGGCCAAACAGATATTTCCTTAGTCTACATACCTTTACTTATAGACCAGGTACAACATATCTCTCGGGTTGAGTCATGTAGACATCTTCTTGTAAATCTCCATTCAGGAAGGCACTTTTTACGTCCATCTGATGGAATTTCCAACCAAACTGTGCAGCTAGAGAAAAGATCATCCTGATCATTTTGATCTTAGCCATGGGAGTAAATGTCTCCTCATATTCAATGCCTTCTTTTTGTGCATGCCTCTTTCTTTACTAGTCTCACTTTGTACTTATATACTTGTCCCATCTACTTTGTACTTTATTTTGAATATCCATTTTGCATCCAATGGGTTTCTTCCTGGTGGAAGATTGACAAGATGTTAAGTGTTGTTTTTCATCACCGAGTTGTATTGAGCATCCATGACATCTTTCCAAGCTTTTATCAGTAGGGCATACTGGAATGGAGAGGGATCATCAGATTCAATAAATCTACTCATCAAAGAAAATTTCAATTATTCTCTTTCTTACTTTGTGAGACCATGGTCAAGGGGTGGATGTATCCAGTGGAGCATCCATTCTTGCATCTCGTAACATTCTAGAATACCACTTGGCATATGCTAAGCTATTCCCGTGGGTATTGGTTCTATATGACCATACTTCCCATCATCACTTTCATCATCGGTGGGAACATCACCTTCAAGATTTACAATCGGTGAAGAGTCTACATGAGGTGAGTCATAGGAGTAGCCTCCGATTCCTTCTTCTTAAAGAACTCAAAATTTCTATTGGTGTAGACTTTCCTGGTCTTAAGATCCATCAATATGTACCCAAGAGTCCCTTCACTATACCTAATGAAGATGAGTTTTTGTGATTTCATATCCAATTTATTTCTTTTCGTCTTGGGTATATGCATACATGCTTTGACTTTGAATACTATAAGGTGTGTATAGATGGATTCCTTATTTACCATGCTTTTGTGGTGTTACTTCGTCAAGAGCAACTGTGGGAACTCGTTCAAAAATACATTGTTTTCTTTTTACTTCCACCCAAAATTTCCATGCAGTCCGAAATGATCAATTATGCATCACACCATTTCCATGATAGTAAGATTTCTTCTCTCAACAACACCATTCTACTGTAGTCTGTGTGGAGGAGGCATTTGTTGACGAGTACCATGATCTTAAAGGTAGGTTTAGAACTCATCACTGGTGAATTCCCCCCCTCAAACTAAGCAAGAGTTCCGATGTGACGATCGTTTCATTCTCAACAACCAATTTGAATTTCTTGAAGGTTTCAAAAGCTTCCCTTTTCTTGTGAAGACATTATATCCACATTTTCTATGAGTAGTCATCAACACAAAGCAAGAAGTATTGGAACCCAGAATGAATTGGTTGCATGGCTCCACAAATATTGACAAGAACCATATAAATTTTTCCATGAGCTCGATATGTACTCTTTTGGAACAAAGCTCTATGTTGTTTTTCCGCAATGCGGTGAGGAAATTTATCTCGTATCCTTCTGAAGAGATGGTAAACCATTTATCATATTGTGTCGGCATAGTGTCTTGAAATACTTGAAAATTATATGACCAAGTCTCCAATGCCACAACTATGCAGAGGTAGAGTTATTACCAATAAGTGTCTGATCATCTTTGTGAACAAAATCAAGTGGAACATACGTCCCACATTGTAGGATTTTGTAACTATTTTCGAGCCTCATGATTTGTCTCATATTAAACACATTTTATTGCTGGAATGAGTGTCAAAATAAAATTTCAAATTATGATCAAGGAGTTGACTGAATGAAAATATATTTTTTGTCACCTAGGGACATATAGTACATCCGATAATCTACATTGCATGAATCAAGAGGTAGAGAAATGTTCCCAATCCTTGTCTTTTGTGTATGAAGAATCATCACCTAATGAAACATGGTTTTAAAAGAGGTGTCCTCATTAATTTAAATCAGTCTCTATGGCCATTCATGTCTCGATGGATCCCGAATGAGCATAACATCCATCACTAGATGACATGGAAGGTTAAATTGATCAAGAAATGTATAAGTAGTCTTGATATCGAATGTTCTTCTTGTTTAGCGATATTGCCTTGCTAATCGGGTATTCTTTTCTAGTTCCCCTTTTTTACCCTTGATTGTAGTTTGTATGTTCCTTGTGAGATTGTTGGTGTTGAGGTCTAGAGTTTCTTGATGAACCTTTATTATAAGTATTATACTAACAATCTTTCAATTCATGTCCTCTTTTGTAGATTGGACATTTCTTCTTTTGTTGTTTGTGCCCTTTTTGATTCTGATTATGATATTGGGACTTTTGATAGGAATTAGGTTTTAATTTTCCTTTTCCTTTCCATTTTCGATGAGAAGAAAGTGCCTTCTCCTCTTCATCATCCTTATTATATAGGGCTTCCTCTTGTTGCAGTAGATTTACCTATTTGTCAAAACTAACTATCGTATCTGAAAAGTTTAGGGTTGTCACAAAAATGTGGTATGAAGAAGGGAGGGCTCTTAGAACAATTAGAATGAGAGCATCATTAGTGACCTCCTCTCCTAGGGCTAGAAGTGAAGCCCTCAACTCTGTAAATCTTCTCAAGAAAGCTTCTATTTTTTCATTTTTCTTAAACTTTAGTGTGTATAATCGACTGTATATTTAGAATGACATTCTTGTTTTTAGCCTTGTATATCATGCTCAACTTATACCACACTTCTTTGGTTGTTTTTGTATCTTGAATGTGTAGTTGTACATCATCAAAAACTCAAAACAATATTATGAGATTGGATTTCTAACTGATATATCAAACTATTGTTGTTGTTGTTGTGTCGACGTAGTTGATCTGGTTAGAGTACCATTCGAATAGGATAGATCTCTTCAAACTCAAGTTGTGTCTAGATTTTTGTCTTCCATATAGTATAGTTGTTTCCTCTGAATATTTTTGAATTTAGAAGAAATAATTCGGGGGCATTGGTGCCCATTGTGTAGAATTCAATAACATGGTAAGGCTCTTATCACTCTAGGTATAAGTTCCCTTAATCGATATATAACATTCCGATATACCGAACCTTTCTATATACGTGCCCTTCCGATATACCCATTGGTAAGTGGAATAATATCTTCCTTTTGATATACTCGGATGTACATGAAAGAGGCGTTAACGTATGTGAAATAATTCGATACGTGGTACCAAGATAGTACTAAAAGGGGTATGTGTGATTATTAACACCGGCTCAAAGAAATATCCTCATATGTGCACGTAACTTTTCTATATACTCAAATAATTTATTAGTGCGGAGTTAAGTCAAGAAATAATTCACATGACACATGGGATGGCTTATAGTGTGTGCACTGCTTCCTTATTACTCCACATCAATTTAAAGGGTCGGTTCTAGATGACGTTGTTGTCACTATATTAAGCGTTAAGTGTAGTAGTAGTCACAAAGTCTTTACTCGTAAGCGCTTCCAAGAGGCACTCGTTTTTACCGAATGCTGCGAATGAGATCTAGGATCTAGTGAGTGTTTTAGAACCAAATTTCACTATTTTTATTACAATTCTCTTCCAATTTTTGAGTGAATTACTATGTTTTTGGTTGACTATGACAACCTTCAAATTAGTACAATATATTGAAGTATATAATTACATTTAAAAAAATTTAAAAATTGAATGGAAGGCAATTTTTTCGGCCCTGTGGACTTGAAGCACAATAGAGATCTTTGAAAAAAAACATATCCATCAAGTTGAGTCATGTAGAAATCTTCTTGTAAATCTCCATTCAGAAGGAACTTTTTATGTCCATCTAATGGACTTTCCAACCAAACTATGCAACTAGAGAAAAGATCATCCTGATCATTTTGATCTTAGCCATGGGAGTAAATGTCTCCTCACATTCAATGCCTTCTTTTGTGCATACCCTTTTTGTTGCTAGTCTCAATTTGTACTTTTCTACCTGTCCCATCTACTTTGAACTTTGTTTTGAATATCCAACGTTGCATCTAATGGGTTTCTTCCCTGGTGGAATATTGACAAGATGCCAAGTGTTGTTTTTCATCACTAAGTTGTATTCAAAGCATCCATGGCATCTTTCCAAGCTTTTGACTGTAGGGATTCTTGGACTATAGAGGGCTCATTAGATTCAATAACTCTACTCATCAAAGAAAATTTCACTTCTTCTCTTGCTTTACTGCAAGTCTGTGGTCCAAGGGTGGATGTATCTAGTGGAGCATCCATTCTTGCATCTCGTAACATGCTAGTATACCACTTGGGCATACGTTGAACTATTCCCATGGGTATTGGTTCTATATGACCATCATCAATTTCATCATCAGTGGGAACATCAACTTCAATTTTTACAATTGGTGAAGAATCTACATCAGGTGAGTCTATAGAATAGCCTCTAATTCCTTCTTCTCAAAGAATTCAACATCTATGATGGTGTAGACTTTCTTTGGTCTTTAGATCCATCAATCTATACTAAAGAGTCTTTTCACCGTACCTAATTAAGATGAATTTTTGTGATTTCATATCCAATTTCTTTCTTTTCTTCTTGGGTTTATGCAAACTTGATTTGCACATGAATACTATAAGGTGTGTAAAAAATGGATTCCTTTCTACCATGCTTCTTGTAGTATTGCTCCATCAAGAGAAACTATGGGCACTCTGTTCAACAAATACACTGTTGTCTTTGCTTTCTTCTACCCAAAATGTCCTTGCGAGTCGAAATGATCAATCATGCATCACACCATTTCCATGATAGTATGATTTCTTCTCTCAACAACACCATTTTGTTCCATTTTGTGTGGAGGAGGAATTTGTTGACAAGTTCCATGATCTTAAAGATAGGTTTTGAACTCATCACTAGTGAATTCCCCCCCTCAATCTGGAAAGTGGAGAGTTCTGATGTGACGATAATTTTTAGTCTCATCAACTACTTTGAATTTCTTGAAGGTTTCAAAAGCTTCCCTTTTCTTGCAAAGACATTATATCCACATTCTCTGTGAGTAGTCATCAACACAAAGCAATAAGTATTTGAACCCAGAATGAATTGGTTACATGGCTCCGCAAATATTAACATGAACCAAATCAAGTTTTTAATGAGCTTGATACGTACTCTTTTGGAATGAAGCTTTGTGTTGTTTTCCTACAAGGTAGTGAGGACATTTATCTATATCCTTCTAAAGAGATGGTAAACCATTTACCATATTGTGTCAGCGTAGTGTCTAGAGATACTTGAAGCTTATATGAGAAAGTCTTCGATGGCACAAATATGAAGAGGGAGACACAAATATGAAGAGGGAGAGCTCCTAGCCATAAGTGCTTGATTGTCTCTGTGAGAAAATCAAGCTGGAACATGCATCCCACATTGGAGGCTTTTGTAACTATTTTATATCCTCGTGATTTGTCTCGAATCAAACACATTTTCTTGTCAAAATGAGTGTCAAAATCAATTTTGAAATTATGACTAAGAATTTTATTGATTTGAAAACATACTTTTAGTCAACCAGGGACATATAGTACATCTAATAATCTATAGTTGTGTGCATGAATCAAGAGGTAGAGAAATGTTCTCAATCCCTTGTACTCTGTATGAAGAATCATCACCTAACGAAACCTGGGTTTTAAAAGGTGTGTCCTTCATTGAAGTAAACCATCTCTGGGTGATCATGTCTCAAGTAACTACCGAATGAACATAAAAGCCATCACTAGATGATGTGGAAGGTTCAATTGATCCAACATTGTATAAGTACTCTTCAAGATCTCGAATGTTCTTCTTGCTTAGTAATATTGCTCTTCTTGATGGGGTCTTCTTTTCCAGCCCCTTTTTCTCCCTTGATTTTAGTTTGTATGTCCCTTGTGGGATTTCATGTGTTGAGGTCTAGTGTTGCTTGATGAACCTTTCTCTTATAATTATTATACCAACAATCTTTCAATTCATGTCATCTTTTGCAGATTAGACATTTCTTCTTTTTTATTTGTCCCCGTGTTGATTTCGATTTTGATATTGGGACTTTTGATAGGAATTAGGTTTTCCTTTTCCTTTACATTCCATTTTTGATGAGAAGAAAGTGCCTACTCATCTTCATCATCCTTATTATACAATGCTTCCTCTTGTTGTAGTAGATTTACTAATTTATCAAAACTAATTGTCGTATTCGACTAGTTTAGGGTTGTCACAAAAATGTAGATGAATAAGGGAGGGATCTTAGAACAATTGGAACGATAGCATAATCGGTGACCTCCTCTCTCTTAGTGCTATAAGTGAAGTCCTCAACTCTACAACTCTTCTTAAGAAGGCTTCTATTTTTCATTTTTCTTAAACTTCGGTGTGTATAATCGACTCTGCATATTTAAATTTGAAATTCGATTTATTTTTAGCTTTGTATACCATGCTCAACTTATCCCATGCTTCTTTGGATTTTTTGCATCTCGAATGTGGGGTCAGACATCATTAAACACTCCAAACAATATTATGAGATTGGATTTTGATCCGATATATCAAACTATTGTTATTGTGTTGTATCGTAATTGATCTAGTTAGAGTACCATTTAGAACAAGCTTAGATCTCTTCAAACTCAAGTTGTGTCTCGATTTTTGTCTTCCATATAGCATAGTTTTTCCTCTGAGTAGTTGTGAATTTGGAAGAAATAATTTTGGGGCATTGGTGCCCATTGTACGAGAATTCACCGATAGGGTAAGGCTCTTATAACTCTAGGTACAAGGTCCCCAATCGATATACCATTAGTTCGATATACCAAACCTTTCTATATACGTTCCATTCCGATATACATGTGGGTAAGTTGAAGAATCTCTCCTTTTCAATATACCTAGTGGTACATGAAAGAGGCATTAATGTACATGAAAGAATTTGATCCATGGTACCAAGATATTACCTGAAAGGGCTCGTGTAATTATTAACACTAACTCAAAGAAATATCCTCATGCGCATGCGTGCATAACTTTACTTGGATAATTTCTTAGTTTGGATTTAATTCAAGGAATCATTCAGACATTTACATGGGATGGCTCATATTGTGTGCATTATGTCCTTATTACTCCGCATCGATTTAAAAGGTCGATACCCGGACGTTGTTGTCATCACTATATTAGGCGTTAAGTGTATGTAGTAGTAGTCGTGATGGTTTTACCCATAAGAATATTACCGCACAAGACCCCGGGCCTTTGAGGCTGCGATATTGACTGTGTAGGTCCAGTGATGGGATAGGTATGACGAGACCCAGCCACTTGGGAGGATGTTACTATTTTGAGAGCTCGGCTTTCCTCATTTGATCCAGTGACTTCCAGGAGGAAGTCGAGTCTAAGGGGAGGGGATGTAGTGCCCACTCCTCTTCGACACTATTCTATCTTGATATTGATACTATTGGACTGATGTTTAGACATTTGATTATGATACATTGATTAGTAGATGATAGATTGTATTGATATATGGATTATTGACACTATGATGTTATGTTTTATTATGATGCACTAGATAGTGATGTTAGACAATTGATATATGTTGATTTTCATGATATGGATTTCCTACTGACACAACATGTTTTGGGATGTTTTGAGTAGAATTGTAATCTCATGGATGTTATGTTTAGAGTTTGACATATTGATGGAAAATAGAATTGTTAAATGTTGAATGATGAACATTGATTTTATATGCATATGTTCTCAATGTTGTTAATATGGCCAAAAGGCCAGAGAGGTATTTTTTGTGTGCAGGAATTTTATCACAAACATCGAAGGGGATAGGGACCAACCACGGAAGGATGTCGAGGCATTGAGCAACGAGGCCAAATTTGAAAACTTGTGTAATGTTGTTTTGTGTGTTTTGCATGTCTTGTTTGGAAGTCTCCCATGGGGGAGTGACTTCACATGTGTGGCCATGGGGTGAATTGTGTCCCTTTTCTTTAAATTTTTCATGTGCTTTATTTATGATTTGTGTATTTAAAATTTGGAAAATTTGTCACTTTATTAGCATGTGTAAATGTGTGTTTATTAGACTTAACCCTTCTTGTTTTGTTTAACCAAATTAGAGATGTGACAAATAGTTATGATGAGATCTTGTAGTCCTTGTGTAAGTAAAATTTATGTTATTTGGGAGTGTTTTACTCCACCCAAGTTCAAAATTAGATTTTGACTTGGGTGGCATTTTTGAGACTTTTTGGGACAAGCAAGACTTGTCCCATGCCTCTTAATTTGACCCAAAACCTTACCTATGGGTTGGGAAGCTTAATTTTGACTTCTTTGTCCATTTTTGAGTGTAAGAGAAGGAAAATCATTGCACTTTATTTCTACCCCAATTTATTATGTCCCTTGAAAGCATGGTGTGCAAGTTTTGAGCCATGTGGGTTGTCATAGTCCTTGCTTGTGCATTGATGTTTCTTGGTCTTGGTGTGTTGAATTGAGTGTGGGGATGGGGAATGATGAAGTGGCATCCTACATGGATCCACCTCATCATCCTCACATTCCATTTCTATTTATTGGTGATTTTTGGTTGGAATGGGGGTTACTTGCTCATTTTTCTTCTTGTGCACTTTTGGATTTTGGAGCTTTTGGAGTGCTTGGAAATTTCTTGGCTTGGATTTGAAGAGGCTTGTGAAGGTTTTCTTGGATCTTGATGGAGAGGTAGGCTCTCCACCTTTTATTATTATGTTATTTTTTTTGTTGTAAGCAATGTTGTGCTTGTTAAAAGTGTTTTTATCTTGTGATGGTGTTTGTGTGGGTTGGTTGAGTAGTTAGCCTTAGTTGGGTGTGTGAGAAGGGTTTATGGGACCATTGGGGAGGGAAAATGGAGTTTATGTGAGGCATGATTTTGGTGGGAGTGTGAATGGGAGTCTTACCTATGGGGAGAGAAAAGGAATTCATGGATTTGTGCATGCTTGCAAGGGAGAGATAAGGATTTTGTGTGATTATTTTGTGCACTTGGAGGCTTAGGGTAAGACTCCCACTTCACTTGGGAGGAATAAGGAGGTGGTCTTCCATAAACCTTTCTCTATTTGGTTTGATCCTCAAACCTTTGTGTTATTGTGAAATTGTAATCTTGTGGATTATGTTAACATGTTTAAGTTGAATGCCTTGTGTGTGTTTTTGTGAAGAAATCTTTTCCAAGTTTTCATTGTTGCTCAATGCACCTCATGGTTCCTTGGTTGGGACTCAGGGGCCATTAAGCGGATGGATTCTCCCCTTAATGGATTTAAGGTTGGGTGGAGAGCATTGCCTACTCCCCCTTCCTTTTTTGATTCCGTTGTGAGATTGAATAAAGTTAGAGTTGAAGCTACCTTTGTGAGGAAGACATGCTTATTGGAAAACTTGTAACTTGGCCTTGTGGCAAGCTCTCTTGTTGTATATTGTTTAAATCTATACTTTCCACTTGGAGTGGATGTATTGTAACATTGTGAGTTGTGATAAAGTTGTTGTATTCTTTGGAAACCATTTTATCTTGTAAACTCTTTTGAGAGTGTGGTTTGAGAAAATTAAAATTTTCAAATGTGTTAGTTTGGGAAAATAAATTATCAAGTTTTACTTGGTCTTGGTGAAAGGAAAATTGGATAGAGTTGAAATGGATGTGCATCCTTTTTAATTTAAGTATTTTTCATTGTTCCTAAAATATGAAATACTTCCATTTCTAAGAATCTTGTAAAGTGTGATATGCTTCATTTTGAAAGAAATAAGTATTTTGTTTGGTTTTCTTTGATTATGAAATGGAATGGTTATTTTGTTACCTTAAAAGAGATTAAATTGAAGGGCCTAAACTATAAATGTATTATGAAACTAGTTGAAAGAAATAGTTGTTAAAATCATAAGATTGAATGTAAACTTTCCCCTATTATCACTTTATTTTTCCCAAGTTGTGAAAGAGAACTTACACTTGGCTTAACTTAAGATTAAGAAGATGTATCAAAACAAAAGTGTGTATATACCCTCATCTAGGTTTAAAATGTAACATTGGCTAATATTAGTTTCATAAGTTATTTTTTTGTAAACCTTCACTATTATATATATTGTTGTTATTGAACCAAAAAAGGGAGAAATTCAAATAGTCTTGACTATCTCTACATTATTTATATATTAATCTAATTAATATACTATGATTGTTTATTTTATGTAAATTAGTAACAAAATTAAAATAATGTTAAAAGGACTTATATTATATTAGTTATATATATTAATGTAATAAATTAGTATACAAATAATAATACATTTAGTTTATTATTAGTAGTAGTAGTTATTATTATTAATAATAAATAAAATTGTGTAAAATAAATTATTTTATTATTCAAAACTTAATAAAACCAAAAAATATATGTTAAATTGCCCTAAGGGTTTGAGTGCTAAAAATTTGTGTGTGGCCGACCAACTGTTTTAAGTTTAAAGAAATTGTGGGTTTGGGGGAGGGGCACCGCACCCACCCCAACCCATATTAATATGGGTTGGGATGGGGTCAGTGCCCCCTCCCCAACCCACCACACTATTAACCTAACAAATAATTTGGTGGGGGCGATCCCCCACCAAACCCTCTACGCCAATAGTCAAAACTGCGGCCTGTGTATTTTGCGGACTGTGTAAACTTTGGTAGCCACGACCTTGTAGTTCAGTTTTCATTGTTAAAAAATTAGATTTTAATATTACAATGAAATTTAAATAGACACACACACATGCACACTAGTGCGCATGCACATGCGTGTGTGTATACATATACATATACATATACATATACATATACATATACATATACATATACATATACATATATGTCTATTTATTTATTGATATATTAGAAATTCATTTGTGTATATCTAATTATATAAGAAAAGAGAAGAATTTGATCAAACATGACCTCACACAAGAAAAGCAGAAGGGTTGGCTCTCGCCCTCGCGAATTTATAATCAATCGCAAATCAAGGGCGAGTGGGGCTCGACTTAAGTAAAGAGCAGGGTCAAAATATGAAGGTGAGCTCGACATGGAAGAACAAGGTCAGTGAGGAGGCCAACAATGTCAAAGGAATCTAGAGCACATAGAAGGAAGAAGGTGGGGAAAGACTCAAAGTTTTGGACTTCGCCGCATATGAGTTGACTCGGGGCCAAAAAAAGACTCGTGGAAGGTGCCACGTGTCATCTTGGCACAATTACAAAGGTGAATCAAAGTAAATTCTCCAAAGAGCACCAACCCTCCATGCATCCAAGTCAAAAATGGGGATAGAGCCGGCCATTGAAAAGTTAGAGCCAAGTGAGGCCTCAACGCATCATCCTGACGCAACTTCAAAGGAAAAATCCAGAGGTAGTCTCCAAACATGCACCAACCCACCACGCATCTATGACTCGGAGGGGGTCTCATGACGGTTGAAAATTCTTGGATCAAGCAGAAGCCTCCACGTGTTTGATAGGTGCACCTCCAAAGGTGCAAGAGGAAGAGTCTGTCTCAAAACAAGCCTGCACAACTTCCACATGTCTAGAACTCAACATAGTCGCCATAAATAAGAGGAAGGGGCCTGCAAAAATAAATAATGGAGAAAGAGGAGCTCGGGCCTTAATCAGCTAAGTATGGGAGGGATAGCGGAAGTGCCATGTGCGAGTGGTACAAATTAAAAAGGTGTGGCCCAAAGTAGAGACTCAAATGAGCATGAGGCTTCCATCATGTCCAGGATCCCAAAAAGGTAGAATCAACCATTGAAAAGTCTAAACAGGGTAGAGCCAGTGGAAGGGGCCAAGTGTCAACTTGGCGCAACTTCAAAAGTAAAATTTGGAGTGGGTTCCCAAATGTGTTGAGCCTCCACATGTCCAGGGTTAGACATATGGCCCCACCAAGGTAAAAGGGACTTAGCCAAAATACAAGAAATAGGGAAGAGCTGCGGAAGGAGCCACGTGTTTCATCGACGCATTTTCAAGTTCACGGCCCTGGAAGGCAATTTCCAAACAAGTGCCATCCGCCATGTGGTTAGAGCTGAAAAGGTGAGGGTGGCCATTGAAAAGTCCAAAATCCTATGGAGGCCTCCACATGTCTCGACCACGCAAATTCAAAGGTAAAATAGGGGTAGTTTCCAAATGAGCGCAAAGCCTCCATGTGTCTCGGAGTAGGCACAGTGTCTCCGCCAACGAGAAGGACTTAGGAAAATACAAAGTAAATTGAGGAGCCAATGGAAGCTACCACGTGTCATTCGGTGCATGATTTCAAAATGAAAGGAAGGAGCTGAATCTTAAAGATCCATGAGGCTGCCATGTGGACCCTAGATAGACTCTTTTAAACATTGCACACCCATGACCCGATCTTCAGAAACCATATCTTTCGACTGGAAACTCAGATATGAGCAAGAGAAGACTTTTTGGAAAGGTCTCAACCTCATCCACACCATGAAGACTGAAAATTCAATTTTTGACAAGATTAGGTGAGTGAAAGATATCAAAACGTCTTTCATGCCATTAATGTAGGATCCGATTGCTTCAACAACCAGAAATGATTTTATTTGATCCCTTTCTTCCTTCTTCAACACGCCAAATAGACATGGGGAACCTGAATCAACAGATTGTAGGAAAATTTGCAAGGGGAATTGATTGTTGGTGGTTGAGCTTTCAGAGCAGGATTCATTGCATCACAGGGGTGGTTGGAACAAAGTTTAATTTTCCCTCTCTCTTTCTATCTTGTTCTTCTATATATTATACAAGGGGGGCATATTCAAAGGATTGGTCATTATTTCTCCTCTTCCCCCTCTCTCTTTATTCATTAGGGTAGAAGGTGGATTCTAAGCCTCTTCTCATGGCTCTGTAATGGAATTTTCTTGCCCCTTGCCCACGATGATGTACCGTGTAAATTTTTGAGCAATAAAACATGTTTCATGATGATTCTATCCATCCTTTCTTATTTTGTTGTCTCTTCTTACCTCTCATCATTATAGGGTATAATGTGCATACTCTGATGTTTATTGTAGGTTCTAGTAGCTATGCTTAATGGGTTTTGAAGTGGTGTTCCATGTGAAATCTATCTCTAGTCCATGGAGCATCTTGTCTACCCTCTCTTTTGCTCACCTCTCTCTACTTCAAGCGAAGCAAGTTTATGTATGCGTGATCAACCACTTCCTTTCCTGGTGTATCACCACTTAGTGTAGGCTCTCTTTCACTCCTCTCTCTCTCTCCATGTCTCCTTGGAATGGTTATATTAGGATAGGTTAGCTCTTCTGCACTAGAGTAGCTTGTGGTAGGTAGATTAGGAAGAAGGAACCAACCTTCTCTGGAGGTCCATCTCAAGTTTTCAAGTCCCATAGCTTGAGAGATGGTCCAATGTTGTGCAATCACACCAAATGCCCCATCTCAGATCCCATGCCATTCAAGGGTGCTTTGATTTTGCACTAATTCCAAGGTGTCTCATTATAAACAACAAATCATTTGGCACCACCTGGTGGGATATGATCGGGAAGCACCTCTACCTTACTTCATCTTAGTAGGTTGGTGTGTTCCTGATAAGATTCATCCTTTTGAGGCATATGCAAGCACATCTAACAAATCCATCTGGTCAACAACCCATCTTTGAAGTCGCACAGACCTTCTCCCATCCATCTTCATCCATTTTTCTTCCATCTCTTTCATTTTCTTCCATTTCCATGAAGTTGTGCAATCATGACTTCATTTCCCTCTTAGAACTCACACTTGTAGTAACCATGGTGCATCAAACCTCTAATGTATTTTCAAACTCCTCAAGATCAGCATTATGATCAAATCTAGAACCAGTATGCTTACCCATATAAGCAGAGTCAAAAATAGTTTGGCCATGAAGCTTATCAAGAACAAGGGGATGCATACATTAGTAACAGGTACACGGAGGATGTTGATTTGCAAGAGGAGATTCAAAAAATGGAGGAACACATTATGCATTCAAGGGCTATAGTACAGATGAAAGCATTCATGATTTTCTATAGGGCACCTTGTCCATGGGCCAGCCCTATGCAAAGACATTACAACCCTCAGGAGAAGATTGACTTCATGGTTAAAATGTTGCCTCACCTTGCATAGTGGATTGAGGATATTGAGGCATATGAGCTAAGTACGAGATAGCCTTGTCAATGGGTAAGTCAGTCCCTATCTCCCTATCCTTCATTTCCTTTTTTCAAACTCTATCATCGCAGTAGTGTCATGGGTCTAGCTTCCCATATGCTACCCCTAATGTTAAATTCCCTTCTCCATCTCTTAGTCTTCCATCTCATCTCACTTTATGCTCTTTTCCCTTCCAAGAAGTCATCCCCTCCAAACAAACAAGAAGTTCCACTCCCCTCTCCACCACAAAAATTTGTAAAGATGGTTGAACCCCAACTTACCACTCCTCTTGCTTACCCAAGTCCATGTTGGGAAGAGACTCAAGAGACTAGTCAAGGAGAACAACAAGAAGAGGAACCCAACAAAGAAGAAATGATAGAAAATATGAAGAGTTAAGCTAGATTTGGGTTTACAAAGATCCCCTTGATGGTTAAGCCAACATAGGAGGTCAGAGTTGAAGAGTGAGTGGGGTTGAGGCTGAGTTTGCAGCAAAAGAAGAGAAAGAACAAGAGGAAGAAAATAAGTGGTATGTTTATGGAACTTTTTCTGAAGAGGATTCTGATCTAATCCAAGTTACACAACCAGTTACGAGAGAGGAAGAACAATCAGCTCCAAGTCCCATTGAAGAGGAGCAGCTGGGAGAGATCAAATCAAAGTTGAGGCCACTCATTGAAGAAAGCATCATTGAATATTTTTTTATTTCATTTCAAGGGCCTGATTTGATTGATGAACCCATGATGGAGGAGGACCATATAGTTTTAGAGGCTCCAAGTGTAGAACAAGGCCATAGAAGAACCTTCATTTCTTCCTCCCACTTCATCCCCTTCAAGCTCTAATGTTGAAGAAGAGTTTGATCTTTAAAACTACATGTTTGAGGAAGAGGGGAACCATGGTGAGCAAGTTTCAAATTAGGAGGACACCATGGAGGAGGTAGAGCACATACAATGGACGATAAGGAGGTAGATTTCTTATCAAACTTGGAGGATTGCTTTGATGGAGAGGATCCTGAGGAGATCATGTCATTTTCTCCTCCATCATCCACCTTCCAAGCATATGAGCCTGTTGCCATGAAGGAGAACATCCAAGTGCAACAACCTGCACTTCATAACAGCTCTCTGAAACCAAGGTTGGAAGACCATGATCTTCCATGTTCTTCATAGGAGAAGGAAGGGAAGGAGCAAGAGGATGTCATCATCCCTCTCACACCATCCATCTAGGAAGATCAGTAAGAATACTCCATTCTTGGAGTTGAGTTTCAGAACAATGGGCAAATTCAAAGGACTAGACCTTGCCCAATCAGGTACATGGCTTCATTAGAGCAAAGGGAGAAGCCAAAACTAGTCATGCCCACTTTAGGGCATGGGGTTGAGTATCAAATCACCATGGGTCACCATCAGCACCTCTAGGAGTCCAATGCCAATCAACTTGAGGAGGTATTTATGATTGATGTTAATACCTTCGTGATTTGAATGGAGGACCAGCTTATTGTCAGTTTTTCACTCTTCCAAGCATCTATATTCAGTGTCAAATCATTTACATGGCTGCCCCTTTTGAGAAAGGGAAGTTATTTCTCCCTACCTATGGTAGGCTTTGTTTAAGCTTTCTTTGTTAGGATTAGTGTAGGAGTAGGAGTAGATTTTATTTTAGTAGAAGAAGTGCTTTTACACACTCTACATATCCCACTTGAGATATGTATGATTTTCAGTCTTGTACATAGTGTGTTGTTGTGTTTTGTTGCTCGAGGTTGTATCACCATGTAGTTTAGTATGCCTATAGTCCATTTCAGGACATATGAAAGCCCCGGTCAATACAACTTTCTACTCTTAGAAACCCCATTTCTAAGATTCTCTTACAAAAATTGAGAGTTCATACAGATGGGACAGGCTTAGGGTCAACAAATGCAAGCAATCGGGGAGTCCATTTCAAGAAAGGGGTCAGTACCAAGCTATTATTTGTGACTCCATGCCCAATGGATACAACAAGGCTATTGGTCTCTTCATCTAGCAGGTAGATGTCCCCGTGAGTTGCCAAATTGTTATCTCAATTTTCCCCAACAAAATTGATCAAACAAGACCTTGCACAAGAAAAGAAGAAGGGTTAGCTTGTCCGTGAACTTATAATCGATCCAAAATTGAGGGGAGGGTGGGGCTCGACTTAAAGTAAAGATAAAGGTAAAAATATGAAGGTGAGCTTGACATGGAGGGACAAGGTCAATGAGGAGGCCAACGACATCAAAGGAATCTAGAGTGCACAAAAGGAAGAAGGTGGGGAAAGATGGAAAGTTTTGGACTTTTCCATATATGAGTTGACTTGGGGATGAATAGTAGACTCACGGAAGGTGTAATGTGTTATCTTAATGAAATTCAAAAATGTGCATCAAATTAGAGACTCCAAATGAGCTAACCCTCCACACATGTCCAAGTAAAAAAATGGGGATAGAGTTCGCCATTGAAAAGTCAGAGCCGACAGAGGCCTCCACGTGTCATCCTAGTGCAACTTCAAAGGAAAAATCTGGAGGCATTCTCTAAATGTGTGCCAACCTACCATGCATCTATGACTTGAAGGAGGTCTCATCACTCGTTGAAAAGTCTCGGGTCAAGTGGAAGCCTCCACGTGTCCGATAGGCACACCTCCAAAGGTGCAATAGGAATAGTGTCTCCAAACAAGCGTGCAGCTTCCACATGTCAAGAACCCAACATAGTCACTCCTAAATAAGTAGAAGGGACCTGGCCAAAAAATGGAGAAAGACGAGTGGGCCTTAATCAGCTAAGTATAGAGCAAGCCCATGGAAACCGCCACATGTCTCAACGATGCAACTCTAAGGATAGAATTCAAAACAAAGACCCCAAACAAGGGTAGGCTGGCCACATGTAGTCCAATTCAAAAAGGGGACATAGTGGGCCCAAAATGGTTAAGTATGAAGGAACTGGCAAAAGCCTCCATGTGTTTCAATGGCACACCTTCAGGGGTCGAAGCCAAAGAGTAAAGACTCAAACAAGCGCCAGCTTTCCACGTACCCCAAGGTCGAAAGGCAGCAGGCCAAAATTGGCTAAGTATGGGAGGCCAGCAAAAGGTGCCACATATCTCAATGGTGTAAATTAAAAAGGCATGGCCCAATGTAGAGACTCAAATGATCGTGAGGCTTCCATGTGTCCAAGACCCGAAAAAGGAAGAATCAACTATTGAAAAGTCTAAACAAAGCGGAAGAGCAGCCGGAAGGGGCCAAGTGTCAACTCGGCGTAACTTCAAAATTGAAATTTTGAGAGGGTTCCTAAATGCGTACTGAGCCTCCATGTCCCGAGTAAGACATATGGCCCCACCGAGTAAAAGGGTCTTAGCCAAAATATAAGAAATAGGGAAGAGCCATGGAAGGAGCCACGTGTTTCATCATCGCAATTTCAAGGTTGTGGCCGGAAGGTAGTTTCCAAATGAGCACCATCCCATCACATGGTCAAAGGCCAAAAAGATGAGTGTGGCCATTGAAAATTCCAAAATCTGTGAAGGCCTCCACGTGTCTTGACCATAACTTCAAAGGTAAAATTAGGGGGTTTCCAAATGAGTGCTAAAGCCTCCACATGTCTCGGGTTAGGCACAGTGTCTCCACCAATGGGAAGGACTTAGGAAAAATACAAAGGAAACCGAGGAGCTCGTGGAAGCCACCATGTGTTAGTCTGGCGTAATTTTAAAAGAGAAAGGAAGTAGTTGAATCTTTAAGATGCGTGAGTCTACCACGTGGACCCGGTATGGACAAACTCTTTTAGACATTGTCCGTCCATGACCATGATCTTTAGAAAACCATATCTTTCGACTGGAAACTCATATTTGATAAAGAGAATACTTTTTGGAAAGGTCTCGACCTCATCCATGTCATGGAAGCCTAAAAATTCAATTTTGAAAACATTATGTGGGTGAAAGATAGCAAAATGTCTTTCATGCCATTAATGTAGGATCCGATTGCTTCAACAAAGATTTTATTTGATCCGCATTTCTTCCTTCTTCAACACGCCAAACAGACATGGTGAACCATAATCGACAGATTGTAGGTGGATTTTCAAGGGGCATTGATTTCATTGGTGGTTGAGCTTTCAGAGAAGGATTCAATGCATCGCAGGGGTGGTTGGAACAGAGTTCAATTTTCCCTCTCTCTTTCTCTCTCATTCTTATATATATTGTAAAAGGAGAATATTCAAATGGTTGGTTGGCATATTCAAAATAGGGGCATACTCAACAACAAAATGGTAACAACCATAAGGTAAATAAAAATGGAGCTCCACTTCATTGGAAAGGAATCCATGGAAAAATGTGGCGATTCAAATACATCACAAAATTAGAACGAACCGAGATATGATGTGAATCGAGCCCATGTAAATGAAAACCACAAAACCCCAAATGATAGGAAAAAACCGAGAAGATAAGAAGCTCAAAATAATCTACCATGGTGGCAAAGGTTTTAAATAGAAAATATAGAGCCATTTCCTTAAAACCAAGCTCAAAGCTTCAAAATAGCTTCCAAGTGCACGAAGAACAACATCCAAAGTGATACAAATCTCAAACAGTGAGCCAAACTTAAAATGTAGATTCAATAATGGTGCCCCAACTTTGTGTAATATTTATTAATATTGAAATTATCATTAGAGTAAGCAAGGCTTACTTTTGAATGACACTTTCGTAACTTCCATGTTACATGGAATATGATTACATGTATTATAATAGATTTGTGATACTTGCTTTAAAGTCGGTTTATTTTGTTTAGTGCCACTTTGTGCGATAACTTTAAATTATATTAACATTAGGTTTAATGTCATAAGATGCCACTAAACCAAAGAAATTCAAGAAAGAAGAAGAGAATAGTTTTATTACTTTGCAATAAAAAAATTTGCTTCCTAAGTGTTGCATGAAAATAAGGAAGTCTTTCATGAAAATAGGGAAGTGTTCCATGAAAATGAATAAATTATGACATCATTTTTTTTTATAGGGAATAAGGAGAATAAGTATAAAAAATTTATCAATCAATCACATACTAGAAAATTAGCATTTGTAAATGAATTTAAAATTATATTTAGTTTAAAATTATTGTGAAGACCATATGAAAGAAAAGTAGTTGATTGTGATTGGTTGAAAAAATTCAAGTAATAAGGAATTGATTATTATACTTACAATATTACATAAGTGACTAATAATTACATATGTGACTTTGTTTTGATAATAAATAATAGTAAATTATAAATTATAAATTATAATTACAAATGTATTTATCATTGTTGCTTTTAATTTTATCATAATAAATTATAATATTATAAATTATTAATATTGTAATAATTTATGATATATTTATCTATGTATGTAATATTGCATTATACAATAATAATTATAATATAATTTTTTTATTATAAATTATTATACAATATTAATTACAATAAACTATGATATATTAAATTTATTACAAATTCTAATATAATATTAATTGTAAATGAAAAAATATATAAATAAATTTATTAAAAAATTATAAATGATAATATACTATTATTTAAACTAAATTATAATATAATGAATTTATTGTAATTAAAATTATAATATATTAATATTAATTTAAAATTATATTCTTATATATAAATTATAATATTATATATAAATAATTATTATACTATATTTATATTAATTATAAATAATTAATGATTATACTATATTATTATAAATTATTAAAAATAATTAAAAATAATTTTTACTAATAAAAATCAATTATTAGTAATATTAAATTCTTATTAAAATTTTATTAGCAAATGATAGTGACATACTCATCATCAACATCATCATTATCATCCTAATCGTCATCATCGTCCTTGTTGTTTTCCTTGTCATCATCGTCACAATTGTCTACGTCAGCATCTTCTTCATCGTTTTCATTTTCACCATCATCATAGTCATCGTCATGATTGTCATCGTCAATATAATCATCATCGATAGTGATTGTGATTGTCATCTTCACATTCATGGTCATTGTCATCTTCCATCATCATCATTATCATCACCATCATTATCGTACATGATTAGGGTTTAAGGTTTACAAATTTTGGTTATTGTCATCATCGTCAACATCATTGTTATCAAGATGGTTATGGTCATCCTAATTATCACCATCATCAAAATTGTAAGCATCATCATCTTCATAGTCATTTCCATTGTCATCGTCATGATTTTCATTGTCTATATAATCATGGTTAGATTGTGATCTTGATTGTCATCATCGGAGCCATGGTCATTATCATCTACCATCATCATCATTTCTTTCAACATCATTATCTTATATGTTTAGGGTTTAAGATTTAGAAATTTTGGCATAGTTTTCATATTTGTTATCATCATCACCATCATTGTCATTATTTTCATCATCATCCTCATCATCATTTTCACCACCATTGGCACCACCATGATGAACATCTTCTCCATCATATTCATTAATCTTAGTATTATTATTTATATTACATGAATTTGTACATAAATTAAATATTATAATCATCAAAAAAATCATGATCGTGATTTTCTTCTTCACAATCATGGTTATTGTCATTTGTCATAATAAATCATCATTGTCACCATCATTATCATACACATTTAGAGTTTAAGGTTTTGAAATTGTTCTTTTCAGTACAATTTTTGTGGGATCAATGATATTTTAAGGTTTGAAATTATCATTTATGGTGTATCATTTTCATCATTCTCATTTTTGTTGTCATCATCATCATCATCATCATCATTGTCATGTTAATCATCACCATCATTCCTTTTTTGTCCTTTTCATAATAAATCACAATTTTCTTTGTTGGTGTCTTCTTCATTGTTTTCATTTTCACCATCATCATAGTTATTATCATGATTGTCATCATCGATATAATCATTGTCTCATCATGATCATGATCTTGATTGTCATCTTGACACTCATGTTCATTATCATCTTCCACCATCATCATTATAATCACCATTGTTATCATACATGATTACGGTTATGTTAACATCCAATCTTTGGATACAAGTAGGTCTTATAAATGGAGCAAATGGAGCTCTATGATATATTCCAAGAATAATATACACACATGGTAGTGAGTCAACCAAAAACAACCAACATATGTCATGGTTGAATTTGATCATTAATTCATAATACCATTTCAAGATAGAACTCCACATACCATCCCAATTACACCAATACAAAGGGCACACACACACACCAATTACCCTTACAATTTCCGTGGGAATTCCTATTACATAAATCACAAGGTTTGACTCTTTCCAAGGATATATTTGATATTGAACAAAGGGAAAGAATGGGGTTAACATTTGTGGCTATATGTCGAGTAAATTCATTGCTTTGAAATTCTTAGAACATATCTTCCATTTACATATGAGCGCTATGAAAAGATTAAGAAGGAAAACTAATTTCGAAATAGAAGGCAGAGGAAGAAAGATTGAAGTCCTTGGAATATAAATAATGTCCCCTATGTAATACACATTTCATTATATGTTTTTTTCATTTCATGTGATGTACATTTCACATTTTGATTCATATGAAATAATGCTTTATTTTTTGAACATGATAATATGGCTACTAATAAAATCCATAAGAACTTTGTGTATTATAGACATAGAATTTGTATTACCCATACTTATTCTCTTATGAGAGATCATTCCCTCTTTAAATTCCTCTGTGATGTCCCTTATAAGATATTTGAGTCTAAAAGGATTACTTGTTAACATTTTCTCTTTTAGTTGATGTTGATGAGATAATTTTGATCCAAATGAATATTAGAATAGATTATTAAATGTTTGTATTTCCATGAAAATTTCAATATATTAATTTAGATATTGTTGGTTTTGATTTATATAAATTATACCTTAAATTAGATCAATCAATATAATTAGAAATTCTTATGACTCTGAGGAAATATTAAATAGATAGGGATTTGAATGCTCGCTTGGGTTCTCAATAATATAGAGAAAGAATCATTCATTTCACTTTCACCAATGAACTATCTGGGTGGGAATCCTTATTGTTAATAATATGAATCTTAAGTCACCAACTAGAGAGGTTATCATCGAGGTCATTCATGCACCAACTAAATGCACGTGTTATTTTCCTTACTTTAGTTTTGTTTTCATTTTTATGTAATACAACTCCGCGGATGCTACTAGATAACTATCTTATATTAATATATGTAAAATATGTTGAGAGGTATATTTTTCAAGGTGCCTATTCCACTTATGCTACACATCTAAAATAGGCACCTCGTGAACTACACCTCTTAGCATATTTTACATACATAGATTTATATCAACTTAAACCAAAACATATGTAATGGTTGAATAAGAATATACTTTTAACATATGCCTCTCATATTATAATTATGATGATACAATATTATATGCATATTTTATATACATAGATTTATATAAACATAAATCAAAATGTGGTATGTAAAATATGCCGAGAGGTATAGTTCACGAGGTGCCTATTTTAGATGTGTGACATACGTGGAATAGGTACCTTGAGAACTATACCTCTCGACATATTTTACATATATTTATATAATATAGGTATGCTAGTAGCATTTTGAGAGTTGCATTATCCATAAAATGATACCAAAAATAAAGTCGTCGGAAAATAAAGAATGCATTTAGTTCGTGCATTTAATAATCTTTTCTAATATTCATTTCGATAAAAAATGTCACAAACAACAACTAAAATGAGAAAATGTTAACAATTAATCCTTTTAGACTCAAATATCTTACAAGGGACATCATAAAGGCATTTAAAGAGGGAACCATCTCTCTTAAGAGAATAAGTATGGGTAATAAAAATTCAATGTCTATAATAGTCAAAGTTATTATTGTATTTATTAGTAACCATAATATCATGTTAAAAAAAACATTATTTCATATGAATCAAAATGTGAAATGTACATCGCATGAAATGAAAAAATCATATAATAAAATGTGTATTACATAGGGGACATTATTTATATTCTAAGGAATTAAGCCTTTCTTCCTCTTCCTTCATCCACAAGAGTAGTTTTCCCTTCTTCATACTTTCATAGTGATCATATATAAATGACAAAAATATCCTTAGACTTTGCAATTAATTTACTTGAGAGATAGCCACAAATGTTACACCCATTGTTTCCCTTTGTTCAACATAAAATGTATCTTTGGAAGGAGTCAAACCTTAGGATTTATGTATTGTCAATGCCCATTCCAAATGTAAGGGTAATTGGTCCGTGCATTACCTTTGTATTGGTGTAATTGGGATGGTACATGGAGTTCTATCTTAAAATGGTTTTCTAAAGTAACTATCAAATTCAACCAATACATATGTTGGTGGTTTTGGTGGACCGCTACTGTGCGTATATTATGGTTCGAATATATCCTAGAGCTCCATTTACAAGACCTTCTTCTATCAATAGATGGATGTTAACATCACCCTCGCATCATTAAAATTAATAATTCAACATCAAGTTCATCATTCATACCTCTTGTTATTGTGTTAGCAATACTTCTTGTAGTTGCAATGCTATGCAATAGGTCTTTTTAATGAATGTAATTTTTGTTGTTTTGGTTATTCACTTTACTCTTTATCATGACCGGTGAATATTATTATTGAATTATTCATTATTATCTTTTCTAAAGTATATATTTTTCTACTTATTAACAACATCCAATCATCCAAAGTGTTGGATTCGCATCTCTCGAGATTAGTTAAAAAAAAATTGAATTTTTTTGGTCTTCGCTTTCTCCATCTTGTCTAAATACCTTATCCAAAGGTAACAACCATGTCATGAATGCTTCCCATACAAAATTTTAATGTATATTACTATCATATGGTGGTTTTTGTTATTAACAGGAGGAATTTTTCCCAAATCTCCTACCAAAATCATAGAAACAACACCAAATTAGCTAATCTCTACTTTTAGGGAATGCTTCGAAGTTAAGGGAGTCTATGTTTTCTAGAAAACTTTTTTCGATGAAGCTCATTTCATTAATCAATATATATTTTATGTGGTAGATCTCTTGTTGGAATGTTGTAAGTCTTGATCCTTCCAATTCTACAAAATTTGTAATAGGTACTTGAAGTTTTGAATTGACCATTAAGGTACTATTATTAAATGTTACAACTCCTATTGATGCAAGTAATAAAAGAGGAGAATGTTATGTGAATTATGCATAAAAAAAGTTCTTGATGAATAACATTAATCAAATAGGATTTTCCTATTCATGTAGTTCTTGAACTATCATGTTTCTTATGAATTTTATTGATTTACCATGTATTCTTCACCTCGATATTCATCATTCTACTTGTGTGCTTATCTTTCAATATCTCTTCTTCCCAACATATCCATTTCATATCAAGTCACTCGTAAAATTGGACCATGATGAATCCTAGATATGATTTCCCATTCATGTTCTATTGTAATTTGTTGAGTATGTTGATTAACTTCATCTTAGAATCGTTGTTATTATCAACATCTTCTATAAGTAGTCCTCCTCTTTACATTTCATGGATTATAATTAAACGAATCATAGTTTGAACTTATTTAATCGAAGTAAGTCTAACATCTCTCTATATATCACAAAACATCTTGTAAAGAAACAACTCTAACTAAAAAATTCAACCCATTCATGTGATTCACGCGTGAAGGGATGGAGAAAACCTTGGGAATACTCTCGCAAGTATCTTTCAAACTCCTAACCTCCCATTTGATATCTTGTTTTCTCCTTGGATTATATGTCCAATATCTATTTGTTCAAAGATGTTTTTACCTTTCCTAATTTAATTTAATGAAGTGAACCAATTAAAAAAATGACCTTAGAAGACGGTTTACAAGTACTCATAAAGATGGATGTTGATTCTAGTGTTCGATTGAATGTGTAAATCCTCTGTCCTACAAATAAACCGCACACAAAGACACTTAAACAGTAAAGGATTAGATAAATGGATAAACGAGCTGCTCTGCAAAAGGTCGATTCTAGGAATCCAAAGGGAATTCCTTGGAGGATGTTATATCATCTATGAAAATTATGTAGATTGATAAAATTATTGATAAGGATATATGATAAACAATGACAAATAGATATCGATAAGAGCTTCAAAATTCAAGATGGATAGTAAATTTTCGAGTAGTTTCGTTTTGGCATGGTGTCCTAATAGGTTTTGTAATTGATGCAAAACCACATTAATGAAAAATTGAATTTTTTTCTCATGATTTCATGATGATTTTCTTGGTGCTAACATGGTGATTCAGATGTGTTTGAGCTGATAGAGTGGGATTAGGTGAGGATTGTTTGTTTTAGAAAGCCTTTATAGGTGCCTAGGACATGTAGCTTGGAAATATGATATTGTTAGATGCTTTGGAAGCATGTTTACATGATGGATAACATGGTTTGAGGGTACTTCGAGCACTCGTAATAGTGGCATGGTGCGCAGAGATAGGTGGATCACTTGGTTACGGTGTGCTCATTGGGAGTAAGTATGGTAGCTTGGAGGTGTGATAGTATTTTTGGAGCTATATGAGCTCATGGAAGCATGAAATAAGGTGTATCATGGCATATGAGGTATGTTTGGGTCATTTTTTAGAGGTTCCTTATTCATTTATTGCATTATTTTAGTTGATTCTAGCTTCTACAAAGTGAGGATCTAACATTCAAGAAAGATTATGATATGGAATTAAAATTATGATTATTGTAGATGTTATAGGTATGATTCATTATTCTCTCACAAAAATTTTAGGTGCCCATGACGTGAATTTTTCAAGATATGACTAATTTTGTAAGATAGGGTCAAAAAGTAGTGAATTTCAGCTAGAAGTTCAACTTCAAATGCTCTTTGTGAACAATGTGCTTTACACGCACCTTTTACTTTCAGGAAAGATTATATGGTGATTTTATAAGGTTTCATAAACATAATGACTTAATTTTATCGTCACTTTTTTATGAACAAATGTTAAGAATGTAAAGATGTCTAAAACCCTAGTTAAACCCTACTTAGAGTAGTTGGAAGAAAATGAAGTATAATGATATTTTTTTTTGTTCATAAAAAGTGATGATTAGATGTTGTATATGAATATTTCATATTTCAATAAATGTATGGTTGAGGTCATGATGATGAGTGGGCCCCACCTATAAATAGTTGTTTATGAAGAATAAGGTTTTAGGACAAGGTTATCGAAAGGATTAGCATGAAAAATTGATGGCGCATGATGTATGGGAGTTTTTCTTAATTTTCATGGAGGTTTTAGATAATTTTCATGTAGGATCATGGTGTTTTGAGGTCCATATAGGTTGACTGGTCAAAGGGCAATTTTGGGATCTCAAATACCAATCTTTAGTGAAATGGTCATAACTTGAGCTACATGTGGAGTTTGAAGGTGATTCAATTTATTTGGAAATATGATTAAGATATATTTCCATTTATATTATTTTTTTCATCAAGATGAGGTCTTTTGATATGGTTTTTAGTTAATTATTTGGACAATAAGATCTTTGACAATTTAAGACAACATGTGTTCTAGTGCAAGTTTGATGTTGTTTGAAGCATGATATGGATTGGGTGATGCTTCCTATCACTTGTAATGTGAAGAGGGATTAATTTTTCATCCAATTAATACATTTTTAGGTCTTGAATGTATGTATAAATGATTTTATGAGCTAACCTTTGGAAATAACGTTTTGGTAGGTTGTTTTAGTGAAGGAAAAAGTAGTTGTGGTTTGAAGATATGGATGTTTCATGAATTATAACTTGCTTAGAAGTGTTATAAAGGTTCTTAAATTTCTATAAATTTTTTACGTGGAATTTTTTTTTCTCTTGTCTAGGTTATTTGGTGGTATTTTGAAGTTTCGGGGTGATGAAGGGTGCAGAAACAACTATTTTGAGAATCAGTAAAGGGAACCTGAGCCCATTTAATGAAATAATTTGATTAGTTGATATTAATTACAACCATTTATGATGTTTAAATGTTAACAAAAACATGTTTTTTTATTTATGGGTAATTCCTAAAGATGGTTTTAAAGTAAGGGCTTTTTATCTTTGTGCCCTATGGGGTTTTGAGCCATTTTGGCACATGAAATGATGGTTTTAGCTAGGCAAACCAAATTGGGTTACTTGTGACTATTATGATTTAAATTTACAATGTTTATATGAAGCATGGGTTGAGATAAAGGGGTTAAAATGATATAGTTTGAATTTTAGCTACGTTGAGAGAGGTATAAAAGTGAAGGTATGGGCGTAATGTTTCTATCTTTTTTTAGAACCCCTTTTTATCTTATTTTGAATAAATATTTTCTGAAAATCAAAACCCTTTGGGCCTATCCCAAAACCCATGGAATTCCATTCTAGGACAACAATTGGTTGAGTTTTCATGAGGATAATTTGAGCAAGTGCAAAGTTGGTGTTGTTTCTTTGAAAGTGAGTTGGAGAAGGAGGGAAGATTTGGATGCTATCTTCATAACATGTTGATGTAATTTGTAGGTTTCTAAGGATTTTTCAGATCTGATATTGAAGGTTTAAGACATTCTCATAGTTTTACATCTTCCTATGTATTCATGAGACATTGATTGTCTTGAGAACACTTCATTGTATCTTGTGATTCATTGTTGAAGACACTACTCTTTATGATCTGATTTGAACATCTATATAAGTGTGTGGATCTGATTTGATTATCAATATATGTGTCTTTGAGATTATATTGTGTTGCTCTCATTGAGATCACTTGATTATAAAAGGTTGTATGCTTTGATGTGTTCTACGTGATTTTGTGTGGTTAGGGTTTAAAGCCAAGTGAGTAAGTGTTAAGGACCGTGTAACACTAGTATACCAATCGTAAAAATTTAAATAGAAGTGGAAAGAACTTGCAACAAATAACTAAAGAAAAAGAAATCTAAATGACATTAAATCATAAGCATCTTTGAGGGCTTGAAACCACCTTTGAGAAAGCTCAATAGAATATATTTGTGGATGCTTCATTAAGCCTTAACACCTTCTTATATAGTAATTCTATCGAAGAAACTACTACTTCTCATACATGTGGGATTATTCAAATATGCTTAAGGGATGACTTACAAATAATATGCATCCAAAGTAACTAGTCTACTACAAAGAAAATAGAAGGGTAGAACACGAGTTCTAACATCCCCTCCCTCATTGAAAAAGCTTTGTCCTCAAATATTTAGATGTGGAAATCACTTACGAATCTAAAGAAGTGGTTCCCATGTTGTTTCCTTTGGTTACATGTTTTTCCACCTGGATTAGGACTTTTGTGATGGAGCAGAGTAGAGTTGGCATATTCACTTTTCTAAAATGGATCCTAGTTGAGAATGACGAAGCCTTCATTATCGAGTTGTGGTAAAGTGGTTTGTGTTCGACATTGGTTCCCAAAACCTTCTTTAAATAGAATACATGGAAAACTAGGTGAATTCTAGAGGAAGGTGGAAGCTCCAACTTGTAAACAACCAAACCAATTTTATGGAGGACCTTATATGGCCCATAAAAGTTTTGAGAAATCTTCTAACGCCTTTTGAGCGTTAAGGATGAATAGTTGTCAAGGTTCAGATGAAGGAAGACCATATCATCTAGTTCTAACGTGCACTCGGAGCGGTGTTGATCAACCCATAGCTTCATGTGGTTCTATGTTTTTGGAGATTGGATCATAGAGTGCTTGAAATCTGATCCCATTTATGGAGAGTAGTGTCAACCGCATGAACTCTCAAACTACTAGGGTGATATGGAAGAAGAGGTGGTGGCCATAACATAGATTGCTTGATATGGCATCATTTTAGTAGAAGTATGGTATGAGTTATTGTACCACCACTTTGCAAGGGGAATCCACTTTGTCCAATGGTGTTTTTATTCTAAAACAAAGCAAAAATGAATGTTTCTAAACACTTGTTGATAATTTCGTATGGCCATTCATCCTGGGGTGATATTTGGAGTTCATCTTTATTTAGGCATGTGTGTCAAAAATTCTATGTCCAAAAGTTATTGTTGAAAGTTACATCACGATCAAAGACAATGGACAAATGAATGCCATGCAGATGGAAAATATGATCCACGAAACATTTGGACAATCGTGGAGGTGAATATGGATGGGTGAGGAAATAGAGATGACTATATTTGGAGATGCGTTTGACTATAACCAAGATCACCGATTTACCTCCCGAATTATAGAGACCTTCAATAAAATCCATTGAGATATATGTCTAGATCCTAGTCGAAATTGGTAAGGGATCCAACAAACCTAAAATTGGTGTTGTCTCACCTTTGTTAAGTTGGCGAGATATCACATTCTTCCACAATTTGTTTAATAACACCCTTCAATCCTTTCAAAAGAAGTTTCATCATGCTCGCTAAGATGTTTTGAGAAATATAGAGTGTCTTATTGATGGAGAAGCATGATTTTCATAGAAGACACTTGATAAAGGTCCGTGTAATGGGAAGCACCAGATGACCCTTATGTCGCAAAAATTCACCATCCCATGAATAATGCGATATGGCAATGGGGTCATTGGACAATCATGGATGAGTTTATGTGAGGAGGGATCAAGTGCATACCCTTTTATGGATTCCATCCAATTTAGGATGGGAATGGATATGGTCGATAATGATTCCTTGTCCTAAAATGTGCATGAGAGAGAATCGCCACAATATTGTCTTTACACTTCTTATAGGTTATCTCATAATCATACCTCATGTGTGTATGACCCATTTCTATTGTTTGGGGATGAAACCCGGTTGTTTCAAGAAATATTTCAAACTCTAGTGATTTGTTTTGATGTAAAAATGATTCCCAAAGAGGTATGGCCTCCATTTTTGTATGATATGGAGAATTGTCATCATTTCCTTCTCGTGTATGTAGACGAGGCTAAGTTTTGCCTCGAAAGAAATTTACTAGTGAAGGTAATTGGACAACGTGCTTTGAGAAGGACAACACCCAAGCCATTCCACATGCATCACTTTTAACCAAAGCTATGGAATAATTCTTCAATAAGGTGGTCAAGGGGGTTTATATTTCTATATTCCTTTCAAAAAACTTGTGGTAGTACCCTATAATACCTAGGAAAACACAAAGGCTCTTGTGAGTTGTTGGTCGAGCCACTCCTGCATTTCGTTGATCTTTTCTAGATCTCGCATGGACCCCGTTGGCAAAAACAATGCGCCTAGATATTCCACTTCTTTGAAACCAAAGGAACACTTGACTATTTGGCACATAATTTATCGTATACCAAAATTATAATGCCTTGTTAATATGTTGGAGGTGTTCGACCCATGTGCGGTTGTAGATTAGGATATCGTAAAATAAAATCAAGACAAATTGATAAAGGAAAGCATGAAAGATCTTATTCATGAGTTCTTGAAAGGTTGAAGGGGCATTTTAAGGCCAAATGGAATGACCAAAATTCATAGTGACCCTCATGAGTGTGGGAAGGCTATTTTTGGAATGTCTTCGTGGATGCACTCGAATTTGGTGATAGCCAAAGCGAAGGTCCAATTTGAAGAAAAAAATTTCCCCGTGGAGCTCATCAATGACTAGAATGGGGAATTTATCTAGAAACACGATGGTGAGGTAGTTGAGGCGTGGAGATTCAATTGAGAGACTAGGCTTTCAATTTTAGACTTTTGCAGATATATGGATAGGGATAGGGACCGATGTTGGGAGATGCTTCCACGAGGAGTGGGATGCAGTGATATTCAGGTCATCAAGGTGGAAAAACAATTGATTCAATAAAAATAGTAGCATTTTTATCGAGGATGGCTTGCAAATCCATAAGGTTGTTAGTGGTAGTGAGGGGTTCAGAGGTCGATGGAGTGCAGTAGGAAATTATACCATGGAGCCTTTCTTCAAAAGCTTTTCCATGTGATGGGAGATGATGATGGAAGTAGATCCTGAAATAAGCCCTTTAAGGTGTGTTTATAGACGTTAGCAATGTGAATCGCATCTAGAGTTAGAAAAATCCCATAGAATGGGTCCCAAAGTATGGTGCCATTGTGCACCTAAAACCACATCACATCCGCCTAGAGGTAGGGAAAATATATCCGATCGTAGAGTGTATTAACCAATCACAATACATACATTTCGACATTTCCCTTATAAGGAAATGTTCTCCCATTAGCAATCATCACTTCAAAGATAGAACTGTGGTACACAAAGTAGTCTTTTGTTTAGCAATGTGGGGATCGATGAAATTGTGTGTACTACTAGAGTTGATGAGGATTTGAGAGGAATATTTTGAAGCACCCCTGGCCTTCAAAGTTTATGGGGTCGTAATGTACAAAGAGATCTCTAGTTGATCCTCCTTGGGTGAAAAATCCTCATCAAAGCTTGGTTCATCCGGAGCATCATAAAAGTCCTTGTTATATTAGCCTCATTGTTGTGTTGTGGTGGTGATTCCACATCAATTAGGTAAAGCTTTTGTGTGATGCACTTGTGACCCTAAACCCATTTAATATCATATTTGTAACATAATCCATTCTCCTTACGAGCTTACATCTCATCTTGGTGAGACGCTTGATCCAGGTATTGGAGGTTAGTCGTTGGTTGGTTGGGTTCTTAGCTATAGATGAAAATGGGAGTCCGCCAGCGTTGTTGAGATTTTATCTTCAGCCAACTTAGCTAGGCCCATAGCTTTCATCATGTTGGTGGGGAGAAAAATTTTCTCTCTGCAATGTGGATTGGCTCCTTGAGGCCACTAACAATTTTTTGAAGAAGTCTTATCTTAGCCCTTCAATATGATTAGCCAATTTCTCAAACTCCTGTTGATGAAGAACAAGGATGGAAGCATGTAGAATTTTATTAATTATAAAAATCAAGTATAATGGTGCAGATGTAATATTTATATATATTGGACATCTAGATATAAAAATGAAAGATGTTGCAGTGCAATAATAATGAGCCTTAATTACATAAGCTTCCAAAATATCATCCGAGAAGCATAATGAAATAATTAAAACAAATACATTGTTGAAGCAATAATGCAACAAATAACAATAGGATATAAAATGACAAATATTGTTATAAAAGTATATAACAATATATAAACTAGTTACCTTGATAAATAATTAACTACTTAAGGTAATATAATGCATTAATTAACCTAAGATTCCCCCTCTTAATTTCATGTTACCTCAAGGGATGAGGAGAGGAAATCTATGAACAACTCAAACTTTTCATGCGCAAGTGAATTTGTGAAGATATCTGATCCTTGTTTAGTTGTTGGACAAAATCAAGCTATATATTGTGATTCAAGACATGCTCGTGTATGAAATGTACTTGTACCTGAATGTGTTTTTTTCTTTCATGAAAACTGGAATGCAAAAAAAGTTTGAGAACACCTTGATTGTCAACATACAAGGTGGTCGGTTTGTCTATGGTATTCTAAGTCCTTCAAGTATGCGAAGTAGTCATATCACTTCACCGTAAATGATACTTGACTTCGTGGAAGAGTGAGAAACAAAGTGTTGCTTCTTGCTTCCCCTGATATTGGTCTAGATCCCATAAAGATCACAAATCCTTAAGTGGATTTTTTTCATCAATGTTTCTGTATGATCCGAATCCGAATATCTTGACAAGAAGAAATTATCATTAGTCTTGTCTTCTAGACAAATATATATTGTTCCCTTGAGATATCTTAAGATGTGCCTTGCTTCCTTCCAATGAAATAATTTTTGTTGTTACATGAATCTGGATAGATAGCTCACTACAAAGCTAATATCTTGTCTAGTATAGGTTAGGTAAATGAGACTCCCAATAAACTTCTAATAGAGAGTGGAATTTACCCGGGAGATGGATCGAAACAAGATAACTCAATATGTTCTCCATAGGAGTAGTAATTGGTGTGCAATCCATCATCCTTAATTTCTAAAGCATTGTCCTGGTATATTTTAACTAAGAAACAAAGATATGATTCTCTTCTCGTCATACTTCCAATCCAATAAAATAGTGCATTAGTCTCGAGATCTGTCATGTCAAATGATCATTTAAGATCTTTCTTTGTTGCATTGATCATCCTCATCACTGAACACCCAAAGTGATGACTAGATCTTCAATATAGATAACAACAATCACAATCTCCCCCGGCTTTTTGAGGTAAATATTTGGATCGTATGGGTTTCTAACAAATCCATGTTGTACAAGATGCTCATCAATTTTTATGTACCATGCCCGGGGTTCCTATTTAAGGCCATACAAATATTTCCTAAGTCTATATACATTTTCTTCTTTACAAGTACAACATATCCATTCGGTTGAGTCATGTATACTTCTTCTTGTAAATCTCTATTTAGGAAGGAATTTTTTACATCCATCCGATGGACTTTCCAATGTAATCGTGTAGCCTAGAGAAAAGATCATCTAGATCATGTTGATCTTATCCATGGAGCAAATGTCTCCTCATAGTCAACGCCTTCTTTTTTGCATACCCCTTTCTTTACTAGTCTCACTTTGTACTTTTCTACTTGTCCCATCTACTTTGAACTTTATTTTTAGTATCCACTGCATCTAATGGGTTTCTTTCTTTGTGGAATATTGAGTTGTATTCTAAAGCATCCATGGCATCTTTCCAAGATTTTGACTGAAGGGATTCCTAGACTATAGAGGGCTCATCAGATTCAATAACTCTACTCATCAAATAAAATTTCACTTCTTCTCTTGCTTTACTTTGTGAATCCATAGTCCAAGGGTGGATGTATCAGTGGATCATCCATTCTTGCATCTCATAACATGCTAGTATACCACTTGGGCATATGCTTGAGCTATTCCCATGTGTATTGGTTCTATATGACCATCGTAAGAACTTTCATCATTAGTGGGAACATTAGCTTTAGCTTTTTACAATGGTGAAGAATGTACATCGGATGAGTTTGGAGGAGTAGCCTTTGATTCCTTCTTCTCAAAGAACTCAAAATATCTACTTGGTGTAGACTTTCTCGGTCTTTGGATCCATCAATCTGTACCAAAGATTCTCTTCATTGTACCTAATCAAGATGAATTTTTGTGATTTCAAATCCAATTTATTTATTTTCTACTTGGGTATATGCATACTTTCTTAGCACCGAATACTATAAGGTGTGAAACAAGTGGATTCCTTTTTTACCATGCTTCTTATAGTGTTACTCCATCAAGAGAAATTTTGGGCACTCTATTCAACAAATACATTGTTTTCTTTGTTTGCTTCTACCCAAAATGTCCTCATGCGAGTTTGAAATCATCAATCATGCATTGCACCATTTCCATGATAAGTACGCTTTCTTCTCTCAACAAAACCATTCTACTACAATGTGTGGAGGAGGCATTTGCTAATGAGTTCCATGAACTTAAAGGTAGGTTTAGAACTCATCACTTGGTGAATTCCCCCCTCAACCTAAGTAGAGAGTTCTGATGTGATGATCGGTTTCATTCTAAACAACCACTTTGAATTTCTTGAAGGTTTCAAAAGCTTCCCTTTTCTTGTGAAGACATTATATCTACATTTTCTATGAGTTGTCATCAACACAAATAAAGAAGTATTGGAACCCAGAATGAATTGGTGCACGGCTCCTTAAATATTGACACGAACTAGATAAAGCTTTCCATGAGCTCGATAAGTACTCTTTTGTAATGAAGCTCTGTGTTGTTTTCCTGCAATGCGGTGAGGACATTTATCTCGATATCCTGCTGAAGAGATGGTAAACCATTTACCATATTATGTCAGCGTAGTGTCTCGAGATACTTGAAAATTATATGACCAAGTCTCCAATGCCATAACTATACGAGGGTAGAGTTATTATCCATAAGTTCTTGATCGTCTTCATGAACAAAATCAAGCTAGAACATATGTCCCACATTGTAGGATTTCGTAACTATTTTCGAGCCTCGTGATTTGTCTCAAATTAAACACATTTTATTTCCAAATTGAGTTTCAAAATAAATATTCAAATTATGATCAAGGAGTTGACTGACTGACAACATATTTTTAGTCAACCTAGGGACATATAGTACATCTGATAATCTACAATTGTGAACCAAGAGGTAGAGAAATGTTCCCAATCCCTTGTACTATGTATGAAGAATCATCACCTAACAAAACATGGTTTTTCGAAGGTGTGTCCCTAATTGAAGTAAAGAATTTCTATGGTTGGTCAGGTCTTGAGTGGCTCTCGAATGAACATACCATCCATCGGTAGATGACGTGGAAAGTTCAATTAATTGAGTAGTGTATAAGTAGTCTTCAAGATTTGAATGTTCTTCTTATTCAACAATATTGCCTTGCTGATCGGGTCTTCTTTTCTAGTTCCCTTTTCTACGCCCTTGATTGTAGTTTGTATGTCCCTTGTGAGATTGTTGGTGTTGAGGTCTAGAGTTGCTTGATGAACCTTTCTTGTAAGTATTATACCAAAATCTTTCAATTCATGTCCTCTTTTCTGATTGGACATTTCTTCTTTTATTGTTTTTCCCTTTGTTAATTCATATTCTAATATTGGGAATTTTGATAGGAATTAGGTTTTAATTTTCCTTTTCCTTTCCATTTTCAATGCGAAGAAAGTTTCGCTCTTCTTCATCATTCTTATTATACAGGATTCCTCTTGTTGTAGTATATTTACCTATTTTTCAAAACTAACTGTTGTATTTGACAAGTTTAGGATTGTCACAAAAATTTGGTATGAAAAGGGAGGGCTCTTAGAACAATTGGAACGAGAGCATCATCAATGACCTCCTCTCCTAGGGCTAGAAGTGAAGCCTTCAACTCGCAACTCTTGTAAGGAAAGCATCTATTTTTTCATTTTTCTTAAACTTCAGTGTGTATAACTAACTCTGCATAGTTAGAATGACATTTTTATTTTTAGCCTAGTATACCATGATCGACTTATACCACACTTATTTGGTTGCTTTTACATCTCGAATGTGTGGTTGTACAACATTAGACACTCCAAACAAGATTATGAACTTGGATTTCTGATCCGATAAACCAAATCAAACTATCTTTGTTGTGTTGTATCGTAGTTGATCGGTTAGAGTACCATTCAAAATAGGCGAGATCTCTTCAAACTCGAGTTGTGTCTAGATTTTTATCTTTCATACGAGTAATAGTTGTTTCCTCGACTATTTGTGAATTTAGAAGAAATAATTCGGGGCCATTGGTTCCCATTGTGTAGAATTCATTTGGTGGTATGGTTCTTATTACTCCAGGATAAGGTCCCCTAATCGATATACTTGTCATCGATATACCAAACCTTTCTATATACGTGCCCTTCCGATATACCCTTCGGTAAGTTGAATAATCTCTCCCTATTGATATACTAAAGGTACATGAAAGAGGTGTTAACATACGTGAAAGAATTCAATACGTGGTACCAAGGTAGTACTAAAAGGGGTCTATGTGATTATTGACACCGGCTCAAAGAAATATCCTCATATGCGCATGTAACTTCATTATATACTCGGATAATTTCTTAGTTCGGCGTTAAGTCGAGCAATCATTCATGATGCATGGGATGGCTTATAGTGTGTGCACCGTGTCTTTATTACTCCACATCGATTTAAAGGGTTGATGCCTAGACAATGTTGTTGCTGCTATATTAGGAATTAAGTACAAGTAGTAGTCATGATGACTTTACCCATAAGCGCTTCCAAGCGACACTATTTTTACTGTTAACAATGCGAATGAGATCAGGATCTTGTGAGTGTTTTAGAACCAAATTTCACTATTTTTATTACAATTCTCTCGCCAATTTTTGAGTAGTTACAATGTTTTTGGTTGACTACGGAAACCCGTGCAAATTAGGACAATATCTTCAAGTATATAATTACTCTCAAAAAAATTTAAAAATTTAATGGAAGGTAAAAACAATTTTGGGCCCTTGTGACCTCCGAAGCACAATACAACTCTCCGAGAAAAAACGTAAACAAATTTCTTTCAATGAAGTTTATAGGTAGCCCTCTATTGGAAAAATTTTCCCAAATGCAAAAACATGCAGAGTGGTAAATTTTTTTTTACCCGTTTAAGGGTTTTCTCTACTAAAAATAGAGGCTTGTTTAGTTATAACTAAGGCTTTTAGCGGTAGTTTTAGCTATTTATGCCACTAGATTTGGGGGAGCCTCTATATTTCAAAATTGTTTTAAAAGGTTGGTTTATGTGGGGGTCGACCCAAGAACCTCCCACACCTAAATCCTTCCTTCTAACCAACCTAGAACCTATATCACTTATGCTAAAAATGAAGTATATAATATTTAAATAAGAAAATACTTGTCGAGACCTTTTCAAGCAATTTGACTTGGCTTGAATGGAGCTCCACGTGGCATGCGTTCTAACGGCAAGGGAGAGGATTAGAGTTTGCACAAATGGAGTATTTTCACGCCTTTTTAACTCCTTTCTATCATCTCGGCCTTTATTTGTGTTTGTATTTACTTTTTTGCTCTGTGTTTCATGATTGAGCTACCATTGTTTTTGTTGTGTAGGGTTAGTGTTGGGAGGAGGATCTCTATTATTTTTTTATTTCCAAAGTGTTTGATCTCTATTTTATTTATTTCTTTAAATCTTTTGAATGTCGTTGCAAATGCAATACCATGTATTTTTTTTGTTTCAGTGCAGTCGCAAGGCATGTAAGATGGCTTAAATTGAAAGAGATTGGCTCAAATCTGTTACAAAAAACAACTCCCACGAACTTTGCAGCACAACTTGATGGAGGTCACACTTACCAATGTAAAATTATTTCAAGAGATCAACTTGGTCCGAATGCCAATATTGGCTTCATCCAACAATGAAACCATTAATGCAACGAGCTAGCTCAGTGTGAGCTCAACATACAACTTGCGATGTATTGTAACTTAGCTTGGTGGGGAGCTGATAGGATCTCGATGGGTAGGATGAGAGTGTTCTAAATTTGATAGTACAGATAATATTATCTGTAACTAAAAAATTTAGAGACAAAACCCTTACAAGGAAATTTTTAATTTTTTTAATTTTGTGAGTCTTTAGGAAACAAATTTTCTTAGTGCAGAGGGCACCAAGGAAAAAAAAAAATTGCTTTACATTTACTTGGATATCACATAGAAGGTTGTGGGACTACAGGGAGATCTAGGAAGCTCAAGGTAGCACTGGCTCTTCAATGAAGCAGTTTTCTTCTCCAAAAATTTTCCTTCCTCCGCAACCTTGTCAGGAGTTTAAACCAGCTCACGGTACCAAATGTAGACTAGGGACGAAATCGTAGAATTTTATTAATTATCAAAATCAAGTACAATGGTGCAGGTTACAATATTTATAGATATTGGACATCTAGATAAAAAAATCAAAGATGTTTCAAAGATGCAACAATAAGCCTTAATTACATAAGCTTCCAAAATATCATCTAGGAAACATAACAAAACAATTAAAACAAATATATTGTTGCAGCAATAATGCAACAAATAAACAATACAATATAAAATGAAAAATATTGTTATAAAACTATATAACAATATATAAACTAATTACCTTAATAAATAAATAATTAATTAAGGTAATATAATGCATAAATTAACCTAATGATTGATACTCCCAAATAGTACTGTCTAGCGGATTTTCATGAGAGCTCGGTGAAGTCCTCAAATTCAAAGGAACCAAATCTACCCAAAATGAGGGATGTTAACTTCTTCCAATCGGTTTCATTATGTGCTATGAGATACCAATGATACCATTGTATTGTGTCCTTTTCCAAGTGGTAGGAGGAGATTGGAACTTGATTAACAGAGTAAGTGTTATGAATGTTGAAGAAGCGCTCGACCGATAAATCCATCCCGTAGGATTTTTATCATTGAACTTTGGAAATTCCACTTAGGACCACAAGATTGGGTGGATAAGGAGTTGTGTGCAAACTCCTCCTTTTCGTGTTGTTTGATCAAAATATCATTTTTTGATTCAATCACATTAACCTTTGAACGAGCTTAGTGACTGGGCTTTTAATGTTTCAAGCTCTTCCTCCTTGAATTTTGTGCCTATATAGTGGCAACCATAACTTGGGTTTTCTATTTGTTTTTTTTGAAATGGATAGAAAAAATCTTTCTAAAACACATTTAGAAATGGAAATTTGGGATTTGAGCTAAAGAAATCTGGGGAGAATGGACTTAGATGGGGTTTTGGCACTTTCACAATTTTGACGGAGGAAAAATACAATTTTGGGGTCAGTAATGGTAAGAACTAATTTTTTATTCATTAGGAAAAAATCAGCAGAATAGTGAAAGGAATGTGTGCAAATTTTGGGGCAATCAGGTAAAAAATGAAGATGTTATGGAAAACCCTAAAAAATTTAAAATGACGATTTCTGAGTAATAGAAGTGGAATTGGGTCTTGGAACCTCAATGTATGAAATGTGCGGACTGGGAATTTGGGTGTTCCAGGAAAGTTTAAGGGTAAACAAAGGTATAATATGAAAGATATGGCTAAATTTTTTTATATATAAATTTAAATATTGCATTCGTGAGCAGGAGAATTTCCATGTATCCACCAAAGACCCTACACATAATCCGTAAATGAAACCATACCTTAAATCGATATAACAAAAAGATTTTAGCTCAATTTGGTTTTTACAATGAGAGAAGAATGGTCTTGAGCAAATGATGATGGCTTCTGAAGCTTGTGGTTTGGAAATGGAGAACCACCTGGAACTTTCAAGGTTGCCTAACTCTAGCCAATGCCCATGCCAAGTTTCCGTGTGAAAGTTAAGGAGTTCTGTGCGTGTGAACAAAATGTGAATGGAATGCAATATTGTTGGAAATGGCACAACTCATCTTCTACCCAGATCTGCAGAATAGAATGCAACAAGATCTGGACCACTTTCCGATCACCAAGATCCCGTTTGGGCGAGGTGAGAGAATACGGTGGGTAGAATTACATCGCCACAATTTACTCGTAGAGAAAAAAAAATTGGTTGTGGAAAGTGCTCGATACCAGTATGTGAGACCCGCAACACTATTTTACCAATCACAACAATTTAATTAGAAATGGAAACAAATTGCAACAAATAACTAAAACAAAAGAACTCAAAATGATATTAAAATAACAGCCTCTTCGAGGGGTAACCTCCTTTAAGAAATATCAATACAATATATTCATGGATGTTTCATTGATCCTCAACATCTTCATATATACTAATTCCTATCAAAGAAACTACTACTTCCTACACATGTGGGATTATTCAAATATGTTGAAGGGATGACATGCAAAGCATATGCGTTCTAAGTAACTAATCTACTATAAATAAAATAGAAGGGTAGGAAAACGGGTTCCTAACGGTAAGTGTTATTGGGGTGATTCACCCCCCTCCTCGTCCCTTGTCACCTCCAACAATTGGTATCAAAGTGGGCCCTTGGAAGTAGCCTAACAAGCTAGAGGAAAATATTTGGTGACAATATGGCACCAGAAGATTTGGAGAAAATTTAGATTAATATCTTCTTGATAAGAAAATAGGTAGGTGAGAATATAGACAAGATTAAAAAGTTAGTTGCGAAAGCTCATGAAGATCTAGTTAATTTTTTAAAAACTCAACTCGAGGAGGAAAAATATGAGTTGAAGATTAAGAGAGAAGAGTGTCTCAAGCATGAGGCTAAGAAAGAGGAACTGAAGAAGGATTTATCCACCATGAAAAAAAGGTATTATCCAATATAGTTTAGAAAATCAAAGTAAGATGTTGGAAAAACAAAAGGTTTATGGTGATAGAACATGCCTAGGCTTTAATGAGGATTCATCCAAGTTTGATAAGAATGAAGAAGAATCAAGTCAAGGATCTAATGAAAGAAGGAAACCAAGAAAGGGAGAGAGTTCAAGGCTTCCACCTCATAGAAGACCACCTATTAGGAAGCCAAATGTATACAGGTATGGTGTTTTTCATGAAAATTATTACAAATGTGGTGCTTATGGACATAGGGCTAGTTTTTGTAGTCCTAAGGTTGAAAATAAGGATGATGGAAAAGGAAAGGAACATTGTGAAGATAAATTTCAAGACAAGAAGGATAAAAATTAGGTCAAAGATATGGAGTTGAATGTTATCATTTTCATGAAAAGGGACATCTTGCAAAGTATTGCAAAAATGGGCCATCAAACACAAGAAGGTATGTAAGCAAATTCAATGGGTATTGTTATGCTTGCAATGGATATGGACATAAGGATTTTGAGTGAAAAGAGATAAAGCAATGTTTTAGGTGTCACAAGATAGGGCACATTGCAAGGTTTTGTAATGCAGGTAGTTGAAGAAAGAGTCTCAAAGACCTAAGCCACAAGATCAAGCATACAAAAAGAAGGATGAGACTAGTTAAAGTGCTAAAAAGGACTCTAAGGATGTAACTTAGAAAAAGGAGAGATCTGATATGAGAAAATTTGAATCTAAAAAGGCTGACTCAATCAAGGTGTAAGAAGACGGTGTAAGAGCTTCTTAGGTCTCTCATCAAGCTCCTCCATGGTGACATATGCCTCTACTAGGCTTCTTCGATCTATATAGGTGCAAATTAAGATTTGGAGTGAGGGGGAGCTGTCTTGGTTAGTGTGTGTATTCTCCATGATGTTGAGGTATGTCATTACAAGTCATTTAGTATGTTCATGATATCCTTCTTAGTTAGTCATGATGGTTTTGTCATGTGTCATGTCTTGTTGTTCCTCAAAGCATACAAGTTAGTGATGTATAGTTATCTAAGCTATTGATATTTGAGTTTTCTCTATCATGATGAAATAATTTGTGTATGGATCATAAATAAATCCCATAAGAGGTTCATATTATCATATAATTCTAGTGAAGTGGATTGTTGTCAAATTAGTGTAAAACTCATTTGCCTAGAGTCCGTGATTTGTGGGGTTCTTGGTGTCAAATCGGATTCGTTTGTTGTGACATAAAGACCTCATGAAATGGAGTAACATCTATCAGTGTGTCTATAAGTCCATAATGTATATGAATTTTTGAAAGTGTCACTAAAATAGTAAAATATCATGAGTCTATGAGTATTAATTCTCCTTAAACGTATTATTTTGTCATTTCAAATGAGTCTTAGCATCGACCAGTATGTGTGTCATAAAATTATTGTGTTATGAGATCCAAAAGATGTAGATGGTACATTACAAACGCTTAAATATTTTCTTATTCCATCATGAGGGTTAACCAAATATTTCAATGAGGTGATGAAGACTTGTGCAATGCTCTTGAAGGCTAAATCAAGACAAAATTAGGAAGGTTTCAGAAACTAAGGTTTGGAGGACCAAATGATGATATTTTGGGCTAAAATTTTGTGCATATCATCCTAACAAGGAGGGATAAAGGTTTTAAAAGGTTTCAAGTCATGAGGTTGTCTTCATTCCAAGATATCCATGATAGTGTTCAAGGTTGACAAGTGAGTTCTAGTGAAATTCAAAGATATTCTAGGTATGAAAATGTTGATCAAACTTCCAAGTCAATCTCACAAGTTTCTCATGATAGTAGAAGACATGATTATAGTTTTTTGACAAAATTTGAGCTCCTAAAATAAAATCGTATGAATTTTAGAGGTGTCTCTATCAAAACTGGTATTGTGAAGTGCATAGTGAGTGGTATGCATGGAAAGTGAAGTTTGAAGGAGAAAATTATGGGATTCAAGGATAATATTTTGTGTGTATAACCTATAAAATGTTCTCTAAAGGATACAAGTGATTTGAGGTTTTTCGTATGCCTGCGGTCACAAGAATTCATGATAGAGTTGAGTTGAATATCATTATGCTTAAAATAGCCAATCAAGAAGAAGCATTATGCAAGCTATGGATACTCCATTCGGCATAAGATTTCAATATGTAACATATTTTCATTTATCTATGTGAAGCTTCAAGTGTGATCAATGCATTGAAAAAGGTTGTCTTGCAATCATTTCATGTGTGTTGTCATCCATAAGGGACTATGTTTTTGTCTAGGACTATAAAGGTATCTTTTGCTTTACTAATGAGCTCAGGCATCTACATCACTCATAACAAGATAGAGTATCTCTAAGAAGATGGTGAAGGTGATCAAGTGTTAACTTGATCGGTTTATGGAGAAAATGGCTAACTATGATCTAAGTAACTCAATACTGTGGTTTCTCCAAACAATTTTGAGGTGCTACAAGTATGAGAAATGGTTTTTCTTGATGTCCTGTACATTAAAGAGGTACTCAATAAGGTTAAAGATGCTTTTATAATATGTTTTGTGCATGTTTGGGAGTGCCAAGTGCAAAAACCAAGTGAATTGGATACTTCACTACCTCGAATGTGCTTACACATTATTCTTAAGTGATAGAGATGGAAAATAAATTATGAAGGGTAAAATGATGGAGTTAGAAGAATTTATTTTTAGCCAAACTTTGAGACTCATGGGGCTAAAGGATGCAATTAGATTTAGATCCTAAAAATTTGTGCCCTTCTTAGAAACTCCGACGGTATTGAAAGGATGTAGGTGTGGTATTTAGGAGGCTAATATGAGTTAATCTTTCTTGCAACCTGGAGTGTTCGTGATTGAAGGAAGTAATTAAGGTAGTTGATGGAAGAAATTTGACTAGATGGGCATACTACTCAATCTCAACTCCCTCATGAAAGTATTTATCTCAAGAACTATGTTTAAATATTTGTGTTTCAAGGACTAAGGGTCTGTGATAGAGATTTAATTAGTACTATGGAAAAAAATAAAATAATATGAATCTTATAAGGTTTGAAAAGTGTTCTCAATGGATTATAGATATGAAATAGCACTTTCAAGGCCCCTCATACTCTTTTTGTTTCAATTCAATGGGAATGAGTGATCTCGGTGTATGAGGGAAACTATGGTGATAGGGAGATAAGTTTACAAGACCATACTTTCATTGGGAGATAGAGTATGGTTGTTTAATAAATAAATAAGGTATATTTCAAGTAATCATTAATCTCCTATAATGCCCGAGTGCTATGTAACTTTCATTACTTGGATGTGGAATCTTGCAGCTGTAAACTATGTTGAAATAAAATGTGCATCTACGCTTTTAAGGAAAAATCAAGGAAGAGTATGAGTCATTACAAGTTCTCAAGTAATGTATGGGAGTCTCATAGCATTGTAGAATCCCTCTAAGGAAGGGGAGTTCATGTGACCTTAAAAATACAAGGTATATGCATCAAGAGTTCTTACTAACTGAAAACTCTAAATTTGATTGAATGCTACAGTACATAAGAGCGAGTGTAGAACCATCTACAAAGTGGTACATGAACGAGGAGTGCTCCTATAGGTATATTGTTGTGTTTTTTCCATCCATAACAAGGGAAGCTTGATATAGGTCTCTAAGTTAGAGGTATTAGGTGTTTGAGCTAGAAATTCATTTATCTACCCTTTTAATTAAAGTGTTGTTAGTAAGTTGTTGTTAGTATTCTAACAAAGTATAGAAAGGTTGTCATTGCAAAGAAAATGTTTCTCAAGGTTTGTATGGTGTTTACCAAGATATGTGGAGTTATTGAAAGAGATTCAGAATGTGTAATGGTGCTCTCTCATCCATATGAGGTATGTTCTTGTAGGTTTATCTAAGTTTAGATCAAAAGTTGCTTATCTCAGTCAAATATGACTATGGAAGACTAAAAATGTAGTTTTGGACCTTGAAAAAGTTGTAAGGTGGATTTCAAGGCATGATAGATATTCTAGAAGCTCAATTTTTTCTCTTGAGCTTAGAAATGGAAGTATTGTGTCCATGGGGAGTGCTAATTGGTTGAGTAAAATCTTGGTTGACCTATGGTTGCATGTTGAAATTGGTCAAAATTGCTCTAAGAAGTCTATTTTGGACTCATAATGTTGCTCTTGGTATGAAGAGTAATTATATGCCTTGTATTGCATGTTTTAGGTCTAGATAAGATGGATTATTATCAAGAGAGGTGATATAATGCTTTGAGATGCATGGGAATGACATTGTTGGCATGATGAAGATGTGGATGACTCATATTTCAATATGATACAATGTTTCTAAGAGAAGCAAAACAAGGGTGAAGAAGAAAATTTCTTTTTTTTCATCCCTAGAAGATGAATATGATGTTGTAGTCCCTAAAAAGGTGATTTTATGTTTCTTTCATGATTTTTGGTGATGTTCGGATGCTCGAGATGCTTTTTCCAAGGGGAGCATGTTGTTTACATGCCTAAAATGAAGGAAAGAATCAAATTTTGTGCAAAAATCAAGAGATGGAGCTTACTTGAGACCTTTGACTGATGTTTCTAACCAAATAATGATGGTATGAAGTGGGGTAGGTGAAAATATGTGTATGGTATGACTTTGTCATAATAGAAAAAGGGGAGAATTTCAAGGTGTTTTCGTCAATGAAAAATGGGGAGATTATTGGCATGGTGTCCTAATAGGCGTTTTCATTGATGAAAAACCACATTGATGATAAATTGAATTTTGTATGATGATGTTATTAGTGCTAAAATGGTGATTTAGACATGTTTGAGCTGATTCGATTGGGATTCAACGAGGAGTATTTGTTATAGCAAGATATAGGTGCTTAGGAGATGTAGTTTGGAAGTATGAGATTCTTGTATGCTTGGGAAAAATTTTTACATGATGGATAACATGTTTTGAGGGTTCTTAATCACTCATAGCAATGACATGGTATAGATACATGCGGATCACTTGGTTACAGGTGCTCATTGGGAGTAGGTATGATAGCTTGGAAGTGTGATAGTATGGTTTGGATCTATATGATCTCATGGAAGCATGAATTAAGGTGTATAATTGCATATGAGGTATGTTTGGGTCATTTTTAGAGGTTTCTTGTTCATTTATTGCATTATTTCAGTTGACCTAGCTTCTACAGTGAGGATCTAAGCATGCAAGCATAGGTAAGTACTAGTTACTAGAGATATATAGCTATGGAATTAACATTATGATGATTGGAGATGTTATAAGGATGATCCATTATGATCTCAACAAAATTATAGGTTCCCATGATGTGATTTTTGTAAGATATGACTGATTTTCTAAGATAAGATTAAAAAACAAGTGAATTTCTAGCTCAAAGTTCAACTTCAGATGCTCGTTGTGAACAATTTTATTTACATGGGACCTTTTTTCTTTCAAGGAAGCTAATATGGTGATTTTATAAGGTTTGAAAAATAATTAGGTTGTTTTATTGTCACGTTTTTAGGAACAAATGTTAAGAATGTAAAGAGGTCTAAAAGCCTAGTTAAACCCTAAATTTAGAAGCAGTTGGTAGAAAGTGAAGTATAATGATCCATTTTTGGTTGGTTCATAAAAAATTATGATTATATGTTATTTAGGGATCTGTAATATTTAGAGAAATGTATTGTTGAGGTCATGGTGATGAGTGGGCCCCACCTATAAATATAAGTTTATGAAGAAGAAGGTTTTAGGACAAAGTTTTCCAAAGGATTATCATGAAACATTGATGGTGCATTATGTATGGGATTTTTCATTTATTTTCATGGATGTATCAGAGCATGTTCATGCATGATCATTGTTTTTTGAGGTCCATACAAGTTGACTGGTCAAAGGGCGGTTTGGGATCTCAAATAGCGTCTTGATAAAATGGTCATAACTTTCCGAGCTATAGGTGGAGTTTGAAGGTGATTCAAGTTTATTTGAAAAGAGGATAAAGATAGATTCATTAATATGAGTTTTTCTCATGATGAGGTCATTTTATAGGGTTCCTAGGGCATTATTTGGATAGGAATATTTTTGACAGTTTAAGACAACATGTGTTCTGGTGCAAGTTTGATGTTGTTTGGAGCATGATATGGATTGGGTGATGATTCTTATAACTTGTAATGTGAATAGGTATTAATTTTTCATCCATTCAATCCATTAAGATGTCTTGAATTTATGTTAAAAAAATTATGAGCTAACCTTTGGAAAAAGATGTTTTTGTAGGTTATTTTGGTGAAGGAAAAAGTAGTTGTATTTTGTGTCCATATGGATGTTTTATTACTTATAACTTGCTTATAAGTGTTATAAAGGTTATAAAATTTCCATAAATTTTTTATATGAAAGTTTTTATTTTGTTTAAGTGATTTTGTGGTATTATGAAGTTTCTAGGGTGATGAAGGGTGCAAGATACAATTGTTTTAAGAATTAAAAGGAGGCTGGGCCCATTAAATGAAATAATTTGATTGGTTGATATTAATTGTGACCATGTATGATTTTAAATGTTAATTTAAACATTTGTGGTGATTTATGGGTCATGAATAAGGATGGTTTTGAAGTAAGGGCATTTTTATCTTTGTGCCCATGGGGTTTTGAGCCATTTTTGGCACATGAAATGATGGTTTAGGCTAGGCCGACCTAATTGGGTCACTTATGACTATTATGATTTTAATTTATAATGTTTCTATGATGCATGGGTCAAGCCAAAGGAGGGAAAATGTTTGAGTTTGAATTTGAGCCTTGGAGAGGCTATAAAAGTGAAGTTATGGGCATATTGTTTCTAGCTTTTTGAAACCCCTTTTTATATTCTTTTGAAGAACCATTTTGCTGAAAAGAAAAAAAAACCATTTGGGACTAGCCAAAACCCATGTAATTACATTATAGGACAACATATGTTTGATTTTTCATGAGGATAATTTGAGCAAGTGTAAAGTTGGTGTTGTTTCTTTGAAAGTGAGTTGGAGAAGGAGGAAGATTTGGATGCTTGTGTTTGGATGCTATCTTCATAGCATGTTGATGTAATTTTTAGGTTTATAAGGATTTTTAAGATCTTATATTGAAGGTTTAAGACATTCTCATAGTTGTACATCTTCCTATGTATTCATGAGACATTGATTGTCTTGAGAACACTTCATTGTATCTTGTGATTCATTGTTGAAGACACTACTCTTTGTGATCTGATTTGAGCATATATATAAGTGTGTGGATCTGATTTGATTATAAATATATGTGTCTTTTATATTATATTTTTTCCTTGCATTGAGTTCACTTCATTATAATTTTTTTATTCTTTGATGTGTTCTACGTGATTTTGTGTGGTTAGGGTTTGAAGCACAAGTGGGTAAGTTTTATTAGGGACTGATTCACCCCCTCTCATTCCTTGTCACATCCAACACTTTGAAGTTATCCCAAGTGAGGGTAGATAAAAGCTAGACACATTCAAACTAGTCCTACTAGAAGTCTTTTGTTTCCTGTTCGATCTCGTGGAGGAATTCAAATTATTCTTTAATGTCTTGGTTGGTGTCAGAAAATTGGATTGTGCAAAGTGTGAGCTCATGTAAAATGTTGTATTGTTCTCAAAATAATGGATGTTGTACCATTGGAAGGTTGTAAATCCTATTAATTGGATGTGAACAATCAATAATTGTCTTCTTTGGGTTGATCTAGAGATAAATGATGCCTTCAATCTTCAATAGGAAAGATCCGAGTGGGTGAGTTATGTTGGGATGCTTAAAGTTTGAATAATGAAAATGGTCACAAAACATTCTTGAAAGTGTCCGATGTTGATTCCTGATAATGCTTGATGATGTCTTAGATGTTGTAGTTTCTGAAAATGAAGTGTAAGAGAAAAAAAGATTCCTACGATTCAACATTTAAGATCATTAAGGAGAACACAAAAGTCTATTTATAATCATTGATGGTTCAATTGAATCGCTGAAAATCTAGTTTTTGTGGGGAAATAGTCAGTAGAGTGGTTGAAACCACTTCTAATCATGGATTTTTGGTTCAAGGGTACAGGTAAATGGTTAAGGGGTGTTGGAAGATGATGTGAAGGGGTTGAGATGGTTATAAAATTGTTTTGATTTTGTTTTGTCTTACTTGTTTTTAGTTTTTTGAGTGGTTTTAAGAGAGGTAAAGATGGGTTTTTACAGCTATGAAAGATATTTACATGGAGTAAATATGGTGGGGGTTTTAGACTTAGGATAAGGGATGTATGAATTAAATAGTGACTTTGATAAATATAATAGTGTGAATGATAAGGAAAATGAGTGGTGTAAATTTTGAGTGTCTACATTTTCCCCTTTTTGTCGAGTGGTTTGGTGTAGGAAAAGTGCTAGACAAAAATGATGATATATTGATTTGTATGGGTGACCCCACTCAAAATGGGGTGATTGCTAACACAAGTGTAAGGAACACCAGTTTGATGAAAGTTGTTTTGTTGGATAGGTTTTTCATGTGTTGCATTTAAAAATTATCCAAGATGGGGTATCAAAACGATTAAGGGCTACTTTGGAATCAAGTGAGAAGGGGAACTAAGAAGTTTTTTGCCTATGGACATATGATTTGTAAAGGTAGGTTGTAATGATAGGGAATTCAAGTGATGGGGGCTAAAAGGCTTGCATCCCATAGGCGTATGGCATATACCGAATGTATTTGATTGTTTGACATTTAATTGTTTGAGGATTGGGGTCCTTTAGGGGTAAGTGCACCAAGTTGGGGGCCAAAACGTGGTCTTAAGTGGATGCATTTTTCTGAAAAATAAAAACTTCAACTTGTATGAGTTTTTCTAAATAGTTACACTCAAAATTGGAAGATGTTGTAGAAATATGAATTGTAGCATTTTGAGTCTAGTTTCTACGCTACTAATTTTTATTGAAAACAGATAAGTTTAAGTGGGTTAAACAACTAAAATACCAACATGTGATCCTTTTTTTGTTAAAAAACATGATTGAGTCACTTTTGTGCCCCCACAATTTTTTGAGCACCATTGAGTATTTTGAAACCCTTTGGTAAAAAGATAGCTAAGAGCATCTAGTTTTTGTTAGAAGTTTTTTTAGATTTTTTAATGAGTATTTTTTTATTCAATATTTTTCTAGTACATAAATTTTATGTTTTGAAAAATAGCGGAGCTCGACCATGCCCCCTAACTACCTCAAAAAATCAAAAATTAGAATTTTTTTGAATATATAGAATTATGCCTAGTTTGTTCTAGTATAATTTTTTTCAATTTCGATGACCCAAACAAAATATACATGATGAAATATAGACATATTTAAACTTTAAAAAAATATATAAAAAGGGATAGTTAAAAAATAAATAATAGTGGAACCTTATATTAGTCGAGAAAATTTGAAAATTTATATTTTTAGAAAGAAGAAACTCGCTCTACGTTGTGGTATAATTTTTTTAAATGGATCGATTATTTTATTTTGATTTAGCATAGAGGAAGTGGAATTTTTATATTTTCTGCAAAAACACATTGTTTGTGCAGGTCCATGCCTTAGGGTTGGGGATCCAAACCGGATCCCAAGCCTTGAGGCATGTGCTAGAAAAGGTAAAAAACATAACATGTACATGTTATAACGCGTACATGTTATGCTTTGTTTATATATTGTGGCCCCCTAATGTCCCTTTCATCTCTTTCATGAGAATTTTGCATACATTTTTTTTGGTCTGCAATTTTCTCTACATTCTTGCACAATTTTTTAGTAGTTCATTTTGTCCCCTACCCCACTAGTTGATTTTTTCTAATCATGGGTGATAAAATTTAAGATAAGGACAAGAGGAAAGTCAAGAATAAGACACTAGAGGAATTGGAAGAGATGAAAATAAATAAATTGAAGAGAATGCAAAAACTTCGTGCAAGGCAATGTACATCTGCTATATTAAATGTAGCTAATGTATTAGAAAATGGGGATGAAATACATGATGAAAATGTATAAAATAATGATTTTGCAATGAATAATGATATTGAATTGAATGATAATGTTAGTATGGATGAAGAAATTGATATGAATCCAATTGTTGAATCCTTACCCGAGAATCCAAATGTTAACCCGAAATTTATATGAAAACTTTGAATGAAGAAAGTAACCTTGTAAATGAATCTTCACCTCTAAGAACACCTCCTTCCATTTTGTAAAGAAAACCAATTCACGTAATTGAAATTGATGAAAACATTATAAAACCAATGCCTAACAAAATGTTTAAAAGAAATGCGAGAAGAAAAGCTAGTGGAATTTGGGATAATTAATTTGAGAATTTAAATGACACACATAGATGTCAATTATTTGTTACATTGATGAAATTAATTAAGATGAGACCTATAATGAAGACCTTCGGGTTAAGAACATCTAATGTTGTTGATCAAAATCGTCAATTGTTGAAAAAAACATAAATCATACCCAATCGTAGGTGCCAAAAGACGCCAAATATAGTAATGCTACACGACATGCACTTACTAATTGTATAGTAAGTGATAAAACAATTAATAAACGCTTGATTAGAAAAACAAGTAGTGCTTTGAAGCTAAATAGAAAAACACTAATGAAAGTAATAGAGAGATGTAAACATCTTGAGTCGTCTATAACACCGACTATTGGGATTTCTCTAGTATACTTCCATGAAAAGACAAGAATACATTTGATATTCTAAAAGAATTAATTGTAAAATTTTGGAATGAGAACAAAAGGGTTTCACCGAATAGAAGAGATATAGTAAAAAGAAGAATAGGTTCTCATAATCATGAATCACGTGCAAAAAAATCTTAGATATGACTTAAACATAATTATTCTCTAAGTTTAAGAATGAAAATACATAAATTAACATTAGCCAAATATTATTTGAAATGAGAAAACCCTTTTATGTGAAAATCAATCACTCACGTACCACTTGTTGTTGCAGGAATCATGTTGAATTTTCAATGCATTATGATGTTTTTGTCAAATACATCATGTTTTGCATACTAACATCATGTTGCAGGAGTGTGGATTAAATGTCCCACCAAAATATTCAAGGGAATTTATTCCGACAATATTTTGTGAAAAATCAACTAGATAATTTTTCTATAACAAAGCATGTTTGGATGGAACGTGCAATGTATGTGGTGGCTTGCCAAATCTGAAAAGTTGTATCCATGAGGAGAGTACAAATTCAATAGGAAAATAATTGGTTGATTTCACCAAATCTAAATTGATGACATATCAATTAAAAGATGGAAAATACTCTAAGAGGTGTGAGCTTGTTACAAAATAATTACCTGTATCATAATATATGGTCAAATTCAAAGAGAATTTTTTTATGAGTATGCAAGGCACACACATAAAGCTTGATGATTAGATAAAAATTCAAGCTAAGAAAGGACATATTCCCACTTGGTACTATTGTTTCAGTAGTTGGCTTCATAGAGAATTTCACATTACACCCACAAATGGAGGTTGGTCTCAATATTATAAATCGGTGCAATTGTTATTTTCGTGCATATAGAATTCATGCACTCTCCGAGAAAGCATTGAGAAAGATTGAAAAATATTAAGAGAGTATCATTTCTACATCGGTGATGATCGAAACATTCTACACAATATGTACAAGGGTGTTTTCAGTGTTTTATGTGAACTTAAATGAGAGGAACATTAGTTTTGATCAACATCACATTTGGTCGGACAACCGCACACCAAAATTCAAGAATGTACAAATGTTTTATTGGCTAAGAAGGATGCACAAAGAAACAAATGTACAACGTATCTAAATTTTTACCGAGGAAGGGCATGGAAAAGAGAGCATGATGGTGTAGGAGCATGTGTGAAAAGAGCACTTGCAGAGAAGAGTTAAAGTTCAAGGATGGTGCTAAATTTACAGATGCAAAAAACATTTTTGATTGGTGTGTCAAGAATATCGGCCATGAATCTCAAGAGAGATCAATGGTTCATAGATATTTTTGGTTGATAGAGGAACAACATCTAGCAAACTTTGAAGATTGTATGATAGTTATAGGATCAAGTGATATGCACTCATTCCGTAGTTCAGATGCAAATGCTAGGACTATTTATACTAGGTGCATGGCATGTTTTTGTATAGCATTCATTGATTTTGCATGTAAATAATGTGATTCACAACATTGGGTGGATGTATGGACTTGTAGACCTCTAATTCCACTCAATGCACATCAAGTTCCATAAGCATTACAACTTGCAGGGTCTTTAGATCAAATGATAAAATCACACGACTTTGACCAAGTCTCCGATTTAGTGTAACAAGGTGTGTAAATATATGTACATGTCATGTTTTAGATTTATAAATTATTAAATAGTCAAATCTTAATGTATTTTAAATTTAATTTACAATTTTATTTTGTGATGTAGGGCACGCTTTTGTAGTTATTGTGATGGAATTTAATGAAGAGGGAACAAACTACTTCTTGTCTCATTGTGTAGAGGGGATTTTTTTACTTCCACAGTCATTGATGGTGAAGACCTTGAGTATCCCACTGGGTCAGTGGTAGTCACTGGAACTTGGCTTTGATGATATCCTCTCAAAAAATCAAGTGAATACCTTGAGTATCCCACTGGGTCGAGTGGTAGTCACTTTGGAACTTGGCTTCGACGATATCCTATCAAAAAATCAAACATTTGGTTGTTTGAAGACTATGAAGTACATCAAAAGATACTTCACTATTCACATTTGGTCCTTGCAAAAAATATTAAATTGATCAAATATCAAGGTCGGCCATTAAACAAGAATCTGTGGAAGGTTCGTGAATCTAGATCATGAAGTAATTCTTCTGCCATCAAGAGTAGAGTTGATCCTTATGGTTCATTGGATTGAATTTGCAAAGGTATGTTATTCATGTTAATTTGAATATTTACTTAAATGATTTTGTTTAAATTATGTATGATTTAAAATTCTATTTAATTTCTTACTAACATGTTTATGCGGGTAAGTGGTGCCCAAAAAGCTTCCACCTTCATGTGGTTGCTTGTCATTAGAGAGAATTTATTATTCTCGAAGCCAAGTAAAGCTAAGAGAAATTAAATATTAGAAAGGAACAACAAACAAAAATTCTCATTTCACCACATATATTGTAAAAATATCTTATTAAAATATAGGAATATTATTTTGTCATCTTCTACAATCTTGTTATCCTCAATGATTTTGCCACAGGATGCAAACTGTGTAGACAATGTACTTAGTTTTGTTGGGGATACCACCAATGTTCTAATTGTTCATTTTGAAAGAATGAATATCTTCAATCAAACAGAGAATGAAGACCCTAATTTTTTTATATTACAAAAGGTTGTTTGTGCCCTCAAAAAGAAGCCGAAGGCCATATAAATTTTTAGTCTTCAACTTTAGATGACAATGAACATCATGAAGAAAAATAATTAGGTGAATATTTCTCTATGATTCAAGAAGAAATGCCTCCTGAAAGTCATAAAGATCAAATTTTGATTACCCAAAAACATCTAGAAGAACTTAAAGAGCATATAATAGAAGAAGAAAAGGAAAATGGGAAGTGTGAAAGGATCACAACTTAACCTGGAATGGAAGATCTATGTGATGATGTCGATAGAATCATGGATAATATTAAGGAAAGCATGCCAAGTTGATTATTTTTATTAATCCCAGCTCCTTTAACTTCACAAATCAAACCAGGTAGTTCCAAAAGCAGCAAACTATCAATAAAAATTGTAATGAAGTATTGATAACTGAGCACGAAACTCGTTTAGAATTGTACTTTATTTTTTGATTGAGCATTCGCCCATAGTTTCTTTTTTGAAGGAAGAAATTTGTTTGATATGTGAGAAATAGAATGCTGATTTATTCTATTACTCTAACTGGCAGTAAATACAATAGTCATTGCCATTGCGATATCTAATGAGTGGTCTCCTAGATAGATGATGTTAGTTCCACTTGTTTTATATGCAAAGTGCTTAAGGAATTGTAAAAAAGTAAACATGCCATCTGCAGAGAGGTGATTTTGGTTTATCTTTTTGCAGGTTAAATATCTATCAGTTTTTGAAGAAAGGGATAGTGTTTTTGAACACAATTTAGATGAAAACATCAAAATGTCATTAGTGAAAGATTTTGCGAGAGAATCCTAATGTTTTTGCATACCATAATTATAGAAAAGTCAAAAACCTACCAATTTTTGCATTGGATCTTTATCGGAAGAATGAGTTACTTTTGGTATAGGAAGGAAAATGACATCAACTAATAGTGGCAACTTTTACATGTAGTGTTTGCATCACGGATATGCATATAAAATTCCACAAGATTCATGTTGCCATAGGGCCAACACTGTTAATTAGTTTACTCTAACTATTTAGGTTAGAGTTTTATAGTCGTTTAATGAAATTTGTTACAAATATGAACAACATGAGTAAGTTGAGACTCGTATAAATTATAGATTTATCTTAATATCTGTCAGTAGAAATGGGAGATCAAAGGAAATACTCCTTTATCCTTAAAAAAATTCATAAACACAAATCAAGGATCACAAACTATGATGGTAGCTTGGAGTAGTAACTGGAAGAATGCAAAAACTTGTGACTATTGTATGTATGTACTCTTGGGTATATTTATGTATTTGATAGTTGTAGAAGTAGAAAAGTATATGGAGGATGAATTGTTGGTTGTTGTGGCCATGACAGGAAATTTATGGCTTGATGTAGGTGGCCGCTGAAATTTCACAAAACAGGACGAAGCCTATATATTATATTATTGTGAAATCAACCAGGTACAATGGAATGAGCTGCAATACTTATAGGTATTGTACAGTTGAATACAAACAAAAGAGGAGTTGCAACAATGTAAAAAAAAATACAATAGGTTCCAATATTACATCTAGGAAGCACATAATTGTTATAACTACATAACAATTATACCCGTGAAAATAATAAGCCAAATATGGTTGATAAAACCATATAACAAAATACAACAATAATATGGTTTATAATATAACCATATAACAACATTATTTAGTTAATAGAATTAATTAAATAATCAATTTATATTATGCATAATTAATTAACCTAACATTTTCCCCCTTAATTTTGCATTGCCTCAAGGGATGAGGAGAGGAACTCTTTGAACAATTCCAACTTGTCACGCAAGTGACTTCGTGAAGATATCTACTCATTGTTCAGATGTTGGACAAAATTGAAGTTGTATGTTGTGCTTCAACACATGCTCGAGTATGAAATGAACCTGTACCTCAATGTGTTTTGTTATTTCAAGAAAAATAGATTACGAACAAGTTTCAGAACACCTTCATTGTCAACATACATAGTGCTCGGTTTGTCTTGTGGTGTTTCAAGTCCTTCTAGTATGTGATGTAGCCAAATCACTTCATAGACATGACTTCTCCGCAGAGTGAGAAACGAAGTGTTGTTTCTTGCTTCCCATGATATTGGTCCAGATCCCATAAAAACACAAAACCTAAAGTTCATTTTCTATCATCAATATTTCTTGCATGATCTAAATCCGAATATCCTAAGAAAGAATAAGTTGTCATTCTTCTTGTATTCTAGACCAAGATCCAATGATCCTTTGAGATATCTCAAGATGTGCCTTGCTGCTTTCCAATGAAAAACTTTGGGTTCCTACATGAACCTAGATAGATAGCTCACTACAAAGTTAATATCTGGTCTAGTATAGGTTAGGTAAATGAGACTCCCAATCAATTGCCAATAGAGAGTGGCATTTACCTTAGGAGATGGATCTGAATGAGATAATTGCAATTTTTTCTCCATAGGTGTAGAAATTGGTGTGTAATCCATCATCCTGAATTTCTCGAGCGTTGTCTTGGTATATTTCATATGAGAAACAAATATGTGATTCTATTTTTTCCATACTTCTAATCCAAGACAATAATGCATTAGCCCAAGATCTGTCATGTCAAATGATTGATTAATATCTTTATTCATTGCATCAATCATCTTCGTTGAACTGCCAATGATGACTAGATCGTTGACATAGACAACAACAATCACAATCTCCCCCCCTTTATTTTTGAGGTAAATATTGGGATCGTATGGATTTCTAACAAATCCATGTTGTATGAGATGCTCATCAATCTTGATGTACCATGCCCGGGTGCCTGTTTGAGGCCATACAGAGATTTCCTAAGTCTACATACCTTTGCTTCTTGATCAGGTACTACATATCCCCAAAGGTTGAGTCATGTAGACTTCTTCTTGTAAATCTTCATTTAGGAAGGCACTTTTTACGTCCATCTGATGGAATTTCCAACCAAACTATGTAGCTAGAGAAAAGATCATTGATTGTTTTGATCTTAGTTGGGAGCAAATGTCTCCTCGTAGTCAATGCCTTCTTTTTATGCATACCCCTTTGCTACTAGTCTCGCTTTATACTTGTCCACTGTCACATCTACTTTGTAATTTGTTTTAAATATCTATATGCATCCAATGTGTTTCTTTCTGGTGGAAGATTGACAAGGTACCAAGAGTTATTCTTCATCACCGATTGATATTTAGAATCCATGGCATCTTTCCAAGCTTGATTGTAGGGCTTCCTGGACTATAGAGGGCTCATCAGATTCAATAACTCTACTCATCAAAGTAAATTTAACTTCTTCTCTTTCTTCACTGCTGAGTCCGTGGTCCAGGGGTGGGTGGATGTATCTAGTGGAGCATCCACTCTTGCATATCGTAATGTGCTAGTACACCACTTGGGCATACGTTGAACTGTTCCTGTGGGTCATGGTTCTATTTGATCAACACCATCATCCCCATCATCACTTTCATCTTCTGAGGGAACATCAGCTTCAATTTTTACAATTGGTGAAAAATCTACATCTGGTGAGTTTGGAGGAGGAGTCTTTGCTTCCTTCTTCTCAAAAAACTCAACATCTCTGCTGGTGTAGACTTTTTTGGTCTTAGGATCCATTAATCTATACCCAAGAGTCTCTTCACTATACCCAATGAAGATGAGTTTCTATGAATTTATGTCTAATTTATTTATATTCTACTTGGGTATGTGCATGCTTTATTTGCACCCGAATACTCTAAGGTGTGCAATATATGGTTTCCACTTTGACCATGCTTCTTGTGGTGTTGCTCTGTCGAGAGTAACTGTGGGCACTATGTTCAAAAAATACACTGTTGTCTTTGTTGCTTCTGCCTAGAATGTCTTTGCAAGTCCAGAGTCATCGATCATGCATCGCACCATTTCCATGATAGTACGATTTCTTCTCTCAACAACACCATTTTGTTGCGGTGTGTGTGGAGGAGGCATTTGTCGATGAATCCCGTGAGTTTGTAGGTAGTCTTTAAACTCATTACTAGTGAATTCCCCCTCGATATGAGTGGAGAGTTTTGATGTGACAACCAGTTTCATTCTCAACTACTACTTTGAACTTCTTGAAAGTTTCAAAAGCTTCACTTTTCTTGTAAAGACAAAAATCCACATTTTCCTTGAATATTCGTCAACACATAGCATGAAGTACTAAAATCCAGAATGACTTGGTTACATCAAACCGCAAAGATCGGTATGAACCAGATCAAGATGACCATGAGCTCGATATGTAATCTTCTAGAATGAAGCTCTGTGTTGTTTTCCTACTAGGCAGTGAGGACACTTGTCTGTATCCTTCTGAAGAGATGGCAACCCATGTACCATATTACATCGACAAAGTGTCTCGAGATACTTGAAACTTACATGACCAAGTCTCCGATGCCACAATTGTGTTGAGGTGGATTTCTTAGCCATAAGTTCTTGATCGTCTCTATGAACAAAATCAATTTGGAACATGCATCCCACATTGGAGGCTTTTACAACTATTTTTGAGCCTCATGATTTATCTCGAATTAAACATGTTTTCTTGCTGAAATGACTATCAAAGTCAATTTTAGGTTGTGATTAAGGAGTTGAGTAACAGAAAGTAGATTCTTTTCACAACCTAAGGACATATAAGACATCGATAGTTTGTAGTTGTATGAACCAAGGGATAGAGAAATGTTCCCAATCCTCGAATCGTATATGAAGAATCATATCCCAACAAAACATGATTTTTGATGGCATGTACCTCATTTAAATAAACCAGTCTACGTGGCGTTCACGTGTCGAGTGGTTCCCAAATCAACATACCAAACATCGCTAGATGACATGGATGGTTCACTTGATCGAGTAGTGAACAAGTAGTCTTCATTGTCTCACTGTTGTTCTTGTTGCTCAAAGCAATATTTCCTTCTTTGATGGGGTCTTATTTTCTAGTTCTGATTTTTTTGCCCTTGATTGTAGTTAGAATGTCCTCTTGTGAGATTGTTGTGGAGGCCGAGTTTCTTGATGAACCTTTCTTGTAAGTATTATACCAACAATCTTTTAGGTCATGTCCTCTTTTGTGAGATAGGACATTGCTTCTTTTGTTGTCTGTCCCCTTGATTCTAATTTTGATTTTGGGACTTTTGATAGAATTAGGTTTTACTTTTCCTTTTCCTTTCCATTTTGATGTGAAGAAATTTCCTGCTCCTCTTCATCATCCTTATTATGTATGGCTTCCTCTTATTGTAGTAAGTTTACCAATTTTTCAAAACTAACTGTCGTATCTGACATGTTTAGTGTTGTAACAAAAATGTGGTAAGAAGAGGGGAGTGCTCTCAGAACAATGGGAATGAGAGAATCATCTCGAGACCACTTATCCCAGGATAGAATCGAAACCCTCAACTCGTAACTCTTCTTAAGAAAGCTTCGATTTTCTCATTCCATTTGAACTTTAGTGTGTTTAACTAACTCTGCAAATTCAATATAACATTCTTGTTCTTGGCCTCGTATATCGTGCTCAACTTATCCCACATTTGGTATTTACCCGTAAGCGCTTCCTAGAGGCACCATATATACCGAACGTTGTGAATGAGATCTAGGATCTTGTGAGTGTTACAAAACCAATTTTTACTATTTTTTATTACAATTCTGGAAGTTTCTGAGTAGTTACAAAGTTTTCAGTTGACTTATGGCAACCTGTAAATTAGTACAATATATTGCAACATGCAATTACATTCAAAAATCTAGAAAAAATTGAATGGCAGGCAATTTTTTTGTTTTCGGCCCTGGTGGCCTCAGAGCCCAAAATGATCCACTACACCAAAAAATTACAAAAATATAGCTGAAAATGCAATTTCTAGATAGGCCTCCTTTAGCAAAAAAATGTCAGAAATGAAAAATAGGTTGAATGGGAAAAAATATTTACCCTAAGTTAGGGATTTCCTGCTACATTTAGTTAGTTATAACTAAATTTGAATTTTCCACTAAAGTTAGCGGTTCCACTAAGTTTTCCGCCAAATTTCAAAATTGAAAAACTTGTGTTTTTGGTGTGATTCGAACCATGCACCTCCTACTCCTAAGCCACTTCCAATTATCCAACTTGGCACTATGTGCACTTGGAGTATGAAATGAACAAACTTGTATTTAAAACATTCAAAAAATGACTAACCTTGCAAAATGCGACATGGTTGAGGCTGCACGTGGAGCTGCATGTGTGGCAATGTGGATTAGGGTTTCTTTTGCCCAAAAATGGATCTTGAAATGTTTTTATCTCCTTTTGCTTTTGATTTTCCTCCAATTTGAATGAGCCGCTCTTGTTTTCTTTAATTTCTCTGTCTTGTTTTGCACGCAGGTCTTTAGAGCTCATGGAGCAGGTCGTGGAGTATTACATTGTGGAAGACAAGGATGCAGGGAGCGCTGCGTATTTTTATTTGATGCGGAGTTCGAGCTATGTAGTGTTCACCATTACCACTTAGATTTGTATGCCGACGCCAAACGTATACACGTACAAGAAAAAACTACTGAAATTGGTACTGTAGAGACTCTTCAATGTCGAATCTATATGTTTGATTGGATCCTCCACATCCTTGAAAATATCCAAGCATGGATGGTCTCACAGGATTTTGTTTTGGGTAGGTGGAACGCCCTTGTTTATATGGTATGCATGGTAAGAGGATATGGCTCGGTGGAGTCTCAATACAACTTCGGCTTTAGGCTCAAAAGCCAATGCAACTTGGTGGTGAAGGAGCCAAATAGCTTAATGAATGGCTCGAGGAGCTCAAAATCATTGTACCCACCTCCAAATTTAGCAGACTGCTAAATGTAGCTGTAACCAAAAGCACCTCTAAATTAGAGGTAAAACCCATGTTGGGGTAAATATATATATATTTTTAAATATCCTGAAAATGATCAACTTCTAGGGAGAAAATTTTTCTAGTGCAGAGGGCACCAAGGCAAAAAAAAATTGCTTTACGTTTACCTAGAAAACACACAGGAGGTTGTGGGTTTGCAGGGAGATGTGGGAAGTTGTTGGAGGTAGCACTGGCTCTCCGTTGAAGCAGATTTCTTCTCCACAAATTCTCCTTCCTCTGCAACCTTCTCCAACCTTGCCAGGAGCTTCAATACGCTCGGTAATAAATGAAATTTCACAAAATAGGGACAAAATCTTGTAGATTATATTAATGTGAAATCAACCAGGTACAATGGAATGAGCTGCAATACTTATAGGTATTGTACAACTGAATACAAACAAAAGAGGAGTTGCAACAATGCAACAACCAATACAGTAGCTTCCAATATTACATCCGGGAAGCACATAATTGTTATAACTACATAACAATTATACTCGTGAAAATAATAAGCCAAATATGGTTGATAAAACCATATAACAAAATACAACAATAATATGGTTTATAATATAACCATATAACAACATTATTTAATTAATAAAATTAATTAAATAATCAATTTATATCATGCATAATTAATTAACCTAACAACCACATATGACATCTTTTTATGGGATTTATATTAACTTGGTAGATTTGATTCCTTGTAATGTGACTGAGCATTTTGGTATGATATGGAGGATTGAAACTTTAATTATTCATATTTTCTCATATAATGAATCATGAGATGATTACATACACAAGAAATGATCTCAAACATCCAATAAGATGCAATAATTATGTGTCCTTGAAAGAAGAGATGAGAATGTTGTAATGCAAGGGTCAAAATTTTGAAGCTCTTCAGTACTAACATGGAAAAATTGTATTGATTGGCTATAGGTAGTGCAGGTGGAATTGGATTGCATTTCGATTGAAGAAGAGTCAGCCAAGCATTCTCTTGCTATTAATATTAGCATAGCATACCACTTCAAATAAATTTAGAGATTGATGCTCATGTTCTATGCACCTTATATAGACTTATATTCATGAGTTGTTAGTGCTTTATTCTACATATCTATTTCAACTTCTAAAGCATTGAGCATTGTAGTCTAGGTCATTGACATATTAGAAATAGTAATGTAACTGTAAAGAAAAGAAACAGACCATAACATGAAATAAACCATTTCATGCTCAAACCCTACACAAAAATGGAGTCTAAAGATAAATTTGGAAAGCACAAGAAGATAGGGCTTATCATCGATTTTATGGTTGATAAATATGTTTGGCAGTCCATATTTTGTTGATTACTATGATCTAATCCCAAACTAATTACATCTAGCCCCCTCAACGTCTTACAATCAACATGATAAAACCTCTTATCTTTGGATGATGAGTTACAATGCAATTCCACACTAGGTAGCTTCTAGAAACTAAATGATGACAAGATATTTACATTAAGAGATGACCAAGACTTGAATGCTAGTGGAGGACTTGTTTTGGTTCCATACGCTCCCCATGCTTTTGGGCTACCTCGTCCGGGCGTAGTCCCTTAAGAGCCCCGAGACCAAAACACACTATATCTTTGATGGGTGATTTCTCAGACTCCGTGGCACCTAGAAATGTCTCATCGATTAAAAACCTCCATGTTGGGGCCCTATATGAAATCCTGTTGTGGTTTTATCTATCTCCATTCGGTTCTCTTGTTGTTCTATTGTTTACAAATGCGTGAAATAATGCAAAATGAGTAAGTGTAAGGATCCTAGACGCTATATTTTGCAAACGGTAGCTTGTAGGACAAAAGTTTCTAGGAAAACATGTCCGGATGGCCCGTGAATGCTAGTGGAGGATTTTTTTCGTTCCTTATGCTTCATGTGATTTCGGGCTACCTCGTTCGGGTGTAGTCTCTTAAGAGACATGAGACCAAAACACATTATATCTTCGATGGGTGATTTCTTGGACTCAGTGGAACCTAGAGACGTCTCCTCAAATAAAAACTCCATGTCGAATACTTATACAAAATTATCTCATGGATTTTTCCATCTCCATTTGGTTCTCTCACCATCTTATTGTTTGCGAACATGTGAAATAGTGTCTCGAGTCAAACAGAAGGTAAAAAGGCATAGACACAATAATTTGCAAGCAAAAGCTCTTAAGCATCGAACCAACTACGTTAACATGTTGAGGTGGCCAAGTCAATGCTAGGGGAGGATTTTTTTGGTTCCCTACACTCCCCATGCTTTCGGCTACCTCGTTCGGGGCATAGTCCCTTAAGAGACGTGACACCAAAACACACTATATCTTCGACGAGTGATTTCTTGGACTTCGTGGCACCTAGAGACATCTCGTTAGATGTGAAACCTCCATGTCAAAGCACTCGTATGAAATTCTATCGTGGTTTTATCCATATCCATTCGGTTCTGTCTCTTTTGTATTGTTTACAAATGTGTGAAATAGTGTAGTTTGAGTCATAATGTAAGGCTATTAGACGTTATATTTTACAAACGGTAGCTCGTGGGACCAAACCATCTAGAACAATATGTCCTGGATTATTTGGTGAATGCTAGTGGAGGATTTTTTTATCCCTACACTCCTCGTGCTTTCGGGATACCTCCTCCGGGCATAGTCCTTAAGAGCCTTGAGACCAAAACACGCTATATCTTCGACGGTGATTTCTCGGACTCAGTGGAACCTAGAGACACCTAGAGATGTCTGTTAGATCCAAACCTCCATGTTGAATCCCTCTATGAAATGATCTTGTGGTTTTTTCCATCTCCATTTTGTTCTCTCGTTGTCCTATTGTTTGTAAACATGTGAAATAGTGTAGTATGAGTCAGTGTAAGGTTGTTAGACGTGATACTTTGCAAACGAAGCTCTTGGCACCAAACCAACTATGCCAACATGTTAGCGTGGCTAGGTAAATGCTAGGGAGGATTTTTTTAGTTCCCTACACTCCCCATGCTTTTACGCTACCTCATCTGGGCATAGTCCCTTAAGAGCCCTGAGACCAAAACACACTATATCTTTGATGGGTGATTTCTCTGACTCTGTGGCACCTAGAGATGTCTTTTTAGATCCTAAACCTCCAATTCAAGGCCCTCTAAGAAATCCTATCACATTTTTATCCATATCCATTTGGTTCTCTCATTGTCATGTTGTTTGCAAACATGTAAAATAGTGTAGTCTGAGTCAATGTAAGCTGCCGCTTATATGTTATATTTGCAAATGGTAGCTCGTGGGACCAAACCATTTGGGCTAACACATCTATATTTCCTAGTGAATGCTAGTGGAGGATTTTTTTGTTCCCTACGCTCCCCGTGCTTTCGGGCTACCTTGTTTGGGCGTAGTCCCTTAAGAGCCTTGAGACCAAAACATGTTATATATTTAACGGGTGATTTCTTAGACTCCATGGCACTCTAGAGACATCTCGCCGATCCAAAACCTCCATGTCAAATCCCTATATGAAATTCTCTCATGGTTTATTCCATCTCCATTTGGTTCTCTCGTTATCCTATTGTTTGAAAATGCACAAAATAGTGTAGTTTGAGTCAATGTAAGGTTGCCAAATGCAATACTTTGCAAACGGAATCTCTTAGTGCTAAACCAACTACGCCAACACATCACAGTACCAAGTAAATGATAAGGGAGGATTTTTTTATTCCCTACACTCCCCATGCTTTTGGGCTACCTCATCCGGGCGTAGTCCCTTAAGAGCCTTGAGACCAAAACACATTATATCTTCAATGGGTGATTTATTGGACTTCGTGGCATTTAAAGACATCTCGTCAAATCTAAAACCTCCACATCACAAATGACCCTACGAAATCCTATCGTGGTTTTGCAAATGTGTGAAATAGTGTAGTCCGAGTCGATTACTGAAGGGCATCGGATGCTATATTTTACAAATGGTAGCTCGTGGGACTAAACCGTCACGAGCCAACACGTCTAGATTTCTTATGAATGCTAGTGGAGGCTTTTTTTTTTTTGTTCCCTATGCTCTCTATGCTTTCAGGATACCACATTCATGCATAGTCTCTTAAGAGCCCCGAGACCAAAACACATTATATCTGCGATAGGTAATTTCTCGACTGTGGCACCTAGAGACGTATTGTCGATTCAAAACCTCCATTTCAAAGCCCTCTACGATATCCTCTCATAGTTTTTCCATATCCATTCAGTTATCTCACCTGTCTTATTTTTTAAAAACACGTGAAATAGTGTAGCCTAAGTCAATGTAAGGCTACCAGATGCAATACTTTGCAAACGAAGCTCTTGGCACCAAACTACTATTCGGTGCCAACACATCAAAGGTCCTGGTAAATGTTAGGGGAGGCTTTGATTTTTTTTCCTACACTCCCCATGATTTTGGGCCACCTCATCCGTGCATAGTCCCTTAAGAGCCCCGAATGACTAGATTGACTTAAGAATGAATTTGATAGGGAATATCTAAGAACACATGGGAGTTATCAATCACCTAGTAAATATTTCTTCTTTAATTCTAAATGGGATTCAATTTAGCCTACGGCTTAGTGACCTTTCATTCATTGATAATTTATCCTATGATAAACCCATGCATGATTTCAAAATCACCTTCAAAAGGATAGGGGTAGTCATCAAGTCTAGTGAAGGGTGTGATGTGATTTGCAAATAACTTGAAATGCCTATAGATTTAAAGGTAATAACATGAATTAGATAGGATTTGACAATCAAGAATCATTGAGTCTCCAAATTAGAATGTCATTGCATCTAGAGACATTCTCAAGCATTGGAGTAATGTATAGAAGACTCTTAGGTGTTTTAACAGGAGAAGACTAAGAGGCATAGAATAATGTAGTAAGTGCATGATAAGATAAGAACCAATACAAAGAGACCATGAGTAAGAAGAAGCGCAAGTAAGGTAAATACACATATACACATTTGATAAATTGAATGAATAATTACTCAGATTAGGTAACTCTTTATATACATACATTATATCATATTGATTTCCAAATTTTGATGCATATTATACATTGAAAATTCTAGTACATGTACATCACCAATAAATGAAAAAATAATCCATAATGTCTTAAATATTGTCAAGTGCACATCATATTAGTTTCATGCAAAAATATCAAGTTCCAAATAGTATTTTAATGTGCATAATAAATATAAAAATCCCAAATAGGTCATATACCATCAAGTTCAAATTCCATATAAGGCGTACATATAATTCCATGCACACAAGCATACAAAAAAATGTCATGTAAGACATATGTATTTCCTAATCATCAAAATCTATCCCTCTCTTGGCCTTGCTCGAAGAAGGCCCTCCCTTAGATGAAGATGAAAATCTATGAGATGACTTTGGATCATCCGAGCCCATGCTACGAGTCCTCTTCCACTGAATACTCGCTTGTAGATGAGCCTGTAAATGCAAACAATGTTTTTTTGTCAAAACTTAATTTATATATGTTTTCAACATGTATTTAAGACCATGCTAGAATGAAAGTATTTACATAAATACACAAACTTACCGCAAGTTGTCGATCACGCCAAATTTGCATCTCACGCTTAGATGAGTCATCGGGAGCTCCTGGAGTATGAATGGGGGTATGAAGATGATGAGATGGAGGATTCCGTGCCCTCGAAGTAAAAATGGAGGGGGTTAAAGTTCCCTACATACACATAAGATCGTGGAAAATCTAACATCAAAATTAGAAAAATATAACTAAGTACATGTATGTACGTAATGACAATATTTTAACTAATTTTATCAATATATAACTATTGCTTTTACCCGCTACGCCCGTGAACCAAGTGAATAGGGATGCTATCATCACAGTAACTCCTGCATATACAAAATGAAGGACATTATTAACATAATTTAATAATTATACAATGAAAGACATTACCAACATGTAATTTAACATAATATGAATTACACGAAATTTAACAAAGTTTACATGTTGTTTGAATACCTCAAAGTGAGTTCTTTGCCGCTTGATGAAATCACAAAGAAAACACCTTTCTCTACTTGTTGCAGAGATGGTGGGGTGTCTAGTGAAGTCAACATATTTATGAAACATGTATCACGTGAGTTAGATGGACATACAAGAACATACATATATTTGACTTCAAAACTTATATATATATTTGCATGTATTTGAAAATTTTACATAATTAACATTCTTATTACCTCGTGAATGCATGTGTATGCATGGTGCTCACCGCTTGTGGTCGGGATGAAGATGTGCTTCCCTCGTGCTATAATATCAATGCATGTACATGTAAAAATACAATTATTTCAAAAATTTAACATATATAAGTAAATCAAATACTCCAAAAATTTTGTAACACACATAATAAAACATAACAAATACTTGCGAAGGTGGCATTGATGACTGTAATCCAAATGTCTCACTCAAAAGGACATATGACATAATGACATTATTGTGTGCACCCCTAACACCAACTCCACCAAAATCAGTACGCATGAAAGTATCATCCTCCTCGGGCCCCAAACATATGCTACCACATGACGAGAAAAGATGTGGCCTCATGCTAGTACTCCCTGAGGGAATACTTTGTGTACCTCTCCATGAGCATCCGGCTCAAAATATCCCTCGTATGTCAAATAAGGATCGTTGATAGCACTTGAAGCACATGGAGTGTATCAATCTCTATATTATCCTTCACCGCTTGAGGGACAATCTCGGTGGTGAGGGGTAGTCATGTAGGGAATCTACCTGTTTGAATAGCTACATGTTGTGCACTTGGTCGATCCTACGCAGATCCTTTCCTCGGCCCTAGAAATATCAGAAATCAAAATAATTTGGGATCTCGTTGAGGATAAACTTGCAATAGAGTTTCCTCAAAAGTATAGTGGCACCTCATTGTTATTACAAGGTGGAAAATCAAACACCATCCACCATCAGTCCCAAAAATTATTTTTAATCAAATTATTATTGCACCAATGGATGGGAAACCGTATTTACATGACAATGAAACGGGAAAATTAGTGTAGGGGTCTGTGAATAAGGCGCATATGAGATATTTTGTAATTTATTTTTCTTTACATCCACATATGACAATTTGTTGGAATAATAAACCCTACAACCCTCTCTATAAGTTGTCCAACGATCAATTTTCCCGTTGCCACGTCAACTTGAGCAAGTAATGCCTCTAATGTGTTTGCAAGAGAGGTGCGGTGGGGGTTTGTAGATTGTGAATCCCTCATTCTTTTGATTAAATCCTCAATTTCAATTTTGTTTTCAACTATGTGGGTTGCTAAATATTCTTGACTACCCGGGGATGTTGAGCAATTGTGGGAGTGTTGGGATGGATGACAGAATAACTTGGGGTTTGGTTGTGGTTGATTCCTCGACCTCCAAATATAATAATAAAAATGTATTCAATTCAAATTTTAATCTATAATTATCATATTTCAATGCAATTTTGAGAAAATAATTGTGCCTACCTCTTCTCTATGGCACCATCGTTGATTTAGATCTTCCCAGAAATCCATAAACAATCCTTTGAACTTAAGATCCAGATGAATGAAAAAACGTGAGGGCACGGTTAAGCTTTGAAACTTGCATTTGAGGGAGATAAAATGATAGAGGCTCGGGCATCTTTTTTTATTTATAGTAGACATAATGCATACGCGTTATGCTTTGGTAAATCCCAAACCTAAGAATTTAAAACACGATAGTGTTATAGTAGAACGCATATGCATTTTCCTTTTTCAGGTTTTGTCCACTTTTTGGCCCCCCAACTTCATGCACTTACCCTTTGATAAGATATTGGTGAAAAAGTGGGAAAATCATGTGATTTTTGAAAAATAATGATTTTAGGTTACAAATGGATAAATCTCTAGTGATTCATAGAAATTGCTAGTGATTCATAGAAATCGCTGATGATTAGGGTAAATAGTATATGATTTAAGGAATCATCGATGATTGTGTTGAAAGTTTAGGGATGACTATAAAATACCTAATGGTGAACAATATATTTTTATGACTTGATTATTGCGATTGGGAGACATTGAGGTGATTTTGATTTTTTCATTTTTATGGTACGAATAGTTTGATTTTAAAATCACAAGAATCATCGGTGATTCAGGTCGATCACCAGGAATTCAAGTGAATCGTCACTAATTTCTCGATTTTTCGACATCACCAAGTTGATTAGGTTGCGAGTCAGTATATTTGATAAATTTTGTAATGATTTTGAAGTAAACATGGATTCTAATGTGAGTTTATGGTATGTTTATGATTATAGGTGGATGCCAAACTGACTATCCGAGATAAGATTCCATTGATTTTAGTAGAGGTTCGAGAGGATATGTCGGATGATGACTAGATATTTGTACGGAGGTTTAGGTTTATAGGGATGCATGATTATAAATGCATTCAAAGATTTTAGGGATTTTTGTTTGCTTTGATGGAGAGATGGGATCTAGCTGTACTTTTTGGTTCTTATAGGTGAGATCACAATCACTATTGAGGATGCTCACTCAGATTACGAGACTTCCACCACATGGAGAGGGTATATATTGCATCGATGAGATAGAGAGAAAATGTGATGAGGAGGTTGTGTGGAGATGATGCGAATGATTTGATATACTTTAGGGGTTTTATCATCATTATTTATATTATACACATAGAGAGGGATGATTTGGGATGACTATGTTGATGATGGGTATTTCCTATTTTACTTTTCCTGATTCTGGAGGAGGGAGATTCCCATGGATGATGACAGGTGTGGTTGCAGAGATGATGAAGCACCGTACTATGTTTTCTTAGGCCCTTGAATTACTAACACATACATATAGGGAGTTGTGGGCTTGGAAAGTCCACAAGATATTTGGTATTGATGTTGTGTTTCTATTACAGTGTTGGGATTTTGAGCACATTATAATAGATCATCTAGGTGGTTTTCCATGTGGAGGTGTTAACCTGATTGATAGGACTATAGGGTTTATGAGGTGGCAAGGAGATGTAGGTTGATCGAGGGGGAAGAGGAAGGTAGCGCATTACAAAGATATTCTTATAGGGCTATAGGTAAGAGATGTGTTGTGGAGACCATATCTTGACTTTACAGAGTGGACAAGGTGTGAGCATGACATTGATGGTATACAACAGAGTATTGGGTGTAGGGGAGATGAGGGGAGAGTGAGAACTTGTCCTCTTTATCCGTGTTAGAAAAAAATTGGTTTGGTCCAGGATGTGTCAAAGGCTCTAGTTCCATATAGATGTGAGGAGGGAGATGTTAATACTCCCAAGGCAGTTGTAGGATGGACTCCTATCATAGCTGATGAGAAGGGAGCCATGGGTCTTGATGAGCATGGTGACCTAGTATTGATTGATGATCTTTGAAGTGACTTATTTATAGGAAGTCATGGGATAATGCATATAAATATTTTGAGAAGACTTGATTGATTGAGAGAGGGAGGGGTGTGTTCTCTATTGGAGGGAGCACAGGAGGTTGTTGATGTCAGTGATGATGAGGAGGGTGATGGTGATGAGGAGGACCTTGAGGCTACAAACTGAGGTTGCATAGTTGATGGTTGAGATGGCCATATTAGATGCTAAGAGGGATATCATGTGGAGGGAGAGAGTTGATCTAATTAGAGTGAGGACTACTTTGATTGGGGAGAAAGGTAGTGTTATAGTGAAGTACAAGCTAGTACTCGATCGGAATCGATATAGACAAAAGTGAGAGACCGTGACAAGAGCTCTTGGTATTACAGGATGTTTGATATCATGAGTAGAGTTGGTGGCACGAGTGTAGGATAGTAGTTATATGGGTTCCCTAGGCATGATTAGTTAAGCCCATTATCATTCTTTGAGGACAGATTCGGCCTACTATGAGGATATGGTGATACATGGCTTTCATAATGTAGTTTTGTATGTTGATTATATGGTATAACAAAGAGAAGTTCCTAGTGCTAATGTGAGGAGTATGGGTCAGCCACCCGAGGATATGTTAGAGGAGAGGGTGAAAATGGAGGTATATAGGAGGGTTATGGGGGTGTTTTCCATGCTAGTGTGTTTCTTAGTGATATTAATTTTACTAGATAGTTTTGATATGTATACGAGATATGTCATGAATCCTTTGGTGAATAGTTTTTCTCACATAAAGTGGGGGACTCCTTGATGATGTATTTTGAGACTTTGCTTATATGATATGATGATATGGTTGGTTTGTTATGTGTGTTGATATATTTTTTTATTTTTCTTCAATGTTTTTAATTGATGTTCATGGGGTGAAATGTGAATGTTGATATAATTTAGACATTTATGTGATTTGGATGGTGAAAAGGTTGTGAATTTTAGATGTGATTCAAATTTATCAAAAGTGTTTTGACTTTAAAAGGGTTAAAAATGGATTGATTACTTTAATATGGATTTGATACATACATGATGGGTATAAAATGTGAAAGCACTTGCACTTTTAGCCTTTAACAATGTTAAAATGAGACTATCAGTGAGTAGTTACACATGGGATCTTAGCTATAGAGATGAAGTGATGAGATGTACCTTCCTAGGACATGAAAGGAGTTTTTTCATGTGTAGGTTAATGTGGGAAGGAGGGTTCTCATTTTCAAAATATTCTTATAGGTATGCCCTAACTATACATATTCTTGACTCAAATTGATCGACGCAGGATGATTGATGTGGGAAGATTTCTTAGGATGCTTTTGAATTTTGATTTTCAGAAGGTTGTACAATGTAGGAAGCCTTTTAGATAAGTAGCCATGCTTCAGGAGTGGCCTACAATTTTGAATTTTCCTTTTTACGAAATATCTCTCCTTCAAGGGATTGGCATATATTTGACTTGTAGCTATCCTTGAGGATCAGTCTAATTATATTTTTGTTTTTACAATATGATTTTGAATAGTTGTCCTTTCGAGGGACCAGTCCATTATTATTTGAATTTTGATAGGAAGCATCTATAGATTATTTTGAATTTTATTTTAGGTATATGAGGCAAGACAACTACTAGACTATTTTAAAGAGGGGAAAAGAGATGTGTACATGACCTACACATACATACCTCAATTACATGGTTTTAGTTGGTATAAGGTAGGTAGATTTAATGATTGTGGGTTCTTACTAAGAAGGAACTTGTCCATATGAAAGATACGATGAACAGAGTCATGGTGCTCATCTTTAAGGTTTTAGGATAGTGACAAAAGACCACATACTTTCAAATCATTACTATGTGAAGATGTCGAGGGTTTGATGGAGGATTAATATCTTTATATGAAACTTTTGGTCATGGTAGTCAAAAGTTAACAGTAGAAAGGCCTCAAGTGCAAGGCATTCAAAGGTTCCTATTTAGGTATACCTTCAAGGAGGCTAAGCGATATGCTCTGACCCATACTTGTGAGTGATAACGTATGGACCAATCTAATTAGGGGAAAAATTTCCATGTTTACTCCATTCTAAAGTAGTGACATTTTTATTTTCCTTGAGAACAAGATCACCAATATTGAAGTCACATTCTTTTACATGTTTATTAAATGCACATTTGATACATTCTTGATATATGTGATGATGTTCAAGAGCCATTAAATTTATTTCATCTAACAATTCTAATTGTGTCAAGCGGTCTTATCGATATTCTTAGTTGGGGATAAAGTCTTTGAGTGACACATGGAGTGATGGAATTTAAACTTTAAGGGTAGAACTTCCTCAAATCCGTAGACTAGTGATAATTTCATAGTAATTTGTAGGGGTATGGATACTAGTTTGATAATCCCAAAGAAAATGGGATTTGGAGATGCCAATTCCTACCGCTTGCCTAATTTTTCATGAGAATATTAGTAAGTGTCTTGTTAGAGGCCGCGGCCTATCCCATTTCTTGAGGATAGTATGGTGATGAAAAAATAAGTTTGATGTTGAATTTTTCATAAATTTTCTTGATATATTTGTTTTGAAATATTTTCCATTATCTATAACAAGTTTATGAGGGACACCAAAGCAACATATGATGTATTGATAAATGAAATTGATGATTTGATTTTCTTTAGTTGAAGTCAAGGGGATGGCCTCAACCAATTTTGTAAAGTATTCAATGGATGTGATGATTGAATGATGTTGTTGAGATGATTTAGGATTGACAGTGTCAATGAGGTCTAATCCCCATTGTGAGAAAGGCCATAGATCGTGAGCAGGTTGTAAGGCTTGACTAGGAACATGGATGAGATCAGAATGTTGTTGACATTTGACACACTTCTTAACATACGCTGAAAAATCCTAATTAATAGTAGGCTAATAACAACTAATTCATAAGACACGTTTAGTGACAACGTTACCATTGAAATGTCCACCGCATATGTCATCATGGACTTCTTGGATTGCTTTGATAGATTCATGAGACTTAAGACATATTAATAGGAGGCCATCGAAGTCGACTTATATAAGATACCACCTATGATGATATAACGAGTGGCACATTAAAGAAATGATTATTTAGCATTTTATGATAAATTAGAGGGAATTTTAGATTCCAAAATATATTCGAATATTTGAGAATACCATAGATCAAGATTAGATCGAAGTGTCGATGATGTCGACAGAGGGGAGTTGGTTTTGATGTGAGGGGTGATCCAATCTTTGAATGAATATGGATAGTTTGGGGTTGTCGGTTGATTCTTTATTGATAAAGGAATGAGTGCTCCTAAAGAAGCCATGGTATCTGTAAACTTATTAGAGGATCGTGGAATGGTTTGGATGGTGTAATGATCGAAGGATCCAAGGAGAAAATCAACATTGGATTTATATTTTTGTAAGATTTCATTTTTACACTGATATTCTCCTTTGATTTGATTGATGACAAGTTGTGAGTCTCAGATATTTCTAAGATGTGAACACCTAGTATAATAACGGTTGTAAAACCCATGATTAAATATTTGTACAATCAAAGTTAAGTTTAAATGATAGCGGAATAGGAATCCCTCAGAAGGTATGATAATGATGTTGGCCCTCCACCTTCTCGGAATTTAGATCCATCGAAGAAGAGATTCATTTTGATAGGAGTGAATTTGTGTTCATCAATAGTGTTTATAGATTTGTCAAGAAAATTTTCATGAGAAAGTTGAGTATTAGGGAGGGGCGCTTCAACAATTTTGTCTGCAATGGCTTGTCCTTTAATGAAGTTTTGTGAGCCACCGAGTGATGTGGTCACTATGATATGGTTTAGAATGCATGGTTTTGAGTGGGTTAAATTTGGTGACCACATATGTTTTGTGATTGAGAAGATAATGGCGTAGTTTAGATGTTGCGAAATATAAAGCACAACATAATTTTTGGCTTCATTATAATGAGTTTCATATTCATGGAGTGTATGGATTATGTAATAGATGGCTTGTTCACAGCCTTGGTTATCATGATGGGTGAGCATGGATCCTAAGGCATGATCTTTGGTAGATATATAAAGGTAGAAAGGCTCCCCCTCGTGAGGAGGAGTGAGTACAAGTGGTGATAAGAGATAATGTTTGAGTTCTTCAAAGGCCTTTTGATAGTTAAGATCCCATCTGAATTAAACGTCTTTGCAAAGAAGGTGATGGAAAGGTTGACAATGATCTGAGAGTTGAGATATGAAACATCGGATAGACTGTAGTTTACCTTGAAGACTATGTAGTTGTTTGAGGTTTGATGGAGGAGGCATTTCAATTATTTCTTTAATTTTGGTTGGGTCTACTTCAATACCTCAAATAGATATGATGAACCCCAAATGTTTCCCAATGAGAATACAAAAACAATTTTTTTGGGGTTAAGGTGAAGGAAATACTAAATGATTTAGATGAATATTGATTCAAGGACAATGAGATGATCTTTGTGTTGTTTATATTTTCCTAAGAGATCATCAACGTAGTCTTCTATGGTTTTTGGATAAGATCATGGAAGATATATGTCATGGCATGTTGATAAGTGGCTCCCGTGTTTTTAAGTCTGAATGGCATGACATGGTAAAGCAACATCCTGTAAGGGATAATAAAGGATTTTTTTCTTTATCGTCGGTGGCTATGAGTATTTGATTATAACAAGAAAATTCATCCATAAGAGAGAGAATTTCATGGTTGGTTATTAGATTAACCAATTGGCTGATTTTTGGAAGAGGGAAATCATCTTTAGTGTAGGAAATATTGAGATCCTAGAAGTTAGTACATATGTGTAACTCTTCCGAGGCTTTAGTTACAGTACAATGTTAGAAACTAATTATGGATATTTAATGGGTATGATAAAATTAGCAGATAGTAGACATTGTAACTCCTTTTTGATGAGAAGAGCTATGTGAGGGTGCATCCTACAAAGCTTCTGTTTGATTGGTTTAAGATTGGGATAAGTAATGATATTGTGTACGATGATATTTGGATGGATACCCACAATATCACTATACAACCAGGAAAAGGATTGGCTATACTTGGATAAGAAGTTAGTGAAATCATTTAACTCTTGTGGATTTAAGGACTGACCAAATTTAACTATACGGGGTTCTTGAGTGGTTTCTAAGTTAACCTCAATGGTGAATTCATTAATAAGGTTGATGATGTGTCTAGCGATAAGGCTTTTTGAAATAAATGGTCATCTGATCCCATATGGGAGAGGATATCTTGATCATCATGACATTAAAGGATATCGATGGTGGGTGAATCTTCTTCAATCATTTCCAACTAAAAAAGAATAATTGTTTTAGTGACATGATTAGATTGATAAGTTAATGGGACTAACAAAAAGTTATTTACTTAAACAAAATTAGGCGGGATGAAGATGGTGTCATCGTTGTTCATAGGATTGTTAGGTTACGTGGGGGATGATGGTTCTAATTCTATGATATGTAGGGATGTGGTATGGGAAGATGATTCAACAATAGGTATTTCATATCCTAGCCCATACTTTTCATGTGGTTTGAGGGAATGTTGGACAATCAAATTATGTATTCCTTATTCATAGCATCCAAATACAAACCCTTTCCATGCATAGTGATGGAGGTACATTTGAGTGAAAGTTGGGTTATATAAAGAGTTGAAATTATATTTAAAAGGCATGACATGGTGTTGATGATTATATTGTGAAGAAGGATGATCAAATCCCCCATAAAAAGGTTTGTTTTTAGATACGCGGGGTTGTAGGAGATAACATATCTGATGTCAAGATTGTACATAGTTTTTTTTTCAGGCCTTCCATACACTTTTAGTGTAGGAAGAGAATTTAGCATGAGAAGGTGGTACTCCCCCAACAAAAGACATTCCATAATGTCACTAAGGGAGGAGTCATTGGGTAGTTTGGATGATGGAATGGATGTGCTTTGGTAGAATCTTCTTTGGATGATTCTAATTTTGATTTTGGTACAAGGAAATCATTTGAACGGTATGTCATGCTACAGTTGGCAAAATGATTTGGATCTACAAGGACTGTGAATGTTTTACCCTCATATTCATACTTAAGGCACCAGTGAAGTGTTGAGGGGACAAACACATGGTATGAATCCAAGGATTTCCTAACAACATATTGTATTGGAACTCTCCTTCTATGATGTAGAAGAGTTCGGAAGGGTTTTGATGCCAACTTTAAGAGGTAGAATGATAATACCTAGTGTGGGTGTGATTGTATCATTAAAATATTGAAGCAATATTGGTGTTTGGGTGATAATGGTATTTGGTAATCTAAGTTGATTAAATGTGATAGATGATATGATATTGATAGTAGTGCCTCCATCAATCATGACCCTCTTAACGAGGACATCATTGATTTGGGTGGTAATAAAGAGAGGCAGGTCATGATCTTCAAGCTGAAGTGATGGTATTTATGAGGACTCAAAGGAGATGGCAGTGAATGCTTCGAGAACACCTACAAAGTTGGAAAAAGATAGTGGGTCTTCTATAGGCACGGTAATAGATTGAAGGGATTTGATCATGGCTTGTTTATGTGATGGTGAGGTTTGGACCAGCTTGTAAAGTGACATTTTAACGGAGCTTGGTGTAATTTCTTAATGATGACCTTTATAATCTAGTGGAAGATGGTTGTGTAGCAAGGACGAAGATTTTAGTCTTGGATTACGATGTTTGATTGAAGGTATCAAGGGAAAGCAAAATGGAAACCTTAGGCTTATATTTGGATGAGGACGAGGTGAGTTTTGGAGGTGTTAGGATGGCCATAAAGGTCTTGGATTTGATCTATTATGAATGATTGGATTCGTTGATCCATTAATACGTGTGTTGTATTTGTTTTTCACTTTTAAAATTTTCCAAAGATCATGATTTTCTTAACCAATTTTAAGTACTCTAAGCTCCACATATTGATTAAATTATGATTATTATTCATCCATAGAAGTGCGTAAAACTTGTGTAGCAAATAAATAATCGTAAACTCGAAAAACATTCGGATAACAAACAAGATTGTTTACGGGGTTCGGAAATTCCTACGTCCCCGAGTTCAGATTGAACCGATCCATTAATAATATTGAAATGTAAGTACAATAACTCTTACAAACAACTAATAATGGATCAAAACCTGTAAATGAGCTGATTAATGTCCCAAGAACTCTGAAAAATAGCAGAAACTGTCCCAAGAACGATCCGTGGCTCCTACAGTGTTTTCACAATGTGATCTCCCTGCAACTGTGTTAGAAAAACACCTAAAATGGAGATTTAGAAAATTATATGAAATAAAATCATATATCTGAGATAATCTCTGAATTCGAACACTTTTCATGTTTACACCAAGTCACAATTCGGACTGAGAAGTGCATTGAAATTCGTGTTTTCCAACTAGCTGTCTTGTAGATCCCTGTTAAAAACTGCATTCAAATCTTCCAAAAATAGGATAAAACTCAAAAAAAAAAATCAAATCTTACATCGTTGGAATTTTCTCATAATTTCCTTCATTTCATCTTTTTACTCCAAGTTCTCATTCTGAGCAAGGCCTTCAAAAATGGCATTTTCTGAAAACTTCCTCCTTCTCCTCCTTTGCATAGACATGAATGCCATTCAAATAAAATAACACTCCTTTTATAATGTTTCCAAGTGGCTGGCTCAATGGTTAGGCACCTAAAATTTTGCATGGGAGGTTAGCAGTTCAAATCCCCTCCACTTCCCTCTCCTTCTCCTTAGGCGGATTTTTAGAGATTTATCCCACATTGTGGGTGCGTGAAAGAAGGAAGGCATTTAATAATGCAAAGGGGGTGCTTTTGTATTGGCTTTAGAGCCACCTTAGCCGCTTAGGATGTGGGCACCTTGGTGGATGGATAAGTGTTGTGCATGGATATGCATTGACATAGTTTTAGGCACCTTTTTTAATAATGATTGAGGAGGTTTAAATTAAATGCATGGAATATGTAATAGGATTTGGATTAAGCTCATGTGGAATATGGAATTAAATAAAAATGTGTGGCTAATAATATCTTAAGCGACCAATATGGAGGTGTAACCATATAGTGACATGGAAAATTTCATGGTGAATAATTACAAAGTAATATGAAATTTGAAATTCTAATTCAATTATGATAATTAAGACCACATGTCGAATTCGCGATTGGAAAATCGAACCAACCATTTCATGATTGTCGAAGAACGGTGGATAAAACCCTTCAATTTTTTCCAAAGCCTTTTGCCATGTGTTGCACCGTGATTGGTCCAATATTGACTAGTTGACTAGAGTTGACTTTCCCGTTGACCGAACTTTGACCGGACATAACTAGAGCTCCCGATGTCCTGTTTGCCACGTTCTCACAGTCATTGGAAAGCTCTCAAGATGATATTATGCATTGACACCATTTAGGGATGTTTAGGAACTTTCAAAAATGATCCCTTGATCACTCCTCCCTACTAAGAAGGCTTTTTGTCCACAAAAAGTTGTGTATCAACCCACAAATAATGCTATCTCTTCCTGCATTGCACAAACACATACAAGAACCTGAAATAACATTATAGGTTAATAAAAATGCAAATAGTTGATTAGCTAATTACATAACCGATCAGATAATAACACCCAATTAAGCTAGTGTTCAACTGAAACGCTGCAACCCTGTCAACTCTACGCACAACTGTGAACTGTCATACCCCACTGTAATGCCATCACAATTAACTGACCAGATAATAACACCCATTCTATTATGGAAAGCTAGTGTTCAACTGTCACTTTGTGATATGGCCGATTACCAAAAATTACAATTCCATAACACAGATCAGTATACAAGACATCTAAACTGCCCACAATTAGGCTAGTGCCCACTGCCCATCTGAAACTGTAACAACTGCAAGTATTCACTATCAGAATATAATAGACTATCAACACCCAAAAATAGCTATAGTCAACAACTGAATCAACATGAATATGCCAAAACACTATATCACCATCACAAATAATAAGTCAGATAATAACACCCATCTATAACGGAAGCTAGTGTTCAACTGACACTTTGTGATTATGCTGATTACAACTGCAAGTTTCAAATTTAGACATGCTACTGATGCCTATCCCTGCATATTGTTTTCAACAATGGAAATACCAACCAAACTGAGAAAATAAAACATGAGTATGATGAACCTATCACTCAAATCTTCTCTTCAGTTGTTTCCATTCATTTTCAAAGCTTAAATATCAACTTAGGAACAAATCCTTATCAATCAACAAGAATCCCTAAAATATAGCTCTGAATTTTTTTTTTTGCTTGCCTACTATCAACAATTTACTGTAGTGCAAATATAAAGTTGAGGAGTGTTTTTCCAAACCAATCACTTGGGTTTTTCTGTTTTGGTTGTTTTACCTTCTCAATACCACAATGAGTTTTAGTTAGGTTTAGCATGGTTGGTTTTACAATATTGTTCTTTTTAACAACTTCCCAATTTTGTTGTTTAGAAACAAACCAACAAACCTTAACATCATGACCATTCCTATTACAATGGGAACAAAATTTAACTTCCCTGTTTTTAGGAGTCTTACCCATTTTACCATTCTCATAACTCTATCTATGAGAATGATTCCCTGTTTAGGAGAGGTAACATTCTTTCCATTTCTCACCTTTCCTTGGTGAGATTGGTCTTTAGCACCTGCCTTATCATTCACAAAAGGCATTAACTTCTTAATCAAATTTTTCCTCTTCCAACAATATGCAATAGAATGATTAGTACCTTCACAAAATGTGCAAGGGAAAGCATATTTCTGCCTACCAAAGCTATATTGTTCCAACTGAAAGAGTGTATTAGAATTTTTAGGATTTGATTTTCCCTTAGTGTTATTTTTAGTGTAAGTAGAAGGAGGTGGAATCTGATTACCTCTTTTACCTATTTTCTTACACCTTTCATTGTTCCTCTTGATGGCGGAATCCTGCAATTCTAGTGGTGTAGATCCTTGGCTATTGGAAGCTTGTCTTCCTTCAGTTGCTTTGGAACTTTCTCCAATTTCCATTTTCCCACTAGAATAACCCAAACCTGCAAACCGAGGCTGATCCTCTACCGCTGGGTTAGCATCACCTTGTCCATTTTTACCAAGGCCCTTTCCATTAAATCCCATCTTAACCATTAGCTTAGACGCAATTCCCTTAGTGTGTTTTTCAAACTAACCCAAAGGAATATCTGAAACTGAATGAGAGGAAGAATTAAAATGTGAACAACTTACAATGCATTCTTCTTGTCATAGTACCTGCATCTGCTTTGGAAGGAATTTCCTTCTTGTGTTCACCTTGTTGCAGCTTTTCCAAGAGGGCATCCTTGGTCCGTATTTCTTCCTGCAACTCTTTAACAAAGCCCATCAACGGCTCTCTCCAAAGCATCTTGTTAACATACTCCTCTTTCTTGGTTATAGAGGATTGTGGCTCAGATTTTAACCACACTATTTCCTCTTCCAAGGAATAAAAATTATCTCTCAAGAAAGAGTTTTCTTCTTGGATTTGGTGGTTTATGGCTTCAAGCTCATCCAGTTGCTCCTGTTTGGATGACTTGCCCATGATTCTGTTCTTGCAAACACAACTTGTACTTCCAAAACTGCACACTGCAAAAGAAGATTAACAAGCCCCAAAATGTCTTGCACATTGAAGACTGAAATCAATACTAAAACTGAAGCCAAATTTTCAAACACAATTAGAAGCTAATCCGGCAATCTAACTGCTCTGATACCAAACTTGAACCATTAATACGTGTGTTGTATTTTTTTCACTTTTAAAAGTTTCCAAAATCGTGATTTTATTAACCAATTTTAAGTACTCTAAGCTCCACAAATTGATTAAATTTTGATTATTATGCATACATAGAAGTGCGGAAAACTTGTGTAGCAAATAAATAATCAGAAAACTGAAAAACATTCAGATAACAAACAAGATTGTTTACGGGGTTCGGAAATTCCTACGTCCCGGGTTCAGAATGAACCGATCCATTAATAATATTGAAATGTAAGTACAATAACTCTTACAAACAACCAATAATGAATCAAAACCTGCAAATGAGCTGATCAATGTCCCAAGAACTCTGAAAAATAGCAGAAACTGTCCCAAGAACGATCCATGGCTCCTACAGTGTTTTCACAATGTGATCTCCCTGCAACTGTGTTAGAAAAACACCTACAAATGGAGATTTAAAAATATTATATGAAAACAAATCATATATCTGAGATCATCTCTAAATTATGAACACTTTTCATGTTTACACCAAGTCACAATTCGGACCAGAAGTGCATTGAAATTCGTGTTTTCCAACTAGCTGTCTTGTAGATCCCTGTTAAAAACTGCATTCAAAGATTCCAAAAACAGGCTAAAACTCAACAAAAAATATCAAATCTTACATCTTTGGAATCGTCTCAGAATTTCCTTCATTTCATCTTTTACTCCGAGTTCTCATTCTGAGTGCAAGGCCTTCAAAAATGGCATTTTCTGAAAACTACCTCCTTCTCCTCCTTTGCACAGACCCGAATGCTATTCAAATAAAATAACACTCCTTTTATAATGTTTCCAAGCGGCTGGCTCAATGGTTAGGCGCCTAAACTTTTGCATGGGAGGTTAGCGGTTCAAATCCCCTCCACTTCTCTCTCCTTCTCCTTAGGCAGATTTCAAGAGGTTTATCCCACATTGTGGGTGCGTGAATGAAGGAAGGCATTTAATAATGCAAAGGGGGCGCTTTTGTATTGGCTTTTGAGCCACCTTAGCCACTTGGGATGTGGGTGCCTTGGTGGATGGATAAGTGTTGCGCATGGATATGCATTGACCTAGTTTTAGGCACCTTTTTTTTAGGAGGTTTAAATTAAATATAATGCATGGAATATGTAATAGGGATTTGGATTAAATGCGTGGAGTATGGAATTAAATAAAAATGTGTGGATAATAATAGCTTAAGAGACCAATATGGAGGTGTAACCATATAGTGACATGGCAAATTTCATTGTGAATAATTACAAAGTAATATGAAATTTGAAATTCTAATTGAAATATGATAATTAAGACCACATGTCGACCCGCGATTGGAAAATCGAACCAACCATTTCACAATTGTCGAAGACTGGTGGATAAAACCCCTTCATTTTTTCCAAATCCTTTTGCCACGTGTCGTAGTGCGATTGGTCCAATATTGACCAGTTGACTAGAGTTGACTTTCTCGTTGACCAAACTTTGACCGGACATAACTAGAGCTCTTGATGTCCGTTTGCCACGTTCTCACAGTCGTTGGAAAGCTCTCAAGATGATCTTCTACACCGACACCATTTAGGATGTTTAAAGAACTTTCAAAATGATCCCTTGATCATTCGTGGGACAACATCGACTTGATGAGGGAGGATTTTACTCAAAGATTCCTCAAGAGTGATGGATGTAGATGTTGGATAGGATGTCTTTGATGGGAGAATACCTTTACTTTCAAGTTTATTTACGATCGCATTAAAATATTTAAGTCTTCTAAAAATTTCCTAGTGCTCGATGATAATCACATAAGGCTTCAAAATTATACCAAGAGGGATTCTAACCTTGATATTTGGATGGCCTAAGGAGGTTGCACTATGAGTTTTGATGAATAAGTTTTCTAGAAGAGTTGCATAATGTCCTTTTGGTGCAGATGTCAAAGGTGATGATGTCTCATTTGGTTTGGCAATTATAGGAGGTGTTGTTTTTGGTGTGGATTTCTTAGTTGTTTGCTGATAAGTGGTTTTTTATTGTGGGATGGTAATAGATGATTTAGATGAGGGATGTGGCCCTAGGATAGAGGGCTGATGTTTTGATCTTTGTGTAGGTGTAGTTGAATGGTTTATGATTGTGATTTTCTTAGATGGAGGTGGAGTAAGTTTTTGAAGATTATGGGGGTGATACTGGGTGAAAAAATCATCATACAAAATCTTCATGATTTGAATAATGGGTTGTTTTTTATATGTTTGAGAAGGGATTATAGACGATCTAGACAAAGAGGTAGTGGATATGGGAGAAGAAGTTTTGTCTTTTGTGGGTGTTTCGATTTTTGTCATGTAATAGTTTTGGGGTGTTGCTAGGGGAAGGTGTGGATGTGGATTTGGTGATAGGAAATTTTTATTGATGGTGTTTATGGTATGGTAGGATTATGACGTTTTTAATTTAGGGTTGACCTGCTCAATGGGGAATGATTTAGAAATGGTTGTTTGAAAACATTGAGATTTTGATTCTAAGGTGCATTAGGGTTGTCTAAATAAATTTTACCTTTATCAATCATATCTTGAAGGACATTATGAAATGAGTGACATCTTTTAATGTCATGGCCTTTAACTCGTGGTATTTTCAATAATTATTATCCCTCTACTAGAGGGTTTTGAAACAGAGGTGTCGATAGGGTGGATAGGTGGAAGAGAGATCATATTAGCGGCGAGAATTTTATCAAAAACTAAACTATAATTTTGTCCGATGGGGTGTAGTTTTTTTATTCCTTAGGAGCGTATTTGATTTAATACAATGTTAGCGGAGGACTTTTTTTTACCTTGGCTAGAGGATGATTTAGATGGGAATTTAGATTTTGGTTTCTTCGATCTAAGTTTGAATCTTCCTTATTCGAGAGCATGAAGTTAAAGCTTACAGTGCCATGGTAAAGGCTTCATCAAATGTCTGGAAAGATTAAATTTGGAGTGTAGAAGATATTTGTTTGTTGCATGAATGGGAAAATAACTTGATCAACTTTGTTTATGGGAGTGATAACGATAATTGATTAATAAACCTCTCGTGTGGGAGAAACTTTTTTCAATGGATTCATCTTCAAAAAAATTATCGTATAAAGGTTGGCAATGGTGATGTTGATTGAAAATTGTTCAAGAAAGAGTTGTACAAGTTGAGAAAATGAGAAAAAGGAGTATTGTGGAATGCTATTATACCAATCTAAAGTAGGACCTGCTAATGACATGGGGAATGTTCTTAACATAAGGTCCTAGTCATGAGATATAAGGTAACAAGCATGACGAAAAGCTCGAATGTGTTGTTGGTGATCCTCTTTACTGTAGAATTTGATAAATTTTGGGAGCTCCCAATGAGGAGGATAAGATTTGTAGGGTATGGATGGGTGAATAGGCTTGTTACATATTTTTTATTCAATTTTTTTATAGGGCCCATGGAAGCAACTTCAAGGTTGGATATTCTATTCATTAATGCATGAAGAGGGTCGGTTTGTCATTGTTGTTGTGTATTAGATAAGGATGGACAATGTTGATTGAATGAAAACCTGACTAGGTTATTGATATGAATGATAAGGCTGTGGGATATTTTGCTAAAAGGGGATGTTTTTCCGAGGGATATTTTAAGTGGTTTGTGAGGTACAAGGTTGTGATGGCTAGATATAATGATACCGGGAGGGCCGGATGTAGTCAAAAAGGTTGTAATTTCTGCAGGATGTGTTGAAAAAGAATAGATGTATGGATAATGTGATACAAGTATATAGGTTCTTGTTGAAAGGGTACATAAGTGAAAATAAGGGGTTGTATTGGTTGTGGTATGGATTGAGTGAGAAAGTGATAGATATATTTGAGGTATGTGTTGTGAAACAAGTGGGGTTGAATATTGTTGTGAAATTGGATGGGTACTAAAGCAATGACACTAGTATTGATTAAGGGTAAATATGTAGGGATAGACATGGTAATGTTTTATAAAGGTGGTGTAGTTTTTGAGAAGGTGGTGGTTGGGATACACTAATAGAAATAGTGGCAGAACTCATGGGAGGTGTTTGGATGGTAGAGGAAGTTGGAGGGGTTTGTGTAGATGAAGAAACATTTGTGTTGTTTTGAGGTGGTGTGGAACCATTTGAAGGTTCGGGTTGTTGATTGTTTTATCTTGTGAAGAAATCATGTTAAGGTCAAAAATAGGAACAAAAGACACAACATTAGATGTTTCAGTTTGTTTCTAGAAGGATAGGAATATTGGATAACTGGTTCGTGATTTGGATCAATGAGATGGGAAAAACCACATGAAGGATTGGGTATGTACGGAAATGGTTCAGGTAATGATGGTTGTAGATGAACACCCCATGCTGTAAGATAGGCATTAAGAGCAATAGGATTTGAATCCAAGATTTTTAAAAGACATGATCTCCACTATTGAAGAAATGGGGACCTGAAAGGATCAAACATCTTGGATGAGGTAGATTGGATACTAGGTAGATTGGATGAGGTAGCTTTTTCTTGATCTTTTGGTCAAGGTGTTGATAGGAATGTTTGGTGTTGATCAATGATTCATTGAGCATCTTCTATATGGGCTTGAGCATGTTGTAAGGTTTGATATGGGATTGTTGTCTTATGAGAACCATAAAAGAAAACAAACAATCACCTAAAAGAAAATAAATCTAAATGGGTTGATTACAATCAGAAGAAAATCACACAATTATATTTTAATTTCCTTGATTAATTTAGAAAAAGTGAAATGTGTAAAACAACTGATAAGATCCCAGGAAATGGTCATCTATGGATGTTTTTAGGAATGTTTAAGGCTAAATTCCTCAATATGCCTGAAGGTATGTGAGCACGGATCTCGTGTTGGTTCCTATATGGTGCATGGTATTGGGGCCTACCCCCTCACTTCACTGTCCCTCATCGATAAGGGAGTAAGGTGCTTAGCCAATATACCGACAACCAATTATTTATACTTGGCTAGAACACCAAGTTGGTTTCCCTATTAGGTGATGTAATCCCAATATTTACATCAAGTTGTGTTTTATGTGATTTGGTTGTGTGTGGGGGAATATTATGTGAATGCAATAAATTAATCCTTTAATTAATATATGTGATCAAGTAGGATGCAAAGGTTCTTTTTAATCCCAAAAGAATGATTGATTTCAATGAGGACAAATAGCAAAATGCAATGCTTGAAAATGAAAAGAAAAGGAAAGGACTCACTTGAAGAATGCTTCCTTTTTAATTTTTTAATTTTTGATTTTTTTAGCAATGCAATGGCACATCAAGCAAAAGCCATCCGAGAAAAATCTGTAAAAGGGTTGGTACCGGAAAAAACAAGATAGGGAAATAATATTAGAGGATGACTGAATGAGTAATCAGAAGTAATCACAAATGTTGTTGGTTATTGACAAAATCATTGGCAACTCACTTAGTTTTTGGTGATTTGATTGGATTATGGGGATTATAGAGCAGAAGGCCTAAAATGAATGAAAAATTAATTTAAATGAAAGAAAAGGGGACTATGTTCTACACAGCGCTTAGAATGTTCAGATTTTTTTACCTTTCCTACTTTAAATTAATGAAGTGAAACAATAAAAACAAAACCGACCTCAGAAGACGATGGGGTTTACCGATACCCACAGAGATGGATGTTGAAGCTAGTGTTCGATTGAAGTTGTCGTGTTCGAATGAATGTGTAAATCCTTACGTCTGCAAATCATCCTAGGCTCAAAGACACTAAATAGAAAGGATTAGATAAATGGATAGACAAGATGCTCGGAAAAGGCTCGATTCCGGAATCCAAAGGGATTTCCTTGGAGGATGTCAGCTCATTTATAGAAAATTAAGTAGATTGATAAAAGAAATTATAAGGATATATGATAAACAATGACAAATTGATATTAGATAAGAGATTTAGAATTCAAGATGGATAGGTAAGTTTTGAGCAGCTTCAAAGGTAGCCTTAGCAAGGGTAGATGCAATATAGACATGTTCAAAGTAGTTGTAACATAATTTTTAGTTTCCTCTTTGATCTTGTGGGGAATTCAAATTGGTCTTCAATGTCTTGGTCGGTGTCAGAAATTGAATTGCTCAAAGTGTGAGCTAGTGTAAAATATTGTATTGTTCTCGAAGAACGGATGTCGACTATGGAAGCCTGTCAATGCTAGTAATTAGATGTGAAAACCAACAATTGCCATCTTTTGTTGGATCGGAGCTAAATAATGCTTCAAATATTTAATTAGAAAGATCCGAGTGGGTGAGTTGTGCTAGGATGTTTCTTGAAGTTTGACTTGATGAAAATGATCACCAAAATTTCTTGAAAGTGTTTGATGTTGATTCTTGATAATGTTTGATGATGTCATGGACGTTGTAGTGTCTGAAAACAAAGTTTAAGAGAAAAAATGATGCCTGAAATTTGAGATTAAAGATCCCTAAGGGAGAGAACATAAGTGATATTTATTATCACCGCGATTCAATGAATCACCGGCAAACTGTTTTGGTGGGGTAATATTTTGCAGAGTGGTTAAAACCACTTCTAATCATGGATTTTTGGTTCAAGGGTATGGGTAAATGGTTAAGGGGTGTTGGAAGATGATGTGAAGGGGTTGAGATGGTTATAGAATTGTTTTGATTTTGTTTTCTCTTACTTGTTAAAAGATAAATAAATCAAATTGGGATATGGGAAAATAATTATAGAAGTTGTTGTCTTTGTAATAAATTTGTAAGTGATGTGTAAGTTGTGTAAGAGCTTGTGTAAGTTTGATTTTGGAGTATGAAACACTCCACCTCCATGGAAATTCGAATTTGTCCTTGGGGGCTATTTTTGGAGGCTTGTGGGACAAGTAAAACTTGTCCCATACCTCTCAATTTAATTTACCAACTATGCCTATGGTTGGAGGACTGATTTTAGACATTTTTAATGTATTTTATTAATCATGTTGCATTGTTTTGATTGCACTCTCTTACATTTTATTTAATTTTCAGTCCTTTGGGGTGTGGGCTTTTTGGAGTGTGCAAGTAGATTGTCATATTTTGACCCACCTCTTTATTGTGCATTGGAGTTTGGAATTGAGGATGTGTGATGTGGCATTCTACATGGATCCACATCATCCCCTTTTCTTCTCTTTTCTATATAATGAAAACTCTTGGCTTGTTTTTGGGGGTTGAAGCATTTTGTATGTAAGCTTGGGGCGCATTTTTTTCTTGTGTTTGGAGCTCTTACCTTGGAGCAGCTTGGGTGAATTTTTTTCTTGGTTGTTGAACCTTTTTGCATTCTTCCTTGGGGGCACATTTTCTTGTTGGAGCTCTTGTTTTTGGAGGAAGTTTTGGAGAAATATTTGCATGCTTGTGAGTTGTTTTGGACTATATTTTTGACATTCAAAGCTTGTTGTGTGGAGCAAATCCTTCCATGGGGAGGTAGGAGTTTATTCCTTCTTTTATTGTTGTCATTTCTTTCTTGTGTTGTTGTGAATGGTGAATGTTTTGCATGTTTTATGGGTTGTTTGGGTAGACTGCCATAGGAATGGTGTAGGAGAAGGCTATGGGGAATCCATGTGGGGGGGCATAAGGAAATGCCATTGGCATCATAAATTTTGTGGAGGGAGTTTTGGGTTTGGGATACACCATGGAAAATAAATAGCTTGCATTTCTTACTCTTGGGGGCATAAGGGATAAAATTTTGGAGGGGGCATAAGGATGGGTTGGGAGATATAAGGTTTATGGGGTATGATATGTTATATTGGTGGTATGATTATAGGTGGATGCCCAATTCCCAATTGGGAGGCATAAGTAGCTTCCCCCATAGTCCTTGCTCCTTTGGCTTGTAAGATCAAACTTGAGTTCTATTTTGAAATGATTTTAAATGCAGTTGTGAACTGTTATTTTTGTGTTGAATTGTATTTTTTTTTAAAAGGAAATGTGTATGTGAAATAAATTTGTGTGTGGGAGCCGTTTGTTGCCATGGTTGAATTTCACCTTCTATTGTATCTTGGTTGGGGATTGGGGGCCAATGATGAAGGAACGCTTCTCCTTTCAATGGATATCTTGGTTGGGTGGAGAGTGTTTCCTTTCCCCTTCTTTTGTTGTGATCAAATTGGAAGAAAATGGAAGTTGCATGCTACTATTTTTGCGCAAGAGAAATGTACAGTTTAACAATCCCTTGTGGAAACCCATTCCTTTGTGATCCTTTCCCACATGATGTGGATGAAATTGTAATAGTTATGTTATGGAGAAATGATGTTGTAATTGATTATGAAGTTATATATTTGAAATGTGGAAGACACTTACATTCTGTACATTGAGAAAGAAAGAGAATTTTGTTATTGTTTTCCAACATTGAAAGATGTAAGTTGTATAATTGAAGTCAATAGAGGATTGCAAATTCATCTCTCATTACATTGTTGTTATTGTATTGGAACATCAAACTGTGATGAAATTGGAGTATCAAATTGTGATTGGAATCCTTGTTGTTTGGAAAATGGAAAAAGGATAAACACTTAAGTCTACCATGGATTGAATTAAATGTTTCTTTTTATGGAAAAATGAGATAATTAAATCTCTAGTTGAAAGGAAGAAATGGAAATTAAATCCCTCAAGAAATTGACCTCTGCCTTAAATTTAAAACTGGCAATAATTCATTTAAAATGCACAGTTCAGACTCTGCACTTGATAATCCACTAGAAAATGATATAATATAGCATGCTAAGACATCAAGTAACTCAATCCGACAAAGGAAACACTTAGGGAAACAATTAAAACATTGCAGAATTGAGCTCAATCTCTTCCTCAACTATTTTCTATCTTTTGTTGAGCAATTCAATTTTGAATCAATTGAACAAATCAACTTCTCTAAAACACTTTAAACCCTCCCTAGATCAATTCTCCATGTCTGTTGGCATGTTGAGTGATGGAGGAGATCTAATTTAGTCAAATTGAAAAGTTGAAAATTGCCAATTTGCCAATTAAAAGCCTGCATATTATTTTTGTAAAATTTACCCTTTAAAACTTATCAAAAATTATAATTTATGTTTCTTTTCCAAAGAGGGCATCAAGAGCTTTCCAAAAAGTCCTTGTTTTCCAAAACCGAGCTTTCTAGCTCAAGTTATGGCACTTTGAAGTTTTTGTGCCTTTGCAAGGGAAAATTTGGGAAAATTTTCCCTGGCCCACAACCCAAAAAATTACCATCAAATTGCCTTAGAAAATATTTTGAAAATTTTGACTTGGGAAAATTTTCATCTTTTCCTCCACTTGGCCCATAGCCAATCAGAGGCTGCCACATGTCCTCCAAGGGCTGAGGCAGAGGCGCGGATTTTTCTTCACCCTTAAACCTTTTGAAATTTTTGGAAAATTTTCACTTTTACCTCCACCGGCCTCGCAACCAACCAGAGGGTGCCATGTGTCCCCTTGTGGCTATGGCGGGGCATGCATTTCCTTTTGGACTTAAATTTTTAAAAATTTTGGGAAAATTCCCATTTTGACCCCGCCGGCCCATGCGGCCAATGAAAGCATGCCACGTGGCACTCTAGGGGTGGCGGCGGGTAGGGCGGAAGACCCTTGACTTTTTTTTTTTTTTTTTTGGCCTTTGGGGAAAAATTCTCAATTTTCTCCCACGGCCCGCTTCTCTACCTTCCTCTTGGACTCTGTCCCTTAGTGGGCACATGGACCCACACACTTCTTTCTCCCTTTTCCCCTTCGTGGTGCAAAGCGCTAAATCCACCCGTCGCCCGCCCTTCCCTTCTCCCTTCTCCGCTCGACACCAGGACTCGACACGTGTCCCCTAGGGACTGCGGGGGTGTGAAGTGTTTTTTTCCTTTGAGCCATGCATTGGGAAAATTTCCCAATGCCGCCCCGCAACCTGCCAACCCACCCTAGGCACATTCCCCCTCCTCTTGCCACGTGTCCCTCTAGGGAAAATTTGCCCTAGAAACTCTGCCCACTCATAACTTGAGTTCTGTAAGGAGTTAGAAGGAATTCTTTATATCACCGGAAAGGTGAGAAAATTTCCTATCCATTGGGAATGGTTTAGGGAAATTTTGGGAGCATTATGTAGGAGAAAAATATAGTTGAAGCTCTAAGCTTGTTTGAGAGCAGGCATGGGGGTAAGATTACTCCTTGAACCTAACTAAAACATGTAACCCTAAAATTTGAACCTTGTAAACTTGTTATAAGTTAATAAAGGAAACTTGTGTTTTGGTAAACAAGATTTGTTCTGGAACCTATTAGTGAAAATTGATGTCTTACAACTTAGTTGTAGACACTTCAAATCAAAAATAAAATATCCCATAATTTTCTAGCTAACCCTAGGTTGTTTCTTTGGTCTCAAGTGGTTGTTTAAACGGGCACTAAAATTTGGTATCAAAGCATTGGTTAAAAATCTTGGACCATTGGGAACACTAGAAAATCGAGACATGAACTATAAACCTAGCACACTCCTAAATCTAGAAAACAACCTTGCTGAAAATTGAAGAAGAAATAAGTATGAAGAAATATTACATTACTCGTTCATTTGAACCGCTTAATTAAAATCATAATAAAAATGACAAGTTTTTTGAGTTGTTGTGCTTGCTTAGTAACATTTTTTCAAACCGGGGTAACTAAGAATGTTGGATTAAATTGATTTTTGGTGAACTTCTAGTATAATGGAAAAACTTGGTTCCCTTTTGAAAACGTGTTGTTTTACAAGTCCCAAAACATGATTTAATTGTATGATACATTAAGCCCTTTGTTGAGACCCTTACTTATGGGAGTTTTTAGAATGATGAGTTGTATGATGTGATCCTTGTGGTTGGATAGTAGTGGTTGTGTTCTAGGTTGGGAAGAGCTAATTAGAAGTTGTTTAGAGCTTCCTTCCTTGAGTGGTTAAGAAAGAGGGTCCTGGGTCACGTTGTCGAGGCTTTTCCATGTTGTTGCCTATATGAGAGGGTGGACACTAAGTTTGGGTGTCGTCTAGGACCCAATCTTATGTATGTGTTATTGGAACTAACCTCGAGGTAGAGTACCTTTATTGGCAGCCATGAATGGTCATGAGTGAATGTGGTGTTTACTTTTGTGTTTTACATTTGTAATCTTGTGTATTTTATCAAGGACCAAAGATCTTATTTTATGATTGGATTGAAGAAGCTCTGAGGATATTTTATTTATTTATAATTTTTGCAAGAATTTTCAAACTTTGCAATGTAGCTACTTAGCCACTTTTATTGATTGTTGATATTTCTTGGACTTCATTTGATTGATGACTCAGAGCTCATGATGTTGTTGGCTACTTGGCTAAACGTTATGTGGTTTCCTTCTTGCATGTTGTTGAGCTAGTTCTATGCTTCATGTATGGTGACAATTGTCGTATGGGGTACACCCTAGGTGTCTCGAATGTCCTTTTAGATGCTTAAAAGTCATGCCTTGGTTATGGATGCATGGAACCTTGAGTGTGTCTAAGGTCTTAGAGTGACCCTTTTTGTTGCTTGACCTTGCTAGAAAGAAAGTTTGATGTGTACTTGTGTTCTGTAGAGGGCGTTTGACATAAATGTAGTGGTGATTCTATTTCAATCTGGTAAGGGCTTGACACTCATCGGAGTAGAAGTGTTTAATTATGGGCTTTAGATTTTGTTAGGATCGGATTGCCTTTTGGTTGATCAAATGCTACTAGAAAAGTGTTTGTTTTGATAGTGACTTTTCATCGATGGCATGTTAAATTGTATCTTGGGTTCCTGGTTGCATCATAGAAAGTTTTGACTCATGGAATGTATGCATCTTGGTAATTATGGATAGATTTAAGCCTTTTAGGCAGTGTGTTTATTTAAGTGTACTTGTTTTTTTCTTTCTTGACTTATAAATAAGTTTACCCTTACCTTAAATTTCCTTTACTATGAATAACATTCTATGACCTATTAATCCTTGGGTTACTTGGAAACACTTATGGATGCTTTGGGTCTTTTGGATCTTTCTATTAGAAATGTTAGTTTGGAAAATTATTTGGTTGCCCCATTACATGGATGCCTTTTAGTGTGGATGTGGTTCCTGGACTAAAGCCGCATTGTCATTTGGTTGCTTGGCTGGTGTTATCTTGTGGGGACATGAGTATTGATTGGAAAACCTTCTTTGGTTATTAGGGGAGTAAAATGTTACCATCCTAAACCACAAATTTTTTTTTGTTAAACCTTAATAGATTTGTAAAAGTAAGATTATACCTCTTTAATGAGCCTTTCTTGAAAATTTCTTGTGAGACTTGTGGAGACCCACTATGAATGTTTGATGATGCTTGAAATTATTTGGTGAATTTTTGAAATCTTGGTGTGATTCATGTTGGTTCATTGTTTCCTAAGTTCTTATAGAAAATTAATAATGTGTTTTCTATGTTGAATGTCTCTTGTTCCTTTAGAATCAAAATGTGGTGTGTTGATTTGTATCTCCTTCCCATGAAAGTAATTTTGTGATGTGTTTGAACCATCATTCTCATTAAAATTTGATTGATAAGATGACTCAACCAAAACACCATAAAACTATAATTAAGGAGATTTGACCTTGGAACTTAACTGGAGCATAGAAAAAGGGAAGTGATCCTTGTTATACCCTTGGTAGATTAATAGAAGAAATAAAAACCATGTAGAAGAATAGAAGGGAAATCTTGTCCATCCACCTTCCTTGCAAGTAAACTAAATGCTCTCTACCTATACAAAATGGTGAGACATCATGCCCACCTTAGTGGTGCTCCTTATAATGTAAACTGATGATGTCATAATAGAAGGAAGTTTGTAACTAAGGAAGTATGAAAGGAATGTTCTTATCAAGCAAAGCTATAAATTTTGACTTAATAAGTTGATTTATAAAATGGGTAAAATTTATGTGTATTGAGTGTAATACATAGTGGAACCTATAGTTCTGTCACCTACCTGAAATTGTGAAACACCCGATGGATAGTAATGTGTTCTAGTTGCTTATTACTCCTTGTCCATAGATGTATGTGTTGTTCTTGTGGGAGATTTGGGTCATCACACCCTTATCATCTTGTAGCTTCGACGGATGTGAGTTGTGGTCCTTTTGGATTGAGACCTATCTGTTGTTTGAGAAGTAACCTCCTTGTGTGTTATCTTGTCCTTGGAGACCTAAGTATTGTAATTTTAAGGCAACATATGTTAAGGATATAAAATAACTTTAGGAAGTCTTCTTTTCTTCATATTTTCTTGGGTCACCTTGTTGTTGTAGCCCTTTTTCCCATTAAGATGGAAAGTGCAAGATGATGTTATTCACCCTTGGATTTGATTAGACCCCGTGTTACTTTCTCTTCTCCCTAGAAACCTTGAATGGTCCTTGGTGTTTCTTGTGCTCTCTTTATGGTTATTCCGAGCTTGAGTAGGAAATAAGATAAATAGTCCCCATTGTGATATAAGGTATGGTACTTGTATTGTTATGTTAGTTGCTAAGGGAGATATAAATATATGTACATGTTTTCTTTGGCTAGACAGATGACTTCTCTAGTTTGGTTGTTTGGTGTTCTCGATTCGTAAAACAAAAGTGTAAAAAATCAAACTATAGGAAAACCTTGTGGTCTTGACTTTGCTTGCATTACCATGAAAAGTTAATTGTGCCCTCTCAAGTTATAGAAGTGCTTTCCTTGAATAGTTCCTTGATTGTAAATTTTCTACTGATTTAGGTGTCCTTGTTGATTAACCTCATCTTGTATGACCTCAAATTGTGGACCTTGAGTAGACTTGTCCTCGTGTAAATTTGGTCATAGTTGATTTCGCTAGCCTTGTCTAGGCAACAAACCTTGAAATCATGGCTTAATCATGTAGGAACCTTAACTTTTATTAATGTGGTAGGTGTATCAATGAGAAACTGTGTGGTCATCTCGAGTTTATGTTAATTCTCCCTGTAATTCTCTTACTTGGTGGTTACTCTTAATAGTCTTTTGGAACTCTTCTCGTCATATTGTTATGTGTTGTATCTTGTTTGATAGAGTAAAGTTACTCCTTAGATTTAAATACTCAGTAGCCTTGCATGTAGAAAGTTTAGAACTCATCCCTTGCAATCTCCCTTCTTCTTGTTAAATTACATTGGGCCAAACTGGAGTTCGGTAGATCCACACTTGTTTGAAGCAAGAAATCCCATAATGGGAGTGATCCTTTTTCTGTTGTAGTTATTCCTATCTCTCTTTCTTGTGACTTCCAGGAGGAATTCGAGTCTAAGGGGAGGGGGATGTAGTGCCCACTTCCCTTTGGCACCTTTTATTACCGATCATGATACTGTAGACTATATGACGAACATTTTAATAGTTTTGATTTAGTATGGTGTTAGATGTCAGATCCTGGATTATTGTTGAATCTGATTATATATAATGCATGGTGATTATTAGAGACACTCATATGTGGATGATGATATACTATTGACATGGATGTTTAATGGAAGTTATTCAGACAGGTGATTTTTGGAGATTATGAGTAAACCTAGAAAAGGGAAATTATTTGATGATGATATAATTGCTGAATAAATTTACAAATGATATAGTTGTTACTTTGATGTTGCTGATACATATTGTGAGTGATTTTGTTAAATTTCCTTGATGTTGTTGTGATTCACATACTTAGATGATTTTGTGATTATTTTATATATTCATTTTAGACATTTTGATATGGCCACGAGGCTGAAGGAGGTATTTGTATTTTGCAGGTTAAATATATCACAACAAAACATCGGGGGATCGGAGACCAACCAAAATGGAATTCTAGGTGAATTCAACATGGTCACCATGGCAATGTGTTTTGTGTGTGTTGTTTTGTTAGGGATTTCCACGGGGAATCACCTTTAAATGTAACCATGGGTTTGTATATTTTATTAATGTGGTTACTTTTTATTATTGTTGTATGTGTTTTATTAGTGATGTGTTTCCTTTCTTTATTTAATTATGTTGTGGAAAATTAATGTGAGAAAACATATGGTTAAAAGATAAATAAATCAAATTGGGATATGGGAAAATAATTATAGAAGTTGTTGTCTTTGTAATAAATTTGTAAGTGATGTGTAAGTTGTGTAAGAGCTTGTGTAAGTCTGATTTTGGAGTATGAAACATTCCAACTCCATGGAAATTCAAATTTGTCCTTGGGGGCTGTTTTTGAAGGCTTGTGGGACAAGTAAAACTTGTCCCATACCTCTCAATTTAATTTACCAACTATGCCTATGGTTGGATGACTGATTTTAGACATTCTTAATGTATTTTATTAATCACGTTGTATTGTTTTGATTGCACTCTCTTACATTTTATTTAATTTTCAGTCATTTAGGTGTGGGATTTTTGGAGTGTGCAAGTAGATTGTCATATTTTGACCCACCTCTTTATTGTGCATTGGAGTTTGGAATTTGACTTTAGTGTTGGAATTGAGGATGTGTGATGTGGCATCCTACATGGATCCACATCATCCCCTTCTCTTCTCTTTTCTATATAATGAAAACTCTTGGCTTGTTTTGGGGGTTGAATCATTTTGTATGTAAGCTTGGGGCGCATTTTTTTCTTATGTTTGGAGCTCTTACCTTGGAGAAGCTTGGGTGAAGTTTTTGCTTGGTTGTTGAACCTTTTTGCATTCTTCCTTGGGGGTGCATTTTCTTGTTGGAGCTCTTGTTTTTGGAGGAAGTTTTGGAGAAATCTTTGCATGCTTGTGAGTTGTTGTTTTGGACTGTATTTTTGACATTCAAAGCTTGTTGTGTGGAGAAAATCCTTCCATGGGGAGGTAGGAGTTTATTCCTTCTTTTATTGCTGTCATTTATTTCTTGTGTTGTTGTGAATGGTGAATGTTTTGCATGTTTTATGGGTTGTTTGGGTAGACTGCCATAGGAATGGTGTAGGAGAAGGCTATGGGGAATCCATGTGGGGGCATAAGGGAATGCCATTGGCATCAGAAATTTTGTGGAGGGAGTTTTGGGTTTGGGATCCACCATGGAAAAGAAATAGCTTGCATTTCTTACTCTTGGGGGCATAAGGAGGGGTTGGGAGATATAAGGTTTATGGGGTATGATATGTTATATTGGCAGTATGATTATAGGTGGATGCCCAATTCCCAATTGGGAGGCATAAGTAGCTTCCCCCATAGTCCTTGCTCCTTTGGCTTGCAAGATCAAGCCTGAGTTCTGTTTTGAAATGATTTTAAATGCAATTGTGAACTATTGTTTTTGTGTTGAATTGTGTTTTTTAAAGGAAATGTGTATGTGAAATAATGTGGTTGAATTGCACGTTCTATTGTACCTTGGTTGGGACTCAAGGGCCGATGATGAAGGAAGGCTTGTCCTTTCATGAGATATCTTGGCTGGGTGGAGAGCGTTTCCTTTCCCCTTCTTTTGTTGTGATCACATTGGAAGAAAATGAAAGTTGCATGCTGCTATTTTTGCACAAGAGAAATGTACAGTTTGAAAATCCCTTAGGAAACCCATTCCTTTGTAATCCTTTCCCACATGATGTGGATGAAATTGTAATAGTTATGTTATGGAGAAATGATGTTGTAATTGATTATGAAGTTATATATTTGAAATGTGAAAGACACTTGCATTCTCGCTCGTACATATGAGAAAGAAAGAGAATTCTGTTATTGTTTTCCAACCTTGAAAGATGTAAGTTGTATAATTGAAGTCAATAGAGGATTGCAAATTCATCTCTCATTACATTGTTGTTATTCAGTATTGGAACATCACACCGTGATGAAATTAGAGTATCAAAATGTGATTGGAATCCTTGTTGTTTGGAAAATGGAAAAAGGATAAACACTTAAGTCTACCATGGATTGAATTCAATGTTTCTTTGTATGGAAAAATGAGATAATTAAATCTCTGGTTGAAAGGAAGAAATGGAAATTAAATCCCTCAAGAAATTGACCTCTGCCTTAAATTTAAAACTGGCAATAATTCATTTAAAATGCACAGTTTGGACCTACACTTGATAATCCACTAGAAAATGATATAATCTAGCATGCTAAGACATCAAGGAACTCAATCCAACAAAGGAAACACTTAGGGAAACAATTAAAACATTGCAGAATTGAGCTCAATCTCTTCCTCAACCGTTTTCTATCTTTTGTTGAGCAATTCAATTTTGAATCAATTGAACAAATCAACTTCTCTAAAACACTTTAAACCCTCCCTAGATCAATTCTCCATGTCTATTGGCATGTTGAGTGATGGAGGAGATCTAATTTAGTCAAATTGAAAAGTTGAAAATTGCCAGTTTGCCAATTAAAATCTTGTAGATCATTTTTGTAAAATTGACCCTTTAAAACTTGTCAAAAAGTAAAATTTATGCTTCTCGTATAAAGAGGGCATCGAGAGCTTTTGAAAAATTACTGCTTTCCTAAAACCGAGCTTTCTAGCTCAAGTTATGGCACTTTGAAGTTTTTGTGCCTTCGCAGAAAATTTAGGAAAATTTCTGCATGGGCCCACAACCCAAAAAAATCCCGCCGAATTACCTTAGAAAATATTTTGAAATTTTTGACTTGTTAAAATTTTCATCTTTTCCTCCACTGCGGCACACACCAATCGTAGGTTACCACGTGTCCTCCAGTAATGAGGCGGAGCATGGATTTTTCTTCACCCTTAAACCTTTTGAAAAAATTTGGAAAATTTTCACTTTTACCTCCGCCGCCCACAACTAACTGTAGGGTGCAACGTGTCCCCTCGTGGCTACGGTGGGGAAGCACATTTCCTTTTGACTTAAATTTTTTATAAATTTTGAGAAAAATTCCCATTTTGACCCCACCCCGCGACCAATGAAAGCGTGCCACATGGCACTGGGGTGGTGGCGGGTAAGGCTAAGACCCTTGACTTTTGTTTTGTTTTGTTTCGTTTTTATTTTTTTTGTCCTTTTGGGGAAAAATTCTCAATTTTCTCCCGCATCTTGCTTCTCCGCCTTCCTCTTAGACTCTATGCTTATCGAGTGTGCACTCCATGCACTTCTTTCTCCCTTTTTCCCCTTCATGGCGAAAATCACTAAATCCACCCACCACCCCGCCTTTCCCTTCTCCCTTCTTCACACTGTGCCAGACTCGACACGTATCCCAGTGGACCCAGCAGGGGCATGGAGTGTTTTTTTCCTTTGATCCATGCATTGGGAAAATTTCCCAATGCCACCCCGTGACCCGCCAACCCACCCTAGGTGCATTCCCCTCCTCTTGCCATGTGTCCCTCTAGGGAAAATTTTCCCTAGAAACTCCGCCCACTCATAACTTGAGTTCTATAAGGAGTTAAAGGACTTCTTTACATCACCGGAAAGGTGAGAAAATTTCCTATCCATTGGGAATAGTTTAGGGTAATTTTGGGAGTGTTATGTAGGAGAAAAATCTAGTTGAAGCTCTAATCCTATTTGAGAGTAGGCATGGGGTAAGATTACTCCTTGAACCTAACTAAAACATGTAACCCTAAAATTTGAACCTTGTAAACTTGTTATAAGTTAATAAAACAAATTTTTGTTTTAATAAATAGGATTTTTTCCGGAACCTATTAGTGAAAACTGATGTCTTGCAACTTAGTTGTAGACACTTCAAATCAAAAACAAAATTATCCCATAATTTTCTAGCTAACCCTAGGTTATTTCTTTGGTCTCAAGTGGTTGTTTAAACAGAACTACGGATAAATTATGGAGACCAATGATATAGGTGTGTTTAATTTCCACTTCTTCCCTTATAGTTTTTTAATTTATTTTAGTTACTCTCATCGTGGTTTCCATGGAAATTTTAACAAATTAGTCTCGTTATTTCTTTTTACTTTCTTGTAACAAGAAGGGGTGATGGATCTGCAAACATGAGGGAAAATTTGGAGGGGAAATGGACACATCTTGGCTAGAAGGTAGGTGTTCAAAATGGTGAGGATGCCATAATGAGGGTATGACATGAGCAACCCCTTCCAATTCTCCCCGTAGGCCATAGTTATATTTAGATTTCCTTCCACCACTTCCACGCACCATGCTCTAATATCTCAAGGGAACCTCGTAAAATTCACGCATATCACCAAGCTCATAAATGCATATATAAACATGTCATTAAATTAATTAGATCCCATCACCATCCCGAGTCTATATGGATTTCGATTATCAATACCATCGTCTTCTTTATTGGGTCGTACTATAAAATTCCCTCTATAAATCTGAGGAAGAGCGTGTACAATAATATGGTCTTGTTTTCATGTGGCCTGCATATGGAGGGATTTTGAACAACTACAAATATGTAAGTAGTGAAAGGCATATGAGTTCCTCCCTAGGTTGGAGAAGGCGATTTTGAAAGGCCAAAAGGAGCAATGAAACATGTGAACACTTGTAGTGCTCAAGGGAAATGTCATCCTTTACCCTCTCCCATGACGTCCACAAACCCACAAATTCAATCCCATATATTTTGGAATTTGACATTTTTCAGAATATAGAATGTCCCTGTACTAGGAAGCATGGAGCTCGAGATAGATCCCTATTTTAAGTGTTGATTTCTTACATAGGTATAATATATCTTTGTACCATAAATCATTTCCTTTCCATACAATTTTTCTAAAATGCTTGGATCATGTTGGAGATTAAAATGATATTTTATGTACTTAAGTCATTTCTCTATTTGAACCTTTCCTGATCTACCCAATCTTTCTATAATAAGATATGACACATAACAATTGCTCATTGACTCATCCTTTTAAGATAGAGCATCAAAAACTACATTCTTCTTCCCTTTCTTCTATATTATCTCAAAATCAAAAGCCAACATTTTTAGACATGTTTTTGTTGTTAATCAGATGATAAATATTATTCTAAGAATTATTTCAAAATATCATGATATGTCTTACTTTGAAATTTCTACCAATTAGATACGGTCTCCATTTTTTCTTATGCGTAAAGTATGGATATCATTTCCTTCACATAAATTGGTTTTTTAATATATTCTTACCTTTGAATTAGAGGATCTCAAAGGAAATGGGATGGCCCTCTTTTATGAGCACTAACCCCATACTATACCTTAAAGAATCATATTCTATATTGAATATTTTGGAAAAAATGGGGTGGCTATAACTAGAGTGGTGCACATGACCTCCATCAACTTATTAAATGCAATGGTATGGTCCTCATTCCAATGGAAAGAGTTCCTAAATAAATTTTTGATAGGATATGTTATCTTAGCATAATTCCTTACAAATCTATGATAATAATGTATAAACCCCAAAAATCCTCGGAGATTATTTAGATTTTTGAGAACCTTCCACTCAATCATGGATTTTATATTTTTAGGATCCACTTTAACACCTTCATAAGAGATGGTGTGACTCAAATATTCAACCTCCTTGACTCTAAAATAACACTTATTTACATTTTGTTCAAGAGTTTCCAACAACTTATTTACATGATACAAGTGTTCCTCCCATGTTTTATTGTAGATTAATACATCATCAAGGAAAACTAAAATAAAATTTTGCGAAATGGATAAAAGATAGAATTTATCAAATTTTAAATGTGGAGGCTGCATTTGTGAGTCCAATAGGAATTACCAAGAATTCATAATGGCATTCATGTGTCTCTGGAAGGTTTTTTTGTGAACATCCTTATCCTTAATTCTAATATGATGATATCCATAATGAAGATCAAGTTTTGTAAAGTAAACAACACCATACAACTCATCTATAAAATCATAAATTAAAGGAACATGAAACTATTTTTGACTTTGTACTTTTTGAGTTCCTTTTAATTAGGAAACAACACCAATTGTCATCTTTTTCACACCATCACTACGGGAGAAAATTAAGCACTCGAATCTAATGGATAATTCCCACTTCTAACATCATTTGTAATATATTCTCAATATTACTCTTTTTCATGCATGGGTACTTATGAGGTCCTGTGTGGGTGATTGGCTCCAAGATTAGCTCGATGCCATTTTCATGGTCTCTTTTTATAGGTAAACCTTTTGGCATATCTCCAAACACAACTAAGTTTTCATATATAACTACCGACATATATAATGGTATAAATTCATTTGAATATTGTGCTTCTAATGAAAATAGTTGTGCCATGAACCCATTAACAAATTTTTAAATAAATTTTTGCATATCTCGGTGAGAGGTCACCAACTATGGGGAATTTACTCTTAATCCTTTTAGGTCAAAATTATTCCCTTCGACTTAAAGCACATGAACAACTCTTAGAAGTTCATGTTAGTGCAAAATCACAAAGACCCTGGATGCACATCGCTTCTAGGTTGATGTTCGGGCATCCAGTGTGATTGCACAACATGGAAACCTCTCTCCAAGCGTGGGACTTGTAAAACCGAGAGAGGAATCTCCAGAGAAAGTCGGGTTTCCGCTCCTAAACTACCCTCGCCACAAGCTATTCCAAAGTGTAGGCAAGCTAATCTAATCCTAATCTAACCATGCCAAGGAGATAGAGAGAGAGAGAGAAGAGAAAAACAACAGAAAAGCCTACACTAAAACGGTGATACACCAGAGAAGGAGAATGTTGGACATCTATCAAAACTGCCATGGGACAAAAAGAGGTGAGCAATGGGAAGGATGGACAGATGCATCACAGGCCCAAGGATAGATTTCACACAGAAAGTGTCCCAAAACTCCATGAACACAGCTCCAGTTCAGAGTGAACGTTCAAACATGCATAAATACCTGCAATGAAGAGAGGCAAGAAGAAAACAAGCAAAAACGAGAAAGGATGGACAGATGCATCACAAAACACGTTTTGTTGCTTCAGAAGTTTGCACAGAACATCATTCCATTAGTAAAAGGCAAAAAAACACCATTACAGAGTAGGGAGGAGGTTCGAACTCCATTTTCAACCCTAGAGAAGAAAAGAAGGGAGGGCCGAGCAGAAAGAATGAACAACTCTTTTTTATATTTTGCCACTCCTTACAATATATAGGAAGAATGAGAGAAGGAAGAAAGAGGAAAGTCAGATCTCCTCCAACCACCTCCAGGTCGTATTTTAAATCATTTCATCATGGTAGAAGCGACGGATCCTCGCAAAACGGCGGGCTGTCTGCTGCATTAAAACTGGTCGAAATGTCACTTCTGTCATTACCACGCGTCAGAGCCGTTTCTCAATTTTCTCTCTCTAGACTGCACCAAAACTCAAGATTAGCCCCAGAATCATGTAGAGGATTTCACTAGCTTTCCGTTGATATAAGGAACATGCAAATCCGAGCTCTGGATCAAAAGATATGACGATTTGAGGATTTAGGGCACGGAACAGGCGAAAACAGATTTTTAAAATATTTTCCCGCGCATTGCCACCTGGATGACACGTGGCAGACTCTGATTGGATGAGAAAGGTCTTCAGCCCGTCGGGTTCGGGATTCTCCTCTCCATTTGCATCGGGTTTGGGAGGTGGCTCAACATATGTTTTCGCCCCATGCTTTTCCGACTTGTTTCCCCGACTATGAAACCCGATTTTCTTTGTGCGTCGGGCTTTCCAACCCCTCCGACACATTTCTTAGGTGTCGGGTTTTTCAACCCTTCCGACATGTTCTTGCGCCATGTTTCTCCGTCGTGTTTTCCCGACTATGAAACCCGATTTCCTTTGTGCGTCGGGTTTGGACGACCCGACGACATATCCCTTTGTGTGGGGTTTTCGCTTGGATACGTGGCAGCTTCTCATTGGTTCGGATCAGCGCTCGAAAACTCGCCCTTTGACTTTTTGACCTTTTCCCTTGTGAGGACACGTGGCAGCTTCTGATTGGCTCTCGGCTCCTTCGCGTACTTCACCTCCATTTGTCCCGGATGTCCCATTTGATTTTGGCCCCTTTGTGCTCATTTCGGCCGATTCGGCCGGTTCGGGCATTTTTGGCCCGCTTGTCCCACTTTGCTTCGGACTGACTTGACCCTTTTCGGCCGGTTCGGCCGGTTCGCGCCCTATTGTCCCGCGCGTCCCAATTGCTTTTGGGCTCCTTGTGATGATTTCGCGCGATTCGGCCGGTTCGGGCATTTCGCGTCCATTTGTTCCATTCGTCCCGAACTGCCCCTTTGTGCTTATTTCGGCCGATTCTCTCTCTCGGTCAAACCGGCATTTCGCGCCCGCCGCGTACTTTAGTCCCACTTGTCCCAAATGCTTAGTGGGCCGCCTGGACTCATTTCGGGCGGTTCGGGTGGTTCGCGTACTTTTGTCCCATTTGATCCAACTTGTGCTGGACTGGGACTTAGCCGATTTTCACAAATTTTCCTGGCCCGAACTACTTGCTTTCTGCAACCTTCTCCGCACTTTCTCAGAGCTTGTTCCTTTTTTCCTCGGCCAGGGGAGTTAGAAAATTACCTGAAGGGACCCTGCAAGCCTGATTTTTGCTCTGAATCAATCAATTTTCTTGGGATTTGGATATTCTGATGCATGTTATCAAAATTACCCGGGGGGAATTTTGGATAACAGTGATTCATATCAATGATTCCCAAGGTGTTAATCCATTAAAATCCTAACACAATGTATGTTCCTCCCATGGTAATGGCATATATAGGGCTAGTTAGAAAGTATTCTCCCATGTTGAGTTTCATGTTATGGAAATTTCGTGAATAACGAACACTACCCCCATCAAAAATCGTTACTTGATATTTTAGAGATAGATAAACAAATCAATTCAAGAATATTGCCAACTTATGATTTATGAATTTGAGATTACTTCCTAAGTCAATCAACATTATTACCCTCTAATTTTTTGAGAATCTAACCACTTTGAGGGTCTGGGAGTTCTAATACCTAAAATTTCACATGAGATGATATTGTTTGTTGGGGTCTCCTATCTCCTCCTCTTGATCGAAAATTAACTCTACCTCTTTATATTATTCTTTGTCTTCTTCTTCATTAGGCCCTCAATGTTGAATAACTTATTTTAAGCACATTTATTTCCTTGTCAATATTTGTTGTCACAATTAAAACATAATCCTTTTTCTCTTTTTTCATAAAATTGTTGATGTGTTAGTATAACTAGTAGAGGGAATGATGGTGTAAAGGTACTACGATCTTTGATATTAGTTAAACTATGCCTAACTAGAAAGAAAAATTTCATTTTTGCTACATTTCGTGATAATAGAGTTAGAAACCTTATGAGAATTAAACATATGCACCTCATTCTCAATGTATTCCTTAAGAACCCCCAAAAATTAGTCATTTAGATCCTCGTCGATAATATTCTCCACCTGTAATGATAGGTTTTGGAATTGATGAACATAATCCTTGACATAACCTTTTTGTCTTAACTTTTCCAAGTGGCTAAAGTAACTTTCTGACACACTAGAACTATAGTGCAATTGCAACTCTTCAAGAAACACTATCCATGTAGCATCGAGACCACTCTTTTTCCTTTGAGAACATATGTAGCATGCCCACCTATTTTATTATTCTCTTTTTGAGCTATAATGACTCATTATATCATGATTCTTTTTATTGAAAAGGATATTATCGTTATTTCATATACTATTTGATGTTACATGTCTTCATGATATGGTTATTTACTAGCACAAGGATGCTAATGTTGGTTGACAGTTATCGATGGGGCATATGGCACCCATGTTCATTGATCAATTATAAGTGTTGATATGATAACATGATTTGATTTAATCATGATCTTGTATTCTTATTGGATTCATATAGGATGGATGGTTGTAAAACTTCGTTAGTTTGATGATTCATTTTTATGATATACTACTTAGCTAGTTGTGATTGTGTATGGATGATTGTTATGGTGTACATGGATATTGTCGTATTTTTTTATTTTTGGTATTGAAAATTTATGAGGTTTACCTTGAATGTGAAGGTGATAGCTATTTAGCCATGTGAGAAATGTGGGATTCATGGAATATACTCCAACTAGCATGACAAGCATTAAAAGGTCAAACTTTTCCTTTTTTGTTGATTGCAGAACTTTATTCATCGTGTTTATACCTTATCATATGTTTAGAATTTCATATCTATGTGATTGTTTTGTCTATCTTCTAACAATGTGAAATGTGCACCTCTTTTCATAATTCTATAGTTTAAAGTTAAACCTCTCTTGTTTAATGTTTATCTAGTACTTAATGTTACCCCTTTTTGGCTTTTTGGCATGTTATTTGGCTTGAGATGTTGTGCATGGGTTAAGGAGGGATTAGTACACCTAATCATGGTTTAGGTAAGCCTAATTGCACCTCCTAAATGCAACATCTCTCCCAAACTCGGATTTGGGAAAGATGTGTCATTTGGGAAGGGTAAAATGCAAGGAAACGACCCCATTATCCTTAAAAATAGTCCCTAGCCCTATCCCTATGGGTAAGTGGGATTTTTTCAAGGTAAATGAAGCATATTGGCTCAATTTTTCTCTTCTCACTCACTTATTCATTATGAAAATTTGAATTTCAGAAATGTGTTAGAATTGGGGAAATTCTAAAGATTGTTTGAGCTTCTTTTACTTTCCACTCTTTTTAATTTTTGAATGAAATTTGGAGGGTTGGCATTGGTTGTGGTTTTGGTGGGTCACCCTCCCATTAGATTTTGTGGTGGTTATTTTCCCTTCATTTGGAGGTTTGGAATTAGTTGTAGTTTTGGTGGAGGGTGACACTTGTCACCCTCCGATTGGAGTTTGTGGTGGTTATTTTGTCACCATGTGAAGCCCATACTGCGACATGATTCTACCAAAGTGATATGTTATCTTCTTGTTGTATGTTAAGGAGTGTTTGGAGGACCTAGAAAATATGACCTAGCGGAAGAAATACGTGGCTTTTTTTAAAATGTAAGGAGCACGTTCCATGGACAAGAGATCTAGTGTGTAAAGGAAAAAAATTGAGATCTAGTTGGTAGTAGAAAACCTATGTGGGATAATACCTGCAAAAATATATTCTTCTTTTGATTTCTATGAAGCGACCTATTAGGTGCACAAGTATTCATATGAAAAAAATGTGGACAAGACCAAAGTGGTTTTTCTACAATTTGGTGTATTTCTTTTGCTAAACATTTACGTAAACATAAATCTGCACCATCATTTTATTACTTGGATCATAGTAGACCGAAAATTTGAAAGAGCGCAAAGAAATGGCTAAGAATCATCTTGCCAATTTTATCTTGTTAGCACTGCTCACCATGACCCTTGGTTTTGCTATTGGTTTTCCTTATGATTTCACTAGTGGAAATATAATTTTGGAGTCGGTTATACTTATCACTGTGGTGGTATTAATTATTACTATATATGTACAAAGAAGGAATTGTTTGTGGACACCACGTGGAGATGAGACTTTCCATGGAGCATACGCATCCCGCCTCACAAATATATTCTTTTGTTCAAGTGTTTTGAGTCAATTCAAACATAATGAGGAGCCTCAAATCCATATCTACTAATTAAGTAGCGTGTTATTGAATGTTGGAGGGTACATGAGGTCGAGGATAATTGGCATCCTCTCATAATTCACCTAGGACGGGCTCACAACATGGCTTTGGTGACATTTTTGCTTTTGTTGTGCTTAGTGTTTTTTTGGTGTGTTTTTTTCAATAAATATGCAGAGAATTTTGAGTTTAATATAAGTCCTAATGAAGGAAATTATGAGGAGAAAAAGTATTAGAGTAGCACTTTGTTCTTGTGTAAAGGGTTTGTGGAAATCTTAGAAACCACCGAAGTGTAAAGTTGAGACATCAGGTCACCTCCAGGTTCGTGGTAAACATGTAGTCGAAAAATCATATGGGTTTTTGGTAATCCAGGGAAATCGGAAACCACCGAGGTGTTCTCAAGGATGGATGTGCTTAGGTCACTTCCAGGTTTTTGGTAATCCTGTGGGGAAAAACCAAGGTGTCACTAAGACCAAGAATCCAAAAAGATGACATGCCACCTCAAAGGTGAGCAGGCTACATGGAGAGTGTAATAAAATTTTTATTGTGTTTGGAATAAGGGGGTCCACTATCTGGAAATATGATGTTTGTAGAAACAATGTATTAAGGGGGAATGTTAGCAAATATTAGATTAATACATTGTTGGTATTTATTCCTACCCTCGTGGAATATCCAAACCGATTTAAGGTTCACCTTCGCATGCCAACACTCAGCCTACTTGTATATATTCCCTTTTTATATTTGGTTTTAATCAAGGAATTCAACCATTTTCTATTTTTCTCCGCCTTCAATTTAGGAAGGGTAAAAAGCAAGGAAATGACCTCATTGTCCTTAAAAATAGGCCCTAGCTCCTATCCATATGGATAAGTGGGAATTTTCAAGGTAAATAAAGCCTATTGGCTCAATTTTCCTCTTCTCACTCACTTATTCATTATGAAAATTTGAATTTGGGGAATGTGTTGGAATTGGGGAAATTCTAATGAGTGTTTAAGCTTCTTTTATTTTCCTCTCTCTTTTATTTTTGAATGAAATTTGGAGGGTTGGCATTGGTTGTAGTTTTGGTGGAGGGTGACACTTGTCACCATCCCATTGAATTTTGTGGTGGTTATTTTTCCTTCATAATCCCTCTTGTTTATGGTTATGGGGTTCTTTTCCTAAAAATAAATTGGGGAGCATAGTTTTGGAAAAAATCTTGGAGAATTTGTGAACCAACTTGGGATTGCATTTTGCTTTGAATTTTAAGGAAATATATTGTTAATTTTTGCTTCTATTTGGTTATGTTATTGAATTTTTGCATGTGAAAATTTTCTTTTAATAAATGGAAATTTTTAAAGTTTCAATTTTGGTTTAATGTACTCCATCCACCCTTGATGGGTGTGGATTTTGGAGTTTGTTTTGGAAGAGGGAGGAATCATCAAATTGTTTTGGAGTTTGTTTATTCACCTTCAATGCTTGATTCTTCAAGCTTGAAATCATCTTGATTTAATCCACAACAATTTGTTAATAGGTAGGGGTTGATTTTGATTTGCTTTGGAAATGTAACCCTATGTCCATGTAAGGAAACTTGGATTTTGAAAATCCTTCATGGAGAGGGGAATGAAATGATAAGGGGATTATAATGGATTGATAAGTACTGAAATTTATATGAGAGATATGGAGATAATTGGTGCTTAATTGGAGGTTATTCGATATCCTATTTGGGATTCTTCCATCCCATATTCTGATGAATGAAGCTTGGCATCTCTTTTTGTTGTTTTTCATTAGTGAATTTGGATTTATTGTAGTTTTGAAAGATTGTTTGAATTTAAAAATTCTTTTCACCTAAGTTCTGGTTGGAACTATGTTTTCTCTTTCCCATGGGCTTGGGGGGAGGATAACATTATTTCTTGGTTTCCTTCTAGGCATGTAATGATGCCATTTGGTTGGGTGGTCAACCAAGCTTGCTTCCATGGCTGTTTAGGAATTTTTCTCATGTTATTTTGGATCTTGGAGTGGAATTGTTCATGGGAGAACACTCTAGGTTTTCTTGCTATTATAAAGTTGTTTAAATTTGGCCAAAAAAATTCAATGTTTTCTCCATTTTAGTGGAGGGCTTGTAGCTTGCACTTTAAGCAATTTTTCCTTCTTATTATTTCAAGTAAAATGTATGAATTAGACCTCCAAATATAAATTTTCATAATGTTGAAATGTTGTTTAAAAGACTCGTGAAAGGATTGGTTTTTACCGTTTAAAAGATCTTTTTGTTTTATGTTATGAAATGAGATTCCACCTTGATTTCAAAGGTTATGAGTTGTTATAATCCTTGTTTTTCCTCTTTAAATCTTTCTTTGAAAATGAAATAAATCAGCTTAAGGGATAAAGTAAATTTAGAATGTTTATGGAAAATATGGAATGAAATTATCTCTTTTTCTTCATAACTGAAATATGAATCTTCTGCACTTAAACTTCCCTTCCATGCAATTAAGAAACTATTTGCATACTTGGTTTAGAATATCATAATAATTATTGTTGTATAAATCAAGTGTAGGGGATGAAAAATTGTGTTCAAGTTACATTTTTCTGTTCCAAATTGAATAATGTTGTTGTTACACAATCAAAATTGTAATGTCTCCTTTTTCTAGCTTGGTAGAGAAAAATCATGTTTAAATCTTATTCATATTTAACATACTAAATATTTTGTGTTTATTGAACCATGCCTTCATTGATGCTCCTTAATTTTGATAGCGTTAAACATATTGGTTTTTCTTACCATTCTATCAATCGAATATGTATGTGTGTGTGTGTGTGTGTGTGTGTGTGTGTGTGTGTGCATGCGTGTGTGCATGGATGCAATGTATGTATGTATGTATCCATGCATGCATGCATGCATGTATGTATGACATTGATTTTAATAAAAAGGAAATGTTGTTTGGAAGTGTGGGTGTTGGGACAGTGGTCGATCGACCCACACTCCCCTTCTACTATCCGTGGATGTGGCATATGTCATACTCGCCTCCTCCCTTAACCCATCAACCATGAATTTGTTGTGGCCTTCACCACAAAAAAAACCCACCCATTTCCATGGGTGGAATTTCTTCAAACTAGGCCCTAAGGCCTTTAAAAATGTGACCGCCCATTTGCAAGGATAATTTTAGCGGCGAATATTCGTAATATGGTGAAAATTTCATTTTAGGAAATTTTTGTTATGTTTGTGGAGCCTATTTTCATGTTAGAGTGTGGTACACCTTCTATGTGTTACACTCGGGTATTTTTACGGCGGTCCCGCTCATGGTGAGCAAAGTCGGGGTTCAGTGGGGTGAAGCCCCCAAAGCAAATTTTCATGGGTGGTTTATTAACCCATGGGTAATGGGTAAAACCGTTATGGATCTGCTTTTGGGCCCATGGTTTTTTCGGTCTTTGCCCATTGTTTTGATACCCACGGTTTTTGCCCTTGGTTTTGATACCCACGGTTTGTATCAAACCGCTATAAAGCAAATTGTCTATTTATATGGTCTTATGCATATGATAGATGTACAAGCAAATGTATTGCAGAGATGTGTTTTGAATTTGGCTATGAATTGTCAGAGGGTCGAGGTTGTGAAAAGGTGAATTATTCAGAGAGGGTCGGTGTCCTGTCCGTTCGCCTAAAATATATAGTATATTTTTTTGGGGGTCGGCTTTTGCCTTCATTTGAAAACATCTCCTATAAAACCTAGTTGATTCATCGTGCAAGTATACCTCAAGTAGCTTAACAAATTACCAATACCGTGAAATTTGAACTCACATACCCTTAAGCACCTTAGAGGGACATCATAGCCTATGATTGTGACACGTGAAAATGCGGTGTTGATGCATGACAAGGGCATTGTTGACGACACGACAACAAACTGTGATCGACGCTGCGACGATAGAAAGTGTCGATGCGCGACTTGGGAAAAGAAGTTGACGCGCGAAAAGGGAAGTGTTGACGTGCGATAGTATATTCGCATAAATGGACACGACAGAAATGGGTTTTGACGCGCGACAAGTGCAGAGTGACACGTGACAAAGACCTCGAAAGGGATGCGCGACAAGACCTCGTATTACATCGGACAGAGTCGCTACTTGGTTCTTTTGCCGACATAGACTCTTTTCGTAATAATGGAAGGTGCCGATCAAAGAATACGAATAACCTAAAAGTAAGTAAGAAATCTCGTAAATCACTCTTCAAGTATTTTGGAAACTCATGGATACAAATATGTAAATACCAATCATATAGATGCCACCACAAAGAATCGAATCGATCGTGTGGAAGGTATTATTGAGGTGGACATGCATTCTGCACAGTATCAAAGTCAAACAAATGAAACCTACGATAATATGCCAGATCTTGAAGATATTGTTCCTGTTGGGGTGCAACCAGAAGTGTAGCTAGATATCACAGATACAAACACTCAGCAAAATGGAAGACAGAAATCAAAATCAAACTCCGGTCCAAGAAAGAGGAAACCAGGTGATTGTGATATTGCTCAAAATTCTACTCAAAAAGTAAAGCATCAAAACGAACAAGAATATGTGGACCATTGGTAGGACATACAAGTTTGATTGGGCAACTAAATTTCGTTTATTGAACCTATACAATCATCTAATTCTGAAGAAATCCCATCTGAATGTACATGTACAATATGTACGTGGAAATTGGGAAAGCAACAAAAATGCAACTGAAGCTGGACACTATAGAAAAACATCAGGAAAACAATATTTAATCGTAACGGGGCGGATGGCCAGAAAATCAAAACACATAGGTGGAAAACTGAAAAAGAATGCATGCATGTTAGATACGCAGTGGAATATGAGGCAGAGCAGAAAAAACATAGACATCTGTTGGAAAAGGGAGGAACGATCACATCGCATATTGGTAAGATGAAAGAAACAAATCTACATGCAAAATTCATACAATTCTCTACTCTTTTTCAAATACTAAAAAAAGGAAGAGCGATTTCGGATTTCCTCGATTTCAAAGTTTTGTATCAATTTAACGGAATGCTGAATGTACCTTAGTCTCATTGGTCTGAAAGTAGTGGATGGGAAATGGCAAAATGCCTCTCGATGATAGAGAAGGAAGATTTGAAAGAGAATGTAAAAAAAGCAAACTTTATCTCTCTTTCAATTGATGAAGTGACAAGCAATGACAACACCGCATGGGTATGTATCCACATCTATACTTTAGAAAATCATATAAGGACACCTCATCTGTTGGGTGTTATGAAAATGGTTGAAAACTGCAATGCCGAAAACCTATATAAAATAGTTGTTTCTCATTTGAAAGATGTTGCTGAATGACTGATTATGAAATTGCTACGGTTGGTATGCATTGGAGCAGATGGTGCATCTCTCACGCAGGTCACCGAACAGGCTCGTGTTAGATTACAAACAATAGTGGCCCCATATATGCTACCAATTCACTGTATGGCTCATATAATGAATTTAGCGTATAAAATGGTAAGCAACCACGAAAATGTTGCTAAATTAGAATACCTTATAAGAGAACTTCATGCCTATATGTCAAGCAGCCCAAAGCATTTTCTCGAGTTCCAAAAATTTGCAATTGGAATTACAGATGGCAAAAAACTTCTAAAGGATGTGGAGACTAGATGGATCTCTTTGTATGAACCTGCATGCAAAGTTCGTGAGGAGTATCCTTCATTGGTTGGTTTCATGCACAAATACCGTCATGAAGTTGATAGGGCAAGGGACTTGTTGTTCCATTTAACTGATTTGGAGACATTGCTTACATTGGTTGGTATTCTTCCAATGTTAAAGGAGATCAATACACTGATGAAGCATGACATGTATGTAGCGATTAATCTATATTGTGGATTTTATACGGATGAGAAAAATGGTATGTCAAAGTCTTGATATATTGTACTATTCCCAGGATAGTTTTGATGCACCTGTTTTTGAAAATTGGAAAGATTTATTAGATCTTAAAAATCCTAACACCTTTTTGAGATTTAATATCCACGATCACCTCTGCATCACTGTTAATGGGAGGGAAATACCAATGCACATTTTGTAAAAACGTCAAGATATTACAGGATCAGAATGAGAAGATGTTCCCGTGACACGTAATTTGTTTGAGTCTGTTATAGTTGAAACAAGAATAAAGCTTAAAAAATTTCAGAAACCTTGTCATCGTAAATTAGGAACATTTCAGTAAAGATAAAATTCTGGAAGCCATGGGTGTGATGAATCCTAATTTTTGGAATACTGAAGGTGGCCGTGCAGACTTTGTCAGAAAGCATTTCCATAAATCAATGGGTACAATAATGGAACAATTTACAAAGACGTCAGAGCTCAAGGGTATGGAAATCAAAGGTATACTGAATGCCGATTTATTAAAGTTTCAATAACAAATTTTGCAACAACAATGAGGAACCAATATAAGAATTTAGATCAACCTTCAAAGTGGTGCTATTACAAGGTCAGTGGGCGAGGAATCTATCAAAGTTCTATCTTACAAGAAGATATCGTTGAATATTTTAGATTATATGAGTTATGCCAAACAATGATTTTGGGGTCTATGGAGGATGAAAGGGTTTTCAAAGGCATTGTCATTTATAAAATCAAAACCGAGAAAAAGTTGATAAAAATCGAAAGTTGCATGAGGTGTTATGTTTCTCGATACTCCATCGAAACCTTTCCGCTCGACAAGAGAAATTGCACACGGAATTCCCTTTGTGAAAGAAGAGGTGTGAATAATACAGCTACAAGTACAAATATTCCCAACCCCGAGAGTGTAATGGGTCTTCATCACATTCTACGTAAGACAACATCAAGTTTGATGAAGCTTATTGATAATGGATTGTTTCAACTTTAAATAGGTATCTTCTTTATCTATCTTTTATCTTTATCATTAAAGATGTTACAGTCTATATACTAAAAATGTCAGGCAATTCACCCATCTATCTACTAATCCATTTCTCGTGTTGGGTTTTTTTAAACACAGATCTAGCTCATTACCAAATGGCGTTGATGATTTCAACTTTAAGGAGGTATCTTTTTCCCCTTAATCTTATTGTTTGTTACTATTCATTTTTTTCAGCTCGGTTATCATTAAAGATGTTACAGGTCTATGTATTTACATTTAGTTAAATACAATCTTTTTATTTTTTGAAAACGTGGGTTGACATCCGTCCGAGGAAGCTGTTACTTCTCAGGACTGACAATGTCAGGCAACTCACCCATCTATCTACTAATCCATTTTTTGTGTTGAATTTTTTTAAGACAAAGATCTAGCACATTACCGGTGATGATTTCAATTTTAAATAGGTATCTTCTTCAACATAATCTTATTGTTTGTTACTTTACATTTTTTCAGCTCTTGTTATCATTAAAGATGTTACAGGTCTAATTCTATATATTTACATTTATTTAAAGATATTGTTGGTCTCAGTTAGTTGTAAACCAAGTCAATGGTATATACCAGTGTCTTAATGAAATAATTCAAAAGTATAAGTATCATGTGGACATAATTTTGACTACCTTTAACCGTTATGAGCTTCAAACCACCCCACGTTCTACTAACAAATTTGCAGATACCATGGCCTACCTGGATTCTTAGATACCCACTTTTCTTGCCGACTCCAAAATATTTGTCACATACAAAGGTTACAATCAATGTAGGAAACATTCCGAGGGAATGGGCCCTTAGAGGTTAGCTCGGCCACTCTTTACCCTAATCAATCTTCCCCAATTTCTCCATTTTACATTTTTACTATTAGTCAGTTTCCATTTTTTACACTACATGGAAAGTGACACAAACATACAATCAACCAACATACATACCTACCATTTTTTTTACAACATCTTACCATACACGTTCATCATCATTTATTTTTCCATGTTATCAATAACTTGAAAATTAAATTAAGACCAACACACTTAAACTCAACCATGCCTAACTGACATAGACTACACCATGCCTAACTAACCTAACTCAACCATGCCTAACTGACCTAACTCCACCATGCCTAACTGACCTAACTCCACCATGCCTACATGACCTAGACTCCACCATGCCTAACTGACCTAACTCCACCATGCCTCACTGACCTAACTCAATCATGCCTACATGACCTAGACTCCATCATGCCTAACTGACCTAACTCCACCATGCCTAATTCATCTAGTTTCCATCCATACACAAATAACAATGGAAATTAAAACACAAGTACATCATCTATATCATAAATCTCATCATCTATAACAATAAAAGTATTTGTATCAATACAAATATAGAGAATAATTATCTTAAAACAAGTTCACATACATCATCTATCATTAATTATCAATTATCATCATTCATCATCTACGTCCACATACAATTCATGACAATGCAAGTAAACAAGAAACATACATATAATTCATGATAATCACCATCTAATGCAATTAAAATTAAAGATTGTATATAAATCCATATAATTAAATTCAAATACCATAGTACATACTCAATAGTAGAAGTTTTCAAATTCAATATTTAAAGTTTCCTCAATAATAAAAGTTTCTAGTTTTCAAAACCCTCTTTTTCTTTATCCAATTCTACTCCTCTGCTCTCTTCCCCAATGGCTTCTTCCACTGTGGCTGTACCTCTTTCCCCAACACCAGAAATAACCCCTGAACTTATAAGATCTTCCGCAGCACTGTCCAGATTTTTTAAAATTCTTTCTTCTTGATTTGTCGCATCTCCATGCGACAACAAATTTGGATCAGCTGCTGCTTTAGCTTTGAATAATATGTCAGGGTCGAAACCATGCTCTTTAATTATCCACTTTAGTGTATTGTTTTGTTTGTTAACCAAAACAATATTTTGCTTCAAATTTTTTGCATGCAGATAAACTCGTTTTTTTGTTGTTTCCAAGTGAACTTGCAAAACATTCGCCCGACTCTTCAAATTTTCATATTTCAACTACACAAAAGAGTAATGTCAATTCAAAATATTACTAAAAATGAAAATTTCAAATTAACAAGAATGATTGTTTAAATGTAATAGTACTTACAACCGCTCTATCTCTTTTCAAGCATTTGCGATGCTACCAAATCCTTGTCCTGGAGCATTTGTTAAAATATGCCCGGGCCTCGCAGACTAATATTTTCCAATTTGTTTAATGACTTATCTAAAATGTCATCTTTATAGTTGTTTTTATACATGATGGTCCCCACTTACTTGGGTAAGTAAGGAATCCATCTTCGCAGTTGATTCTGGATGCACAGATAAACTATCTCTCGCTGCCAATAATTTTCATAATGACTAATAATTTCACTGATAAGAACTTTAGCCCTTCTCTCCCATTCTATAAGCTGATTGATATGAGGAAGAATAAACTCACTCACATGGGATCGACAATCATAACCAATTAAGTTCTCCAAAGGAAAAGGTGGCAACTGCTCACCATCTCGAATGATGAAGACGATGTTGCTGGAGAAGTATGGGGCTTTAGCAAGATCAACTACTACTTGTTTTCGCCTTTGGGTGGGCTGATCCTGTTTGTGAAAAATTAATCAAGATTTAGATAAATAAATTTAAATCGAAATGTAATTCAAAATTGTAAAGCATATTTAAATTGAAATTTGAAGTATACCTGTTGGCCTTGAATCATCTCGCGGGTATTGTAAAAACCAGTTGGGTCATTGCTATCAATGCCCAAATAATCTTCATCTAAATTTATATTGTTCAAAATAGGTATGCTCGCAGACGGGCAAGCCACCAAGTGAGAGAGTTGGAATTCAAAAGGAGGAGGCAATGTTTAGTGTCCCACTAGGGGCCGGAGCAAAAGGCATGCGTTTACCAATGTTCTTTTTCACCTGCTCCTCCTGGTTGGCATTTTAAAAATTATTGGTTGAGTGGGTGTCGGTGCTGCGGTTTGATCGGGATGACATGTGCTGAAAAGTACAAGAAAAAATGAAAAATAGGAAAACAATTCATAAAGTCAAAAATTTCAAAATTAAACGTACTATCAAAAAGTCAGACCTTGTTGTCGAGGGGTTGTTTTTCTCGATGCTACGGGTGGCCTTGTAGGAGTCAGTACTCGTTTGTCTCTGCTCGTAAGATATGAATGCATGCGATCGTATGGAGTGAGTTGGGGAAGAAGGTTGAGTTTGTGAAATAGGTGTATGTTCCAAAGTCCCTGCAATTCATCAATATTAAATGTTGTCAATTCATTTGGTTAAAATTTAAATTGAAAAATAAATATGCAAATTTGGAATTTGTAAATAATATATGAGAAGGTATTACTTCTCTGGCGTTTAACGAGTTCAAACTGTTGAGGGTTTGGAGAGGAGTGAGCTTCCATTTCAGATTGGGAGTCCCCCAAAGCCTCAGCGTGTTGTTGGCCTCTTCCTCTCGATAACACCTTTTTTCGGGGAAGGGCTTCAATAAATCTTCTCTGCAAAACATTAAAATTTAAGTTTTAATAACTGTGCACTGTAATTTCGAAAATTGAAATACAATTACAAACTAAATAGTTTATACCTGTTGTTCTTCAAATGGAATTGACAACTTCATCAACTCCTCATCAGTGCAAGTAGGAATTTTTTTATCTTTTAAATTTAAAAGTGCCTCATAATAAAGGCCAAGGAGATAGTTTGTTGAATAAATGAAAGGTTTTTCTGAAATTTTTGAATTTGTTAGGTCAGTTCTTATTTTTTTGGATAGATATGTGCACCAATCGAATTTTTGTTTTGAGATAGTGGCAACAATGTATGCAATGGCCCAATTTGGTATATCTATTCGCGACCCCGCAAAACAATTCTATGGATTGAAAAAATGAAATAAGTGCAAAGCAAGAAAGTGGTGTGTAATTGATTGTGTATCCACACCATGCCCGGATTTATTGACATGGGCTACAAATGTGAAACAATGAAAATTACTATAAATTTATAACAACAAAAATCGTAATAAAAATATGAATTAAAACAAATTATACTTACAATCAACATGGAAACCGAACGTTGATTTGAGAAATTTCTTGTCTTCTTCCGTGAGTGTTGCCTTGGTCAGAATAATTGGTAAATTTTTGAACTAAGGCCCGTAAACCGATGGATGTCATTTGCTTCAATCAATCGGGAACATTCAACCATCGCTCAAAGTCACATAAAAATGACGCCCTCTCAATTGTAGGATGACAAAAGGTAATTCAAAATATCTCGATCTGCTTTAAATGGGGCATATTAACGAGCCCTGTAAATTCACACGCATCCATCAAATCTTTATATTCTGAAGACATCTTTAAAACAGTATGTATGTGAGGGCATAAGGGATTCCTGTAGTTGATCTTGGAAATCGATTGAATTGGATTCTCTTGATTTTTTTCCGAACTTGCAGTTGGGAAGCATGTGAAGTCGACATTATAGTTGTACTTGCATCTTTGACAACGATTGAGACCTACAAAAATTCAAGAGCGGGAAGGTGAAAACGAGAAAATGACCGGTTGAAGGGTATTTATAGGCTAAATCGGGCGTCAATGGCTTCAATTGACGTGTGTCAATGGTCTTAGCTGATGCGCGACAATAGTCTTAGCTGACACGCGTCAATAGGAGCCAGATACACGCGCCAATAGGATCCAGAGACGCGTCAATAGGATCCAGTGACGTGCGTCAATAGGAAAATATATTTATTTCTAATCCAACAAACTTCAGATCCTTTAATGGATCAAATAAAATCCCAAGGAAAATATATTTATTTCTAATCCAACAAAACATATTTTTGATCAAACACGAATGGATATTAAATCTGAAATGAGAACACAAATGGAGAGAAACCCTTATTTTTCTTGCTTGAGCTCCACATGAGATTCATCTTCCAACCTTCAACCTAGAAACAAAACCAAATAAACTTACAACTAAATGAAATGTGATTTAGGTTTTACCGTTAACTTCGTAAAATTTTAGGTTTTAGCATCATATGTGTTAGGTTAATTATTATTTACCCAATATATTAATTATGCATCATATAATTAATTATTTAATTAATGTTATTAATTAAATAATGTTGTTATATGGTTTTTAAACCATATGTCTTTTATTTCCACAGTATAATTGTTATGATTGTTATAACAATTATGTGCTTCCCGGATGCATTTTGGAACTTGTTGTAACAATTATTATTGTATTCATATGATGTACAATTCCTATAAGAATTACAACACTCCATTGTATTCTTGGTTGATTGAGTTTAATAAAGATTATCAAAGCTTACGCCATTTTAATAGATTATCGAGTGAGAACGGACCTGTGAAGGTGTGGCAAGAGAGAGCAACCAAGATAGAGGAGATTGGAGAAGTGTTTACAGCAATTGAGAGCTTGTGTAGCCTCTTGCAACCTCCCATCCCCATCCCTGCCTCCCCACATCCTCTTGTTCATTCCAGATGTTTGGAACGTAATTTTTTTCATTGTGTGCACCAAAGACCAAGAAAAATTATTGCAGCATATAAAATTTATTTTTAAAAAAGTTTTTTTAATTTTTCCCCATTAGGGGTTTTGTCTCTAATTTAGAGAAGCATTTAGTCTCTACAAAATTTGGTGGATTTCTACAAGTCTGGAGGAAGAGCTCTCCACCGAGCCACAAAGCGAGCCTGACCATGTATGAAGGGGTGAGCCATTTGAAGACCACCAAGTTGCTTGTTTCAAGGTGAGTTGTCTTTCCAAAGACCGTGTTTGGCTCCCATTTGGACCGAGCCATCCATACAAGCCCTTGCCTCCAACAGATCGAGCCTTGTGCACAACCAACAAACCACACTGAGCCATCATATTGGTGTATTCTTCTGGTTTTTCAACGGCCCAACCATTCGAGACGAGTCGTAACCTATTACGTTGGCCATCCACCATCCAAGTTCAAAAACTACACATCTAAGGCCGAAGTCATTTCATTTACCAATAGTGAACCACACTGTTTTGATTATATATTGGTGAGTCTGAGCCATGATGAAATCCGCTTTTAATATTTACGTTTATTCCCGCATTTGTGAAAGCTAGAGGAGATATCAAAATTATTTCAGCAGAGGCATCAATTAGTCTCCCTACAAACAATAATGCTTACACAAACAAACTACAATACATACGGTGGTTTTACATTAAAAAAACCATAGAAAATCAAGGAAAATAGAAAGCAAAAGCTGGATCCAAACTAAGGTAAATAAAACTCAAAGGCGGCGGCATACAAATCCTTGCAAAGAAGATCAACAAGAAGCTTTGGATCCATTTTCTACGCAAAAGAAACCCTAAATCGCCTTCTACTCCTTTTCAAGACAAGTGGACCTCTACCACATTGCATTTTACAAAGGTGAGTCAAATTTGCATATATTAAATATAATATTCTTCATTTTCTAGCATGAGCGCTCATAGAGCCTAGTTGGATAATGAGAAAGCCTTAGAGTTGGGAGGTGCATGGTTCAAATCACACAAAAACACAAGTTTTTTTGAATTTTAAAAATTTGGAGGCAAAATTAGAAAAACCGCCACAGCTTAGAGGTAGATTTGGGAGAAAACCTTCACTAACCCTTAGTTATAACTAAATAGGTCACTAAATATTTAGCGAGAAAAACCCTAATTTAGGGTAAATTGTTTTTTCTCCTAATAGGCATGTTTTTTCATTCCAAACATTTTTTGCAAAAGGAGGCCTATCTAGAAATTGCATTTTTAGCTATATTTTTGTAATTTTTTGGCGTAGTGGGTCATTTTGGGCTCCAAGGCCACTAGGGCCCGCAAAACAAAAAAATCCTACCATTTAATTTTTCCAAATTTTTGAATGTAATTTTTATACTTTAGAATGTTGCACAAATTTTGAAGTTACCATAGTCAATTTGCAAACTTTGTAATCGCATTTAAACCGACGTAATATTATACTCAAAAACAATAAAAATTGGTTTCCGAGACACTCACGAGATCTTAGCTCTCATTCGCAAAGTGTTCGGTATATACGGTGCCTCCCGGGAAGCACTTACGAGTAAATCCGTCGTGACTACTACTACACTTAATGCCTAATATAGCTGCAACAACGTCGTCTGGGCATCGACCCTTTAAATCGACAAGGAGTAATAAGGTCATAGTGCACACACTATGAGCCATCCCATCCGTCTATGAATGATTGCACGACATAAATCCAGACTAAGAAATTATCCGAGTATATAGCAAAGTTACGCGTATGCGTATGAGGATATTTCTTTGAGCCGGTGTCAATAATCGCACAAACCCCTTTCAGTACTATCTTGGTACCATGTATTGAATTATTTTACGTATGTTAACACCTCTTTCATGTACCACCAGTATATAGAAAGGGCAAGCTTCTTCCACATACTATCGGGTATATCGGAAGGGTGCGTATATAGAAAGGTTTGGTATATTGGACTGACGGTATATAGATTGGGATACCTTATACCTGGAGTGATAAGAGCCAAACCTTGTCAGTGTTTTCTGAAAAATGGGCACCAATGCCCCCAAATTTTTTCTTCTAGATTCACAACTACTCAGAGGAAACAACTATGTTGCATGGAAGACAAAAATTAAGACACAACTTGAGTTTGAAGAGATCTGGCCTGTTGTGAATGGTACTCTGACTAGATTAACTACATATATAACATAAAAATGATAATTTGATAATGCAAATCGAGAAGGCCAAACTCATCATCTTGTTTGGAGTGTGTCGATGATGTGGAATCCCACATTCAAGATGCCAAAATAGCCAAAGAAGCATGGGATAAGTTAAGCACAATATATATGAGGCCAAAAACAAGAATGTTATATTGAATTTTAAAAGTCATTACAAACATTGAAGTTCAATCGAGAATAAGAAAATAGAAGCTTTCTTAAGAAGAGTTGCAGAGACCATTGAGGGCTTCACTTCTAGCCCTAGGAGAAGTGGTCAAAGATGATGATCTCATTCCCCATTTTCTGAGAGCACTCCCTTCTTCATACCATATTTTTGTAACAACACTAAACTTTTCAGATACGACAGTTAGTTTTGAAAAATTGGTAAACCCTCGCAACAAGAGGAAGCAATGCACAATCAAGATGATGAAGAAGAGTAGGCACTTTCTTCACATCAAAAATGGAAAGGAAAAGGTAAAGAAAAACATAATTCCTATCAAAAGTCCCAACATTAGAATCATTATCAAGGGGACAGAAAAAAGAAGTAATGTCCAATCTATAAAAGAGGACATGACCTAAAATATTTTTGGTACAATACTTACAAGAAAAATTCATCAAGCGACTCACTACAAATCAAGGTCGAAAAAGGGGAATTAGAAAAGAAGACCCCATCAACAAGGAAATATTGTTGAGCAACAAGAATAGTCAGACAATGAAGACTACTTGTTCACTGCTCGATCAAGTGAACCATCCATGTCATCTAGTGATGTTTGGTATGTTGATTCGGGGCCACTCAACACATGACCAGCCACAGAGACTGGTTTACTTTAATGAGGGACACGCCTTCGAAAAACCATGTTTTTTTGGGAGATGATTCTTCATATATAGTTCTAGGGGATTGGGAACATTTCTCTACCCCTTGGTTCATGCAACTGTAGACTATCAAATGTCTTATATGTCCCTCAGGTTAACAAAGAATCTACTTTTCATCATCAACTCCTTGATCACAACCTAAAAATTGACTTTGATAGTCATTCCGACAAGAAAACGTGTTTGATTCGAGATAAATCATGAGGCTTGAAAATAGTTACAAAAGCCTCCAATGTGGGACGCATGTTCTAACTTGATTTTGTTCACAGAGATGATCAAGCACTTGTGGCTAAGAACTCTACCTCAACACAGTTGTGGCATCGGAGACTTGGTCATGTTAGTTTCAAGTATCTTGAGACACTTCACCAGCGTAATATGGTACATGGGCTACCATCTCTTCAGAAGGATACAGACAAGTGTCCTCACTGCCTAGTAGGAAAACAACACAGAGCGTCATTCCAGAAGAGTACATATCAAGCTCATGGTAAGCTTGATCTGGTTCATACCGATCTTTGCGGTCCAATGCAACCGATTCATTCTGGATTTCAGTACTTCATGTTATGTGTTGACGACTATTCAAGGAAAATGTGGATTTTTTTGTCTTCACAAGAAAAGTGAAGATTTTGAAACTTTCAAGAAGTTCAAAGTAGCAGTTGAGAATGAAACTAGTCATCACATCAGAACTCTCCACTCAGATCGAGGGGGGGAATTCACCAGTAATGAGTTCAAATAATACCTACAAAATCACGGTTTGTCAACAAATTCCTCCACACACACCGTAACATAATGGTGTTGTTGAGAGAAGAAATCGTACTATCATGGAAATGGTGCGATGCATGATCGATGATTCTAGACTTGCAAAGACATTCTGGGAAAAAGTAGCAAAAAAATAGTGTATTTGTTAAATAGAGTGCCCATAGTTTCTCTTGAAGGAGTAATACCACAAGAAGCATGGTCAAAGAGGAAACCATCTATTACACACCTTAGAGTATTCGGGTGCAAAGCAAGCATGCACATACCCAAGCATAACAGAAATAAATTGGACATGAAGTCACAGAAACTCATCTTCATTAGGTACAGTGAAGAGAATCTTGGGTATAGATTGATGGATCCTAAGACTAGAAAATTCTACACTAGCAGAGATGTTGAGTTTTTTGAGAAGAAGGAAGCAGAGTCTCCTCCTCCAAACTCACCTGATGTAGATTCTTCACTAGTTGTAAAAATTAAAGTTGATGTTCCCACGATGATGAAAGTGATGATGGGGATGATGGTGTTGATCGAGATAGAACCACGGCCCACGGGAACAGCTTCGTTAATGACTAAGTGGTTTACTAGCACATTACGAGATGCAAGAATGGATGCTCCATCCGATACATTCACCTCGAAACACAAACTCGTAGTAAAGCAAGAGAAGAAGTTAACTTTTCTTTGATGAGTATAGTAATTGAATATGATGAGCCCTCTATAATCCAAGAATCCCTATAGTCAAAATTGGAAATATGCCATGGATTCGGATATCAATCGATGATGAAGAATAACACTTGGTAGTCTTGTCGATCTTCCATGAGGGAAGAAACCCATTAGATGCAAATGGATATTCAAAAAAGTATTAAACAGATGGGACAAAGAGACAAGTATAAAGTGAGACTTGTAGTAGAAAGGGGTATGCACAAAAATAAGGCATTTACTATGAGGAGACATTTTCTCCCACAACTAAGATCAAAAGATCAAAATGATCATTTTTCTAGTTGCTCAATTTTGATGGAAAGTCCATCGATGGACATAAAAATTTCCTTCCGAATGGAGATTAAGAAGAATAAGTCTATATGACTCAACCTAAGGGATATGTTGTACACGGTCAAGAAGTGAAGGTATGTAGACTTAGGAAATCTCTATATGGCCTCAAATAGGCACCCGTGCATGGTACATCAAGATTCATGAGCATCTTATACAACATGGATTTGTTATAAATCCATATGATCCAAATATTTACCTCAAAATCAAGGGGAGAGATTGTGATTGTTGTTGTCTATATCAATGATCTAGTCATCACTGGTAGTTCAAAGTGAGGATGATCGATATAACAAAGAAAGATATTAATAGATCGTTTGACATGACTGATCTTGGGATGATCAATTATTGTCTTTGATGGAAGTATGACGTAAATAGAATCACACCTTTTTCTCGATGAAATATACCAATATAATGCTCGATAAATTTAGGATGATGGATTACACACCAATTTCTACACCTATGGAGAAGATTACATTTATCTTTTTCAAATCCATCTCCCGAGGTAAGTGCCACCGTAGTTCCTGCTCAAACAACCACTTGAGACCCAAGAAACAACCTAGGGTTAGCTAGAAAATTATGGGATAATTATTTTTTTATTTGAAGTGTCTACAACTAAGTTGCAAGACATCAGTTTTCACTAATAGGTTCTAAAACAAAACTTGATTACTAAAACACAAGTTTCCTTTATTAACTTATAACACGTTTACAAGGTTTAAATTTTAGGGTTACATATTTTAGTTGGGTTCAGGGAGTAATCTTACCCCCATGCCTGCTCTCTAACAGGATCAGAACTTCAACTAGATTTTTCTCATACTTAATGCTTCCAAAATTTCCTAAACCATTTCCAATGGATAGGAAATTTTCTCACCTTTCCAGTGATATAAAGAAGTCCTCCTAACTCCAAGCAGAACTCAAGTTATGAGTGGGCGGAGTTTGGGGATCAAATTTTCCCAAGGGGGACACGTGGCAAGAGGAGGAGGAGTGCACCTTGGGTGGGTTGGCGGGTCGTGGGGCGGCATTGGGAAATTTTCCCAATGCAGGCTCAAATTCAAAATGCACTCCGTACTTTCGTGGTCTCGCACAAGGAAAAAAAAAATGGGGAAAGGAAAGGGCAGGGCGGCGGACCAATTTTGTGCTTTGCACCCTAGGGGAAAAAGGGAAGAAAGGTCGCGTGGAGTGGCAAGGGGCGCGGTCAAGGAGGAAAACCGAGGAGAAGGTAGACTTCCGGGCCATGGGAGGATTCTAGGAATTTTCCCAAAGGCCCAAAAGGTGAAATTTCTCCCGAACCTCCGCTACCACCCGATGGTGCCACATGGCACACGTTCATTAGCTTAGCGGACGGCGGGGCCAAAATGAAAACTTTTCCCAAAAAAAAAAATTTAAAAGCTAAGGGGTTAAAAATAACCCATGCCTCTACCATAGCCACAAGGGGGACACATGGTGCCCTCTGATTGGTTTCTGGTGGCAGAGGGAAAAGTGAAAATTTTTCCAAATTTTTCAAAAGTCGAGGAGTAAAATTTTATCCGCGCCTCCGCCTCAACCCTTGGAGGACACATGGCAGCCTCTGATTGGCTATGGGCTGGCGGAGGGAAAAGTGAAAATTTTCCCAAGCCCAAAATTTTGAAAAATTTCTAAGGGCAATTTTGATGGGAAATTTTTTGGGTTGCGGGCCCGACAGGGAAAATTTTCCCAAATTTTCCCGCCAAGGCACAAAAACTTCAAAGTGTCATAACTTGAGCTAGAAAGCTCAGTTTTGGGAAAACGAGGAATTTTTGGAAATATCTCAATGCCCTCTTTGCATAGGGAATATCAAATTTTATTTTTGATGAATTTTTAAGGGTCAATTTTGTAAAACGATCTGGTAAAGCCTTTATTTGGCAAACTGACAAATTCCAACTTATAATTTTGATAAAATTTGAACTCCTCCTTCGCTCAACATGTCAAAAGACATGGAGGATCAGTCTAGGGAGGGTTTAGAGTGTTTTAGTGAAGTTGATTTGTCTAATTTGTTCAAGGTTGCATTTTTTCGGCAATAGACAAAAAAATGACTGTGCAAGCTCCGAATTGAAATTTATTAAGTTTTGGAGGTTCATTCTTGACTGTTAGAGTGAATTAGAGTTCCTTAGGTCTTCCTAAATGTGAATTTCAAAGTTTCATAACTTATTGTTGAGTATAAGTCTGAACTACTCATTTTAATTAAAATGTGCATTGCCAGATTTAAGTTTTAAAACAGTGAGTTGTTTCTTTTAAATTGATTTAGCAATTTGTCTTTTGAATGTGCATATGATTCTAACTTAATCAAATACAATGCTTATTAGGTCATCCATTCAATTCTAACTAAAAATGCATCTCTGATTTCAATTTTAATATACAATTTTGTAATTAATATAACACTATCTTTCATTCCATACGCATGCTTCTTTCTTTTCTTTTCAAACAACAATCAATTTTCAACAATAATTCAAATCAATTGTGCAATACACTTTTGAGAGGGGAATGCATTCTTTATTGATCCTCAATACACTTTTACAACTTTCCTTTCTATTTGATTTCAAATACAATACATACAATAACAACACTGTTTCTTATTCCTTTTCAAAATAGAGATATCATTCTTGGACAACAATTCAAATCTAGTGCACATTACAATTTTGAAAACTACTTCAATCCTTTATTCATAATTCCATAACACTTTTACAACTTGTCACTTTTCCAATTTGAATTGGTTTCAAATTGCCAAATACAAAGTATGAAACATCATTCACATTTTCTTTCCAAAGTAAAACAGAGAAGTATAATTCTTCTTGTGCATTTCTCAATTCAATTTAAATCTTCCATCTACATTGCAAAAACTTCACATCACAATTACTATACATCTCATCCACTCAAGGTGGGAAAGGTTACATTGAATTTACTCAAAAGAAATGACTGTCAAACTGTGAAATTTCTTCTCCAAACATAGCATGCTTGTTTCTTCTTCTTTGCAACTTTGATCACAACAAGGAAGGGGGAAAGGCAACGCTCTCCACCCAACTAAGACATCCAATGAGAAAGGAGAATCCATCCTTCCCCATTGGCCCCCGAGCCCCAACCATATTGAAATGGAGCATGAATATCAACACATGGCAACAAAGGCTTCTATCACATACAAGAAACATTCACATTGCATACAATCAACAAAATGCACAGTTCAAAAATAAGACAAGTAGTTCCCAACTACAATTGAAACAATTCATACAACACATAGGCTTGATCAAGCAAGCCAACAAGAGCAAGGACTATGGGGAACTCCTTATGCCTCCCAATTTAGAATTGGGCATCCACCAAAATGCATACCGCCAATAATCATATCAACCCCATAAACCTTATATCTCCCAACCCCTCCTTATGCCCCCCTCCCAAGTTTATCCCTTATGCCCCCATAGTAAGAAATGCAAGCAGTTTCTTTTCCAAGGTGGATCCCAAACCAAAACTCCCTCCACAATAAAATTGTGCCATTGGCAATCCCTTATGCCCCCCATATGAAATCCCCACAACCTTCTCCTACACCATGCCCTAAGCATTCTACCCAACCAGCCAAGAATGCAAACACAAACACCATTTAAGCATGCATGCAAGAGAAGGAAAGACAATTAAAATATAGCTCCAGATCCTACCTCTCCATACTGAAGTTTGTTCCAAGCTCACAAGCTTTCCACAATGTCAAAGTGCAGTCCAAAACCAGCAAGTATATGCATGCAAAAAGACTCCAAGATCTTCCTTAAACAAGCTCCAAAAGAAACAACACAAAAAATGCGCCCCCAAGAGGCAATAACAAAGTTTTCAACAACCCCCAAATGAGCAAGAAGCTTCACTTTTATAGGAAAGGAAAGAGAGAGGATGATGTGGATCCAAGTGGGATGCCACATCATTTTTCCTCATCCCCAAGAGGAAATCCACAACAACAAACAAATCACAATAAATTAAACATGACAAAATCACTTACATACTCCAATTCAACCCATACTCCAAAAGGACCAAATTAAAAACAAGGGGGTGCAATTAAAACTTACATATTGTCACCTCAAAATGCATTATAAATGCCTACATTTAACCTCCAAACCATAGGCATGGTTGGTGGATCATTTTAAGAGGTGTGGGACAAGTTTAACTTGTCCCACAAGCCTCCAAATTTGGCCTCCAAGGTCAAATTCGAATTCCATAAAAGATGGAGTGCTAGACCTTCCAAAATCTGCCTTACATACTCTTACAATTTCTTACACATTCTTACATGATAACTTACACACTCTTCCAACATTAATATCTAAGACAACAAATTTATTAATTACATTCCACATCCCAATTTAATTTAAATAAAATTTAACTATATGACTATCACATTAATCTACCACATTTAAATTAATTAAAAGAAGGAACACATTACAAATAAAGTACATACAACAATAATAAAAAGGAACACATAAATAAAACACTTATCCCATGGTCACATATAATGGAAATCCCCCCATGGGAATTCCTAACATAACACAACACACAAACTCATAACACAGTTGCCATGGTGACCTTGTTGATTTCACCTGGAATTTCAATATGGTTAGTCTCCATCCCCGACATTGTTGTGATTTTTAACCTGCAAAATGCAAATACCTCCTTCAGCCTCGTGGCCATATCAGAACATCCAAAATGATATAAACAATATCTCAAAATCATCCAAACACACAGATCACAACAATATCAATAATTTCAACATTATTATTTTTAATTAAATAAATCAACTATATCATCATCAAAATCTACCATACTAGATCTACTCAAAATATCCAATATCATAAGTCCAAATCAACATCTATAATATGTCCATGTCAAACAGTATATCATCAACCACATATAGAAAATGTCTCTAGTAATCATCATGCATAATAACTGAATCCAGATCAATAATAACCCATGATCTAACATCTAACCATCATACTGAAATAAAACATAATAGTGTCCATAATACGATCAATAGTATCAAAATTAGTATCTAAAAGTGTCAAAGGGAAGTGGGCACTACATGCCACTCTCATCGGCATTGATTGGGAGTCTCATTTACTTGACCTACACTAGACTCGGTATATCAGCTTTGCAGGTGAACTATTTATCCAGTTCATGCAGGAACCCAAAGTTTTTCATTGGAAAGCAACAAGGCGCATCTTAAGATATCTCAAAGGATTAGTGGATCTTGGTCTAGAATACAAGAAGAACGACAAATTCTTCTTGACTGGATATTTGATTCGATTATGTAGGAAATATTGATGACAAAAAATCCACTTCAAGATTTGTATTTTTATGGGATTTGGACCAATATCATGTGGAAGTAAGAAACAACACTTTGTTTCTCATTCTTCCACGTGTTTGAGTATTGTTCTACAGAGAAGTCGTCTATGAAATGATTTGGCTACGCCGCATAAAGGAAGGACTTGGAATACCACATGATAAACCAACCACCATGTATGTTGACAATGAAGGTGTTCTCAAACTTGTTCGCAATCCAGTGTTTCATGAAAGAAAAAAACACATTGAGGTACAGGTTCATTTCATACATGAGCATGTGTTGAAGCACAACATCTAGCTTCAATTTTGTCCAACAGTTGAACAATGGGAAGATATCTTCACAAAGTCACTTGCATGTGACAAGTTTGAGTTGTTCAGAGAGTTCCTCTCCTCATCCCTTGAGACTATGCACAATTAAGGGGGGGAATGTTAGGTTAATTATTATTTACCTAATATATTAATTATGCATCATATAATTAATTATTTAATTAATGTTATTAATTAAATAATGTTGTTATATGGTTTTTAAACCATATTTGTCTTTTATTTCCACATGTATAATTTTTATGATTGTTATAACAATTATGTGCTTCCCGGATGCATTTTGGAAGTTGTTGTAACAATTATTATTGTATTCATATGCTGTACAATTCCTATAAGAATTGCAACACTCCATTGTATTCTTGGTTAATTGAATTTAATAAAGATAATCAGATTCGCCTTTGTTGCTCAATTTACAATATGGTGGAGATCTCTTCAAATATAAGGGCTCAAATTCAATTTATTTTTAACTTAAGTAATATAAGGTTGCCCTTGTTTTAAGAATTTAATTAATGAAACTATTTTAAACTTGTGTATTAATATTTTAATGACATGTGTTCATTTAGGAGACTAAATAGGACCCATGACCATTTGAGCCATAGGTAGGCTTTCAGTAGCCACTATAGCGTTTTTAAAATGATTATATTTTACCGTTATTAATTATATTATTATAATCTCTCTTGGAGTGATAATTTTAATCATGATTTTATAATGTAGTTAACATTTACTCTATCACGATTAAATTATTGTTGACATTAAAAAATGCTTTATTATTCTAAAATGAGTAAGTGGTTTCATCCCATCTCTACACCAAGTATAATAACGAAATGCAACGTGGTTGCGTAATGGTATAAATTTGATAATATCTCCCCTTGCTTTATTCATGTAAGTGGTTTGGTGCCACTTCATTGTATTCGCAACTTAGTCACATTACTGAGTTTTTTATCATAATGTTTTAATTACCCTTGCTTAATACTTATACTTTTTTTAAAATATATTACCATTATTACTATTTATATTGTTTCTCAAGATATTATTGATATATTTTGGCTGTTTTGGAATTCACAGTGAATAGGGCATGACAATATAATCATCGAGTACCATATGAATTGGTTGGGTCAAAGATATAGGGATGCCATGGCCACCTTTAATCCGGATGGGATTTGATGTACATCAAAGAAGTTATTCATTTGTTTAATCCAATTGAGTGGATCCTTTCCCTTAAAATTACAAATTTTCACTTTTGGCATCATTTCCAAGCTAATAGATTATTTGGATTTGGATTTTTCCGCTAGCAGATCCACCCCGACTAGTTTTTCTATTATTTTTACTGAAGATCAACCTTGGTTTATCTAAGACTAACGATTTAACCTATATATTTTAATTGATTTCTTTTATGACACCATTCAATCACTCATTGATTTTTTCCAAATCTTCTTTCTTGATCATTTCAGATGTAGACTTTGCAGATCATACTCAAGCCGGTTTACCTTATGATCCACTATGGCACACTCTAAGATCGAGGATATTATAGTTACCTATTTTGAATCAAATTCCTCAACTACTACCTCCTCCTTATTTCATGTTTTACCTAGAGTTATAGGAGTATTTTTGTTTCTTGTGGAAGGCCCCGCCATTTTAGGAATCAAGGTTGAATTTTAGGGTTTGGGATTTTGAGAATAATTCAGCTAGTTATGAAAATAATCAAAGAACATAATCAAGATAATTTTTAATCTTATTCCTGAAAATGTAAAGAACTTGGAAAAATTCCACAATTTGCACTTATAGAGTGAATTTATGAAAAACCTAGAAATTGATATAAATTTTGCAAAACAAGTTTTAAAATATTTAAATTTGGAGAGAATCTTAATTAACTGATTTTTCAACACCCAAAAATTGTAGAAATATTATCTAATGATTTGGAGATATAACCAAATCTTCATAATTAGGGTTTTGATGTGGTTCTTGGATGAGATCAAACTCTAATACCACTTGTAATGAAATTAATTAGATAGATATGAATATCAACAGAAATATAGCACACATAACATACAATTGTATATAAATGATTCAAATATGCAAGTATAATATCTTGGCCACTTCGAGGGGGAAACCTCCAAACCACACATAAGACTCAAGTGCTCAATATGATGATCAACTACTACCTATTGACTTCTATATATATTATTACTAGATGTTTTGGACATCATCAAGGATGGCCCAAGAATGATAATATAGTTCACAGATGAAAGAGATACATCATGATAATAAATTATTCAATAGCCATAAGTTAGCCATAATTCAGCCATAAACATTCAATGTAGGATATAGGATTAAGGGTGTAACAATGATATTTCAAAGAGATTTTTTTACATTCACACTTTTTCTTGATATTCATACATTCACTTACATTATAATGATAACTTATTAATATAACATCTAGGCCATTAAAATGTATTGCATTCATTTGAAAATTCATTCTTTTGTTTTTGTGTACAATAATATGATGTGACTCAAGTGTTCAAATATAGACTTTCCCACATCATTTAATACTTTTGTATTCAATTTTGATTTTGATTGTTCAAATTTTTATACCAATATATGATTAAAAGATTATTTATTCTCTTTATTAGTTACATGAAGCATCATATAATATAAAATTGAATAATATGTCCTCTAACACATATTACACTTAGAAGACTGATGGATATATGATTCCTATGAGAGAATGTCGTGGGAAATATCAACCTCCACAGAGTAGTGTGGTGGAGAAGGGAATAAATATATTGAGTACCTAGTGTTTTTTTATTATTGGTAAATAGTTTTTGATGGGGACCATACCCCAATACACCAGAAGGGTCAAAACCTAGATACGGAAAAAGAGTGCGCAATGAAAGGGTCTAAGAAACCATATATATAACAAAGCTTCAAAAAAGGCAGCCAAAATACCCAATAGAAACAAGACACAATGCAACAAGCCCATAGAAAAAACAACGACTTGCTCATAGAAGAAGTACAACACAAAAACATAAGGCATCTAGCCTAGATACAACACTACAAAAATCAGACAAGTCTCATACCTTTTCTCGAAACGATGGTGGGTTTTAGTGTTTTATATCCTTTCCTCCTCCATTCCACCACCATCCAATCCTCGTATCCTCTTTCTCTATGATTGGAAGAACAACTTTAATATTCTTGATAGAATGTGACCCTTAATGAAGGGATACTAGGCACAATCCATCATATAATCATCAAAAAGCTCTTGGGTAGAATAATCTTGATCTTTTCGAGTAGGGATACGATGAATAGTATCCTCCTCTAGAGGGGGAGTGTCAACCCTTGGGGATTTTATGTTTCCATTTAGGTTTTTCCTTCCATCCGGAGTTCTCGTAATCATGAGAGATGCCCTGTTTGAAATCATCTTCGACATCTAAAGGCTAGAATCTCGTAGTCAATCATTTGAACCTAATGTCCGTTACCTATTTACAAGTTAATTTTAGTTGGAAGAGGTTGAGAGGTGTCAATATCTACCAAAATTATGGCATAAGTTGAATGATTTTGACCGAGTTTTATCATCAACTTTCACAATAGAACTAAGGGTATTTCCTATAGAAATGAGACAAGATTTGTTCCGAGTTGTAATGGGATTCCGATAAGCGAGATCCAAATAGGGTAGGTATCAAAGGAGTCTTTTAGAGGATCAAAAGATAGATACCATGGCTTAGATATGAGACCATGCTCACCTCAAACCCAATATTGATCAAAAGTTAAATCCTTTTCCTCAAGGGTTTCAAAAACAACAATAAAATAAGATTTAGCACATGGGTAAATTTCAATCTTACCCTTGATTTTTCCCTCCATATTTGAGAAATTCAATCGTGAAGCTTAGTTAACTTGGTCCAAATCTTGTGTAATCTGAGATTAGGCCTAGTTGAGAGATATTTTCCTCTTTCTTGAGAACCTTTTGCAGTAGGTCCTCTTCTAGATTCAACACTGGAGTATTCTGTGATGGCTTTAATATCTTAACATAATTTCTCGCACTATCCTTCTACCAGAGACCACAACAAAAAATGATGTTCCTAATTTCCCTTGACTAATGCCGACCCTTTCCCCAGAACTATTACCAACATGCACATGTTTGGAATCTTGTTTTTATTGGTATGTAGTAGCAGATCTGTCTCCCTGGGTCCACTGCCATCAGATATGGAGCTATGGGCTCCACTTAGATTATGTGCATAGAGCTTGTGGGCTTTCACGGTTTAAGAGGGGAAGACATGTCTTTATTTTTTATTGATCTACCCTTACCTTCCACATCGAGGTGTCTATCGCTTGTTTTCAAGTTGAGTCACCGAAATCCAACACCCCCTCTATTGGTTTCTTTTTCTTTGATCACCAAGATGATCCGGGAGAAATCTTGATGTTAGGGTTACATTTTTTTGTTGGGGTCACAATTTTCCCCATGGTCATCACTACATGCAAAGGAATCATTGTGCCCCTAGATCCAATACCTAGTGCTACTTTTGACTATATCAAATAATATAATTACAATATGTTTGAGTTTTTTATATTTTTGTAAAGTGTAACAATCAATTTCATGATGTGCATTGATGATATTATAGTTGTAAAAATGTTAGTATTTTGGATGTTCAAGATGAAGAGGATAATGTTGGTAAATAGGTGAAAAGGTGATTTATTATTTATCCAATGATGTTTTAAAATTTCATGGGTGATTGTTATCAAATATAAGTGATGGTTTATGATGTGGCTATTTATTCCCTAAGGTTGGTTTCATGTGTACCGAATTTTTACCTTTATACATGAATTTCACTTGACTTGAGTTGTTAGATATATATTTTATACCATATTTATTATTTTTATCATCTTGTGAAATATTTGGGGAGACATCTCGTGCATATTTATATGTTTTATCCATTGGAGGAGAAATATATATGTCTTTATTATAATTTCTTGGGTGTAGGGAGAGTGAAATGTATCACATGTAACACCAAAGAAATTCTCTTTGAGAGGGTGTATAATATCTTAACATAGTTTAATTATACTTCCAAATCACATAGATAATTGTATTTAATCATAGAATGTATTCAATTACTTATTCAAATTTTCCTTGATGTAATGCAACCATTAATTTTTCATATGTAAATATTATGCCCTTATTATTCATAAATTGGACAAGAGATGCTTCTTATAATTCCAAAAATGTTCTCAAAGATATAATAGAGAGATGATGAAATCAATCTATAGTCTTGTTTAGTTAAACTCGTAAAAACACCTTTAAGCAATAGCTTATAAGTATAATATTTTTCAATTAAAAATCAAATTCTTAATATGTAAATATGGGTCACCACTTTAACTAAATAATTGTAATATGGCATGATGCATACCAAATGAAATGATTATTTAAGAATGATACACATAGTTAGATTCCTCGGCATGGCTTTAGAGATTATACATGCATGGTAATCCTTAATCTTAAGTGAAAATGAAAAAATGTGACTATTTTATATTGCAAAGAACCATCTACATGCATGAGGTCTTTAAATTATTTTGTGGGTATAACGGGAGTATGAAAATTTAAATTTTAGGGTTATCTTTTACTATTTATTATTGTCACTGCAAAGACTACTTCACTTAGGGAAGATAATGGAAGAAATTTTAGGGTTATAAGAATTTGACACTATCACTAATAATGAACTATAAGGGATTAAAAAGGATTAGGTATAGTATTATGTAGATTAAAAAAATATTATTAATTGCAGCTTTTCCACTTTTAAGAGAAGAGGATAGAAAATTATTGTAACCATTTGTAATTTTTTGTTTTAAGAGAAGAGAGAGGACATAAACATCATTTGTATTATTTTCTATTTCAAGAGAAGAGAGAATAATTGTGCAATCATGTGTATCATCTCGTAACATTATTTCTAAACAAATTCTATAACTATCGGTTAGTTTAATTTTAAACTCTAGAGAAGGGATAAATATACACATATTATTCTTTCTATAGTAATTAGATGCACATGCATTTTCATCATAGTATTCCTAAAAAAACAAGTGCAACCTTTTCATTTGTTATACATGTATGATCCTCGAAATTTAGTATCCATAAGTAAAGGGTAGAACATGGGTTATGTGAGGGGTAACTACTTCCTCTTTATTAAAAATTCTTGCGAAACTCATATGATAATCACAAAAAATAACCACAACCATCACTATTTTACTCATTAACATATGTATTTCATTATTCAAGTAGCATTATTTATTGGTGTATGTATAATCATAAGAAAAGGGCATGACATGAGTTGAGAAGTGGTTTTTTTAAATAGTGGAACCATACATGAGGGATTAACTTCTCATGAGAGAAGAGTGTGAAGGGTATATTTAGATATGGAATTTCTCTAGAAGACATTCCATTTAGGATTTGGGATTTTTGATCCATACAAAATAATTTAATCCCACCAAGGGATAGGAATTTCATAGAAAATATTAGGCCACAAATGAAAAGATAGAGGGCCAAACCATAGGGTCAAATGGACTGCAAGTTAAATATATGGGTTCAACAAATGATTTATCTTTAATTGAGTTTTATGGCAAGATATAATTATATTTATGATTAAAATTTAAAAGGATGTATTATTAAAGTGTTAAATCAAAGTTCACGTGTATATCTAAACATACATTAAATCATTAAGAATTTTGATAAATTAGGGAACATGATAGACAAAGTAACATCGTAATGATATAGTATACTTAGTTTCCTCTACATTTGTGTGCAAGGTTTGGAATTCAAACATGGAAAAAAAGTAAGGATACCAATATATACAATTATTTTCTAACTCTAGATCTCTATACTACTTTATGGACTTGTCCTAATTTTAAAAATAGATATATGAATATAGGTCTCTCGTACTACTATCTTTGTACAGGATTTGAGATTGAAAAGACAAGTATAAATTGTTGAAATCGATCTTCTCTTAGCTTGAAACCATAGCTTATTGAAATCATGGTTGCATTTCAAAATGTATGTGAGTATGATCTATGATAAACAAGACTCTATTTTATTATAAGTGTTGTAATCATCCTTTTGACCAATGGTATTGCTTTTATGATTCAATATTCCACTCTATCATATGCTACTAGTATAGATATCTTAAATACATCTATCTAAAAGACACCAAAAGATTTCAATCTTGAGGTTCCTATCCACTTATGCTAATAATTCTAATATAGGTACCTTGAGATTGATATCTCTGTTGTATTTTAGATAGATGTATTTAAGATATCTATGTTAGTTTTTAAATATAGAATTGTATTTATTAAATTTTAATTACAAATATAAAACATATATTTATATGTTTTATTTATAAAACACATCTAAATGTAAAAACTAAAATAAAACTAACATAAAATAAAAATACATCTAAAAGTAAAAACTAAAATAAAACTAATCTAAAAGTAAAAATACATTTAAAAGTAAAAACTAAAATAAAACTAACTAAAAGTAAAAATACATCTAAAAATACATTCAAAAGCTAAAAATAATATAAAACTTATTATTTATTGGAACTAATTAAAAAATATAGTTATTTACATGTAAAACTAAAAAATACATTTAAAAGTAAAAAACTAAAAACAAAAAATAATATAGATCAATATAATAATATTATAGTTACTTACCCACTCACACAATTATTTACTTTGCATAATTATCATCCAATAAAAATTAATATCCCCGCATTTGAATTTACTCGACACACTTATTTACCAAGTCACACTTGTTATATTTCACACTTGATGCGGGAGCATAACTTGTGAAGACCATAACTTTTTATCCGACCATTGGATCATCTTGAAATTTCACGTGGTGGTAGATATACATGAATACTATGTTTTGGTGAACTTTTCTAACAAGGACGTGGCCATTTTCAGCACATTTCTAGGCATGGATTCCTTCATTTAGGGGCCTAAAATTGGCTCTCGAACATTTTTTTTCACTTTTGACTAGATCTAAGAGCTTTAATAAACTTTTTTGTGCTTGTAATAATAAGTCAAAATTTCGCATGAGGCTTAATTTATGAAGGCATATTTGGCACAAAATTTTGGGGCCCATCCGAATTGTTTTGCTAGTAGGTAATTTTTGGCATTTTATGGCTTTTAGAGTAGATGTGAAACAAAATGAGGATCAGAATGATGTAAAAGATTAGTGTGGATTCCAAAATGAGAAGAAAGCTATTTTAAAACTCTTGGTTTTTATTTTCAAAGTTGTTTATGTGTGTTTTGGAGGTATTTCAACCTCTTGTGGCTAGATTCACATCAACACTTGAAATAACTTACATTTCTATTTCCATATATAAATACATGTTCATATATTTATTTTATTTATTAAACATTGAGTTGGCATTATACACTAAATTATTTTAACCATTAATTATTAGTGTGAAAATAAAATATTTTTTCAATCAACACATGCCATTACACTCCTTGCACATTGTAGAAACACCTCTCGGTGTAATTATTTTATTTATTATGTGTTACACGTTCGCATCCTTGTTATTCTTATATTATTTTTTGTGATACATTTTATTTATCTAGTTTATTATAACTAGCACATGTCAAATATAAATGACTAGTATATCTTGTTTTATATGTCTGCAACTAATATCTATTTTTATTAATTACACATTTGATTTCTTATCTTTTGTTTTTGGTGTGTACCTTGTAATTTCATATGTGTGTGAAAACATTTTGTGTCCTTTGTTTTTTTGTCTTACCTACCTTTCTTGTGTTTTCCTTTGGCCCATATTAGTGTGTTTGAAATTATTGTGCCATTGTATGTAGCCCTTAGCCTTATATATGATGTTATATGCAACATGTTTTGTTGTAATTGTTATAAATCATTTTTACTTCTATATTTTTATGCTTTTATGTTTTTTTATTTTTTCATGATTTCTATCATGCACTCTCTTACATAGGTAAATTTAACATGGTGTCCATATGTACAATTATCTTCTATACATTCCAAAGATGATTACATTCCATATGAGACACATACACATTGTAATTATTTGATATTAGTGAAAAATAAAACATCCCATTAAACTCATAATTAAAATCATTTAATGGAGTAAACACAAAAATATCAATGCAATTTAGGCATACTACGGGTATACTTATTGACTATATATTTAAAGATGAAAATCATTCATAAAACTTTAATTTAAAAAGAATATTATAGAGAACAAAATCACGTACTTTGGGTAATTATCTAGTCCCGATAACATACTACTATTAATGTAGTGCCCACTCCTCTTCGACACTTATTATATTTTGATTTTGATTATTGTTGACTATAGACATGGATATTATCATATCATTTTGGTTTAGCATGATGTTAGATGATAGAGATATTCTGACTATTGATGGATTTTGATTCATAGTATGATTTGTGTGGATTCTTAGAGACGTAAAGAGACATTTTATATTGATGATGATGATGTGTTGTTAGCATATATATTTACTGACATTTGGAATTCTCATCATGTTGACTATGATTTAGCATTTGAACTAATCTCATGATCTTGTTGATATTGATAAAAAGGTAGAATTGAGATGTTGAAATTTTAGACAAATGATAACATTGTTTAGTTGAGATGATGATTTAGTTATATGAGGATGTTTATTGATTGATGTGCATATATTTTATCTTTGATGTATTTGATGTAGCCATGAGGCCAAAGGAGGTATTATGTGATTTTGTAGGTAATTATATCACAACAATCAAAAGGGGGTTAGGAGACCAACCACAGTGGAATACTAGATGGATACAACAAAGGTCACCATGGAAACTTGTGTAATGTTTGTTGTTTTGTTGCTATTTTGTTAGGGGTCCCCATTAGAGGGATGACCTCTAAATGTGACCATGGGCTATGTGTGTAATTCTTTCCCTTTTATTTTATTTATTGTAGAGTATGTGATTTATTTTGTGATGTAATTTATTTAATCATTATTGATTAATGTGTCTTTATTAATTAATTTAATCATGTTTATTAAGTTATATGGGGATGTGACAAAAGGGCCATTTATTATAGTAGTTGGTCCTTTGGATCTTGTATTTTATGATTGAGTGTGGTTGACTTTGAGTTTTATACACCTTACCTTACCTTGGAAATTTAGATTTGGGCTTAAGGGCCATTTTTGGAGGCTTGTGGGACAAGTTAAGCTTGTCCCACACCTCTTAATTTCATATACCAACTATACCTATGGGTTGGGGGTCAAAAATAGACCCCATTATGTGTTTTGTAAGGCAAAAGGTGACATTTATTGCACTTTTCTTACATGGGTTTTAAATTATGTCCTTAGGGGGTGTGGGTTTGGATTGTGTGTGTAAGAGGCTTGTCATTTCTCTCAACCACCAATTTATTGTGCCTTGGGGTTGAGGTTTAATTATGATGTGGAGTTGAGGATAAGTGATGTGGCATCCTACATGGATCCACCTCACCCTCCTCTTCTCTTTTTCTATATATGCAAGTTTATTTTTTGTTTGGGGGTTACTTCATTTCATTTGTGCTCTTGTATTTTTGGAGTTGGAGAGTTTTGGAGTGCTTGTTGAAGTTTTGGAGCTTGTTGGAGTTGGATTGAGCTTGAAGGAGCTTGGAGTGTGACTCTTTGATCAAGTTCTACCATGGAAAGGTAGGAACTACACCCTTGTTTTAATTGTTTTCTTTTATGTGTATATTTGTATGTAAGTGAATGGTTTGTATGCTTGTTGGGATCATGGGTAGAATGCCTAAGTATGGTGTAGGAGAAGGCTATGGGGATTTTATATGTAGGGAGACATAAGATTTTTTCATGTTTTGGGAGGGAGTTTGGTTGGGTGCCCACTTTTTGATAAGAAAAATGTTGCTTTTCTTATTTGTTTTTTTTCGGGAGACATAAGAGATTTTAGGGAGACATAAGAGAATGTGGGAGGCATAAGAGGATCTTGAGGGAGGATAAGAGTTGTGTAGGGGTTTTGAGTTGTGTTTTGGATGATTTTAAGGTGGGCACCTAATCCCATTGGGAGGCATAAGTGATCTTCCCATAGATCCTTGCTCCATTAGCTTTGCATTTTCAAGCCTTGTGTATTTTTTAAAGTTACATTCTTGTGATTATTATCTTGTGTTTGAGTGTGTGTTTAATGGTTGTGAAATTTTGTATTGTTATGTTGAAGAATTATGTTAGTTTCCATGAGTTGTATCCATCCCTTATTGCATTTTGATTGGGGCTCGTGGGGCCAATGGGGAGGATAGCTTCTTTTCCTCATTGGATTATTGGTTGGGTGGAGAGTGTTGCCTCTCCCCATTTTTTTGTTGTGATTAAAGTGAAGAAATGGTGGAGATATTTTTGAAGATTTGGGACTTGGAGATTTTGTAGAAGTCAAAAAAATCCTTCATTATAGAAACTTTTCTTGTAATTCCCACTTAAGGTGGAAGACTAGTAGTATTGCATTTAAAAGAAAAGTTGTATTGTATATTTTGTTTATTAAGTTGTAATGTATTGTTGGAAAGAAAGCTCTTTACATTGAAATAAATGAGCTATGCTCAAAGAAAAATAAAGTTCATTATTATTTGTTGAAGTTGCATTATTGTAAAAATGAAGGGAAAACTTGGAAGTTGTAAATCATTGAGAATGTATTCTTAGTAAATCTTAAATTTATAATAGTTGTTTGTGTCTCGTTGGGTAAATGGTTTTATTTGAAATGGAAGGATGAACTAAATTATAATGAGTTACTTTGTTGAAAATTACATTATTGTTATAGAAAAGAAAGCAATGATATTTAGAAATAGATTAAGTTTCATTTCTTCATTTGAGTTGGAAAACAATTTTGTTGGAAAAATATCCTTATAGTTGTTTTCTTATTACTATTGAAATAGAAAATCTTTGAGTTTAGTAATTTAAGACATGAAATGAATAAAGGATTTAACCTTTCAACTAGAGATACTTTAAACACATAAGTTTAAGCTAAGGATAAACTTTAAAACACTCTAGTAAAATTGCTTTTTTGAAAAATTACAGAATTGATGGTTCTGTTTTTGAAGAAGTGAACCACCACCCCGTACAAAGTGGTAATCTTGAAATGATGACCTAATCAAAGCGATGGTCTCTGAATCACCACCAAGGAAAGGCGGTGGTTTATGAATCGTCACCGTGTAGTGTGGAGGTATTAAGACCATTGGCCTAATTTGGACAACGGTTTCATCATTGTCATCAAAAAAATAAAAATCCGTGACTATGTAATTTTAAACTTGAATAAATTAAATATAATCCTATTAAATGTAAAAAGGAAGCTACCAAAAACTATAAGGGGATAAACTCATGGTTTTGAACATGTAAATCTTTAAATGCACTTTTAAATGTATTCAATCTCATAGATTAAATGGAAGTAGGGTTTTACCTAAATAGAGAACTCAAAAATGGAAATAACTAAATAACTTCTCCAAATTAGAGTGGAAACCTATAAAATATGAAAATGGAAGAAATTGCTATAATACATCCATAAACTAAACTAAACTAAGCTTGATTCTAGTGAATTGTTTGAAATTAGTGTTCATGGTGTGAATATATGGTTTGAATATTAGTATTATTTAATATTTAAATAATATGTGAGTGTGCACAATTAGTTGTCATGCACAACTCATAGAGATAAGAATGTGTGAGAATATCTTGGGATTGGAAGTAAGACTAGGGAATAAAGGAGAGATATGAGGATAAAATGATAAGACTTTACTCCATGATTTTAGGAGAGCAATAAAATGTAATATTCAATAGAAATGCACCATTCTCTTTACATTTGGTCTCTATCTTACGTAGTTTTTATTTCATGTGTTGATTTCAATTAATTATTTATTAATGTATTTATGAAAATATAGAGATTTAGCATCATCCGGTATCGAGCAAGTTTCCTTCTCGTAAGTGTAGAAGAAGAAGAAGAAGAAGAAGAAGAAGATGGTTGAAGGAATCCCATAAGAAAATTTCCAGCAGACACATCACAGTAAAAAGAATGTAATTTACTCATATGACATCCGATTGATGTATAGTTTTTTTCCTAGAAAGATAAGAACAAGACGCACAATATTTCAATTTACATCAACTTTAGATTCATCTTGTATCTATGTGTAAAATTATGTGTAAGTTGAGTGAAAGTTTTTGTTGTTTTTAAAAAAATGTTTGATAGATTGATTGTATCTAAAAACCCGATTTGAAATATTACAAAATTTATTGGGTTTGTTTAGTTAATATCTGAAAAAAATCTATTAAAATTTTACTAAAACTCAATTTCTAGTTTAAGAGAAATGTGGAAATAAAAACAAGGATCTAAGAAAAAAAGTGGTGCATAATACATTTATGTAATTTTTTAAATTAGATGCAATTTTCGCTTGTACGCAATGTCCATAGTGAGGGGGTGCATTATCGGTTGAAACCGACACCCAATATAATTGTAAAATGAGCCTCATAGAAAAATTCACTTGATTTAGTAGCATCACAATGGAGGCAGGAGGAAACAAAGGAAGGAGGGTGATCAACGCCTGTCGTTAGTCACCAACGATGAGGCCACATTTTGCTATGGTGACTTCATTTTAAGTTATGTGTTTTCTTTCAAAGATGTGTGGTATTAAATAAGAATAAGATGAATAATTCCTATTCATAGTTAGGAATATATTTTCCTATATTTTGTTCACTTTTGTAAAATGTGGATGGGGAAACATGTATGTTGCTATGAAAGTGGTTGGTGGCTCACTAAAAACCAATTTGAGAGTTTGTGAATATCTTCAAAAATCACATATAGAGTGGTTAATGGTTCCACTAGAAAACATGTTGGAGTTATGGTACTCTTTGAAAACTATCGATTATAGAACATGAGCAGCACTAGACAAAACTCACCCATATAAACACTAAAGAGGTGAATGTTAGGAAATTAGTGTTCATAGTATGAACATGTGGTTTGAATATTAGTATTATTTAATATTTAAATAATATGTGAGTGTGCACAATTAGTTGTCATGCACAACTCATAGAGATAAGAATGTGTGAGAATATCTTGGGATTGGGAGTAAGACTAGGAATAAAGGAGATATATGAGGATAAAATGATAAGACTTGACTCCATGATTTTATGGGCAAGGAATTGTATAAAATGCCCTCTCATATTCAATAGAAATTGCTCCATTCTCTTTACATTTGGTCTCTATCTTCTATAGTTTTCATTTCATGTGTTGATTTTAATTAATTATTGCTTGATGTATTTATGCAAATATAGAGATTTAGCATCATGAATCCCTTCATTTCTTCTTCTCTCCTTAATTTTATGGCTTCCACTCCTCCAACCTATAAATTAAATAAAAGAAAAGAGATCAAATGAGGAGGTGTTGTCCAATTTTTGTGCACATGGGAAAATTGGGCAACGGGGTCCTATTTCAATCAAATCACGACATTGGTCCCAGGAACTCACGTTCGTTCATCATGGAGATAAAGAGATAAAAATAATTAATAAATTACATAGGTGAGCTCACCTAGCATTGAATGGTGTCAAATTGATTTCAACTCGGTGTTATCTCGGTTGAGAACTCGGTCATTTATCATTAGAGCTCAACTCGACAAGTTGATTTGAGCTAAAAACTTAAAAGAGTTATTTGAGTCACGTAAATGTGGGAAAATGATGAGCTCGAGTAGGTGTGGTGAGGGTTTTGTTTCCAAGATATTCATAGTTCACATAACATGAGATCGAGATTAGTTTGGATAGCCAAAACACGCAATAAGGAGCTTAAACAAAGACACAAGTTAAGTGACTCCAAAATTAGACATTGGTCGAGTCCAAGAGATTTGGTGAGGTAATGACTCATGAGTTGCAGTGTAATGGAGAGCTTGACGTATCAAGATAAAGAGAATGAAAGTTGTGTCAGAGTGAGTTGGAGTTTGAGAAATCAAACGGTGGAAGGATCACTAATAAGAAATAGGGTGATTTGTGCATAGGGGATCCCACAGTGAAGAGCTTGCTACATGAGCCAATGGGGAGGTTGGTTGATTGAGCGAGGTGGTGACAAAATGGAGTGACTTGAGGGGGAAATACTTTCTAGAAAGGTTGGATCCCACACAGTCGAGTTGTTCGGTGAAGAAATAAACAAGCAAGGCATCACCAATGAAATAACTAGCTTGGAGGGATCGAGACATGGCTCGCTAAATTAGGATGATCATAGTGATTTACTCATTTGGATTCATATCATGATGACTCAGAACTATGAGAAAATGTAGCCTAGAAGCAAAGTGCATCACCGAGGATGAGTCATTTGGAGAAGAGTTTGAGTTTACATGGGTTGTAATGTTTTGAGTCTGGAAGCAAATTCAACCGTGATAGTTTGAAGCTCAAAATTTCAAGCTAAGTCACTCAAGAAACCAAAATAAGTAAGGATGCACATACACTTGATTTGGAATTCAAGGCATGTCTCCTAGAAGGCAGAAGATCACAACGTGGAAGATGTGAGGATCTTACGTAGGTGATCACATAGTGGACATAGCTCAGACATGGGAGATGCATTTCTCGGAGGCAAGCATGGATAATATAACCTATGGAGGTATATGATTTAGTAAGAGATATGTGAGATCTCAAAAGATGAGTGGCTCGATCAAATGCAATAATCTCAAAAAATGAAAAGATGTCAAGCGGTTCATGTTAAGAGTGTTGAGAGGAGAAAAATCCTTAAATGACTCGGTGAGCCGGTTGGAAGCTCTGTGAGATTGTTTGTGGAGTCATTAGATGAGTGCAAAAGAATTAAAGCTCAACACAATGGGTTTGGTTACAAATCACAAATCAGTTTGTCAAACCATGCGTTAAGGGAAGAAAATTGGGTTGCACCGAGCTAACAAGTTGTGGAGATCCAGGTGTAGCTTGGCACAAAACTGAACATGAGAAGGTGAAATGCCAAGCTCATGGAAAAGGGAAGACTAGTGTAAGAGACCTCGAAGCCATGGCCCATGCCGAGTTGAGATCATTGAAATGATGAGCTATGAGTGGACAAGAACCCGAGTTGGGAAAATTCAAAGGATGCGACCATGGTGGAGGTAATGTCTTCGCAAGCCAAGCCAAGTAATTCTATGTGGGGGAATTTGGGGAACTAATTTCCATGTGGGAATTTCATTAATGGAAAACCAAGACAAGGATTCCACAATGGGGGATTTTGAAGACTATGACCAGGTGGAGATGTGAAGGTGGCAAGCCAACTTAAAAGTTATGTGAGATGGTGGAAAAGTGGAGATCGAAGACTAAACAACCATGTCAAGCTTGGAAAGACATCAACTAGGTTCCCAAGCCGGAATAGCCGTGATGGGGAAATTGGAAAGGAAAACTCTGGGTTGGTCATGTCATGTGCTAATGCATTCGGAAGTTAGTATGTGGCTAAGCTCATGCTGAGTTATTCGGTGAGTCGTTAGTGATGTGGAACTAGTTGGTGAAAAATTAGAGGAAATAATTAATGTGTATGCTCGGGTCAACCACCAAGATGATAGTGCAACAGGTGGTTCTACACAATGAAAGAAACAAATGAGAGGTTTATGATAACTTGGAGTCAAGATTGCATGAATTGTGACCTATCACGAGTGGAGAATAATGGCTGATTTACCCATCTAAAATCATCAAGCTCATGAAGTTGAGCAACATGAGAGCTTGGGCCTAGTGTTCCAAGTACTTGTAGGAAATGTCTCAGTAAGCCATGCATCGCAGAATGGATGCATAGTCGAAAGAAGGGAACTCAATGCACATGGGAAGGAGAGGTGGTGAGCCGAGATGAGAGGTCGAATCGATAAAAGGAGCTCGGCAAGGAAGACCACAACAAAGAGCTTGCAGAGTGGGCTGAGTTAACGAGCTCGATCGGGAGAGCATCGCTAGGAGACTGCGCGTGGAAAGGTGGTTAGGTCGTAGAAGGATGTATTTAGTTCTTTGAGATAGAAAATGTAAAACCATGTCGATGGAGCCACTCAGCACTACTAATACATCACTCGCATAGTGGATGGATCAAGTATGGAGCTTGGTCAAGTAGCTCGGTGTTGAGCTCAGTATATAGTTATAGGTAAGGTTCAGGTCGAGCTATTTTAGAAGACAAGGCACAGTTAATGCATTAAAGTGGAATATTGAGTCATGGCCATACATAATGAAGCCAGATTCAATATGCAAACAAAGTAGATGACGTGAGCTTATAGGTGGGTAGGCCAAGTTTTCCATAGCTCTGGGTTTTGCACTCTAACGAGAAAATACACAAGCGGCTCGATGAAGAATGAACACGCATGATATACAGAGTACTTAGAAGTGATCATGGGAAGATGGCTTGGCCATTAAAAGATTATCTCAAGCTCATGTGGAAAGATTTTTTCAATTTGATCATGGTAATGGAGTATTGAGCCACTTGAGCTAATGAGGAGGACTCGGGTCGATGCCAAGCTTGCTGGAGGTCGGCGAGAAGAGGGAGAAATCTCATTTAGTGATACATCATGGTGATTTGAATGGGTATCGCTTCATGTATAAGGAAAATTCATTTGGAGGTAAATTCAGATCAATCCATTGAATGGGATAGCTTGGTTATGAGCCTTAGAGTTTGGCTTAGTGTAAGATGAGCTCGGATAGAGGAAAAGATGTCGAGTCAAGTTAAGTTGAGCTTTAAGACAACTAATGCATATAGAACCCAACTTGATGTGTAAAGAGGAGCTTGATACAAAAGATAATTTGCTCCATGGTGAGCATGGAAAAAAATCCTATGGAGGAGAACCATCGATCAATTCAATGGAAGATAATACCACGAAATCCAGCACATTCATATCAAGCTCGTTGTTTAAAAATTAATCCATGAGTTCATCATGGAGGTAAGTCGGCTTGAATAAGGGTAAGTTTGACTAGGTGAGTGGTCATGGAGAATGGGTCAAGAAGAACTATGGAGACAGAGCTCGTCGGAAGGTGAGATTGTTTAAGAAACCGAGCAGCTCACCAATGTGATGGCATAGATCTCGGAGCCAACTTGGTGAGTTGGCTTAGTGAGCCAAACCACCGAGTTGGGCTCTTTTTGGCCATTTCTCATGTAAACCCCATTAGTGCAAATCAATAATAAAGGGGTCCCACCAAAAATAGTAATTAACTTAATATTTTTATTTAAATATTTTAATTATTATATTTATTATTATTATTATTATTTAAATATACTTTTAATTAATTAAGGAGAACTAGGTCAATCGGTATTACATGATGGAACCTTTTCAAGTGGTTCAACCAACTATAATAAATACATCATGTGCCTTTGATTTAGGAAGGTAATTATGTGATTTCCTCTCTCTCTCACATATTCTTCTATAAATGTAAGTTGGAAGCTCATTCCAAAGGGTTCCAATAGGTTAGATAGGCTGGAAAGTTAGACATCTTAGGCAAGTGCAATTTTTCAAGAGTCCTCTCTCTTCTGCAAGTTGTCCTTGTATGTTGAGGGAACTTTCAAGCCTCCTTTTCAAGACTATAATGGCAACCATTTCCTCTTCTAAATGTATGATGCATTGTGCACATTATTGAAGCAATAAAAGTGTGTTTTGTGACTAATCTCAGTCCTTTCATCCTTTTACACTTTTTGTGTCTTTCTCATGCTGGAGGTACAATGTGCAAGTTCACGTTTCTATTGCAAGTTCTTAGATTTATGTGTTTATCAAGTGGTGGAGCGTTGCATGCAGTTGAGTTGTGGTGCTTGTTTCACCATTCTCAATTTCATCCTTCTTCACTGGAAGACTAATAACTTGTTTTTCTTATTGAGTTTTAAAAAGGGAACGTGTGCTTCCTAGTCTGTGGTATTCTATACCCTCTCTAAGTTTCAGTAGGTGAAGTTGACTTGTGGTGCACATACCCTCTTCAAATTAACCCTTCATGAGTCTAGAAACACCCTTTATTTGGTGCATCACCATCCCTAGTATAGTTTCATTTTGTAAATCTCTTTCCTAAAACCCATGAAAGTGTTAGAATAGGTCTAGATAACTATTTTTATTATATTAGGAGTGGTACAACACTTAGTTTAGGAAGAGGAAGTCAGCTTTTCTAAAGGTTCACCTCGAACCCAATTCCCACAACTTGAGAGGTGATCCCATGTGTCCTAATCACATCGAATGTCGTGTTCACATTCTGGCCATTCGGAGGGTGCAATGATTTGCCGACAACAGGAGGCTAGGGCAAGAAAAAGGATTTAATAAAATTTCTTAAGGATGGTTAGGGTTAGGTTGGAACTCTTAGATCTAGTGGCCACAATGGAATTAATCCAAGGGTTAAGAATACACCCTACAATTATTAGGTGAGAATATTCATATTATGGTTTTATTTTAAATAAATCAAATGTATGTGAAAATGGGTGAATGGGGCCACTTAGTGCCCTAGTGTGTTAAGTTAATTATTTAGCTCTCCTAGTATGTTTTAGTAATTATTTAAATGGACATTAAGGCTAATAATTTAAGGGAACTAAGGTAACCAAGGATAAGGGTTTAATAAATATGGGTTTGAATGTTAATTTAAGAAAGGAAAACCATTTATCCAAGTAAAATAATTTATGGCACTTTCCTAGTAGATTGTAATTAAATTGACATTAGAAATGGATTAAGAATATTTAATTATTAATCTAGACTTGATCTATCCAATGTAATGTAGAAATTGCTGGTAGGAATTAAATTAAATGTATTATAGGGCTTGACACCCTCGCAACCATTTAAAAATAAATAAAAATTTCTACAACTTTCCATATAATTATTTAAGGATTAATGTGGTTTTTTTTAAAGTGAAATTGTGGGTGTTACATTTGGTATCAAGGCTATGGGTTCAACATTAGGACGTTAGGCAAACTTGGAAACATAATACATAATAAGAAAACTTAGTGAAACTCTAAACCTAGATCACACAATTTTGCATGATATTTTAAAACGTAGAAAACCTAGAAAATTGAAACAAAACCTAGAATAATAAACTAACTCTCACCTTGGTTTGTGCAGGAGGAACGGACTCAAACGAGGGGTTCTTACACGTTGACCTAGACTTACCACCCTCATATCAGGTAGTATCAACCACATTACCTTAGATACTTTAGACACTACATGATGTTAATGCCACTATAAACGGAGGCTCTTTAGGAGGGAGACCTAACGTGAAAGGACAAAGAGCCATCAGTAGAGACTCATGCACCTTCCCGATATAGTGATGAGTATAGGGTAGAGAACTCCCATGTGGAGTCAGTTAGATGAGATTCACCATAGAGAGGTCATGGAGACATGGCTACAGGACATGAGACAGATCTAGGAGCCCTAGGCAATGTGATGATCATGTTGAGAGACCTATAAGCACATATTCAACAATGGTAAGATCACATAAGAGATATTATGAATATCCATCCATCTCCTTTTCTAGGGATAGTGGAGGATTTCAGTGAAAATGCATGGTTGGTCATCTTGAGCGGATGCTTCAAGCTATGTCCGTGTACCAACAACACGAAGGCTCATGTTGTCATCCACCTTCTGAGAGACAGAGCCGGGCATGGTGGAGGACTAAGGAGTATAATATCCATGTAAATTATAATCCAGCCACTTGAGATCTCTTTCAAGAGTGGCTCAGGAGAAGATACTTATCTAGGAGGTTTATTCAACAAAGGATAGATGAGTTCCACGAGCTACGCGACATCAATGATAGTGGCAGTATGAGAGTCACTTCCTGGACCTACTTCAATATGTAAACTACATAGAAGCATAAGCAAGTGAGGATCCACAGGTTCATCAGGGGCCTGAACCTAGACTTAGGAGGGATAATACACATTCAATTTTTGCAGACCTTAGTAGAGGCCATTAAGAATTCCTACATTCGTGAGGAGACCAGGGGAAGACGATTTCTCGATTAAGTAGTTGATCATCTAGGGATAGAGTATGGAGCCGTATCTAGCAGATGCAGATAATAGATCAAGGGGTCAACTCCCCCCTCCTCTTGGTCAAGACATGGTTTTGCACGGGGTTTTCATTCAAAGCCACCTCAGGCAGTTAGGTGGCTCATCCTCCATTTAGGCTCCATAGAGATTTGATGCTCAGTGGATGTAGTATGGGGCCTCCTCCTAGAGGACCAATATAGACTCAAGGAAGCATTTCCTAGAGCTCATTCATGTTGAGAGGAGCTCATGAGTAGATGACACCACAACATTCTATAACAGATCATCAAGATCCACATAATGGACAAACCACTAGAGTACTTTTCTGCAGGAGCCACTTCTCATTGGAAGGGACCGGTAGTTTCTATGGCTAGGGTCATTGTGCACTTGGGAATAATTGGAGAGAGTGCCATTAGAACCCTAATTACAAGGATAAGGCACCGAGGTTTCAAATCCTATAATAGATGATATGGCTAGGACCCACAGGATAGATATGCAAAGTGGTTGAGAACCACCAAGCAAAGCACCAGTAGGCCACGAGAACTTATAAATGATTAGAGGTGACAGGTAACATTAGTGATGACATTTCTATTTCAATTTTATTTGATTTAGTCTCCTTAGATTCTTTTATTTCTCCATTCATATTAGAGCGATATAGGATCTTTGGTGGAAGTTAGGAAGAGCCGTAGTTGGGATTTGGAGATGGCTTTTGGAGCCAAGCTCACAATGGACTCCTATAGTCAAGGAGTGCATAGTTGATCTTCTCAGGACCCTTTCCACGAGGTGTTTGGATCTTCGTATCCTTCCTTTAGGTTCTTATGGGATTATTTTGGGCATGGATTGGTTATCTACACATAGGGCTACATTTGATTGTTATAGTAAGGTAATATCATGTATAGATGATTTGGGAATTAATTGTGTGTATAGATGAACACTTGGCAGACTAGGTTTTTTGTGGGAGTCGGAGATCCAACTCTATTCACCATATCCGTTATGCAGGCTTAAGTGGTATGCGCGATGATGAGACCAATTGTTTGTTGTCACGCTTAGTGATAGATAAGAGGATGAGTCTAGTGGGCCATCAATTGATGATCATCATATCTTGAGGGAGTTTTCAGATGTCTTTCCAAGGGAGGTTCGGGGTTACCTCCCCCACGTGAGATAGATTTTCACATTGATTTGGTTCCAAGAGCAATAGAGCCTCATGTCACGAGCACCTTATAAGATGATTACCCATTGAGCTATATGAGCTTAAGTTGCACCTAGAGGGCCATTTTTGAGAAATGCCTAATCCATTTTAGTGTATCCCCTTGGGGTGTACTAATGATTTTTGTAAGGAAGAAGGACGGATATCTACGATTGTGTATGGATTATCGTCAACTGAATAAAGTAATAATCAAGAATAATTAATCCCTTCCACATATTGATGATGTGTTTGATAAAATGAAGGGGCCATAGTATTTTCCAAGATAGATCTTAAGTCTAGATACCATCAACTAAGGATCCGAACAACATCTTTCAAAGTTCTATCGGGGATGACATCGTGCACTTTATGGATGCAGACACCTTTCTGGAGTTGGGATAGTGAGAAAGATATTCATAAGATAACATTCCATAGTTATGATACGAGATATGGCCACTACGAGTTCACAGTAGTGCCTTTTGGTCTTATGATATGCCCCGTAGTATTCATGAGTTTGATGAATAAGGTATAGGAGCTTAGGGCATTTGAGAAGAAGAAGTATGAGATTTTTAGATTGCTTCATGCCATATTTATTGCTAACATTTTTATTTACTCGCACACACGTGAGGAGCACGAGGAGAACCTTTGATAGGTTTTGTAGTTTCTTCGTGAGTAGCATCTTCACGAGAATCCCTGGAGAAGTGTGCATTCTTTCATTCAAAGGTGCATACGCGAGGATGACTTAGGTCACATATTTTCTAGGGGTAGGTATCACAATCTATCCTATTGATACAATATTAGAGCTATTATGGATTTTCCCATGCTAACTAGTGTGACCAAGGTGTAGAGTTTCATGGGGTTGGTACATTAAGAAGTTACTACGGGATATTTATTCAGGACTTATCTTGGATTGTGCATGGTAATTTTTGTCAGCTGTTGACCATCATCACTTCCTTCAGCATAGAAAAGGAAGAAGTTTTTTTGTCGATGGATGTGAGCATGCCTTAAGTGTATTAAATCCGAGCAAGGATTCCTTGGATGTCAAATCACTAATTCTTGTTGTGTTATTTTAGATCCTCAAAGGGATTTCTTTGTGTATATAGATGCTTCCTATGGCAAGACTAGGAGGTTTTTTTGAATGTGGGAGGGCCATGGGGTTGGTTGATTTGAGTCTCAGATGGAAGAAATCAAACATCATGAGCTCAATTATCCTCCTCATAACCTTGAGCTTAGATCGGAAGGCACTTGGTAGTTTTGTATGCCTTGGTTTGATGGAGACATTTCTAATAAGATTTTAATGCAGTTGGAGATTTATTCTCATAAAGACCATTTGAGATTATGTTACCTCTTTATGCAATGCAATCTCAATGCTCGTTAGCGAGTGATTGGATGGAGTTACTACATGAGTATGACATGGAGATAGAGCATCTAAAGGGGAAGTAGATTTTTTTGTCGATGCTCCGAGTAGATGGAGACATTTGACTATGGATGCTTCGGTGGGTACAAATTTGTAATGAGAAATATTCTTTTTTTTGCAATAGCTTCCTGGGTTTTTTGATTCGTGGGGCTTTTGCTTCTACCTTGCACCTAGATAAGAGATTGAGTCTGGTGATGAGAGCCCCAAAGATAGTTGAGGGAAATTTGATGGTTTTACATTAGATTTATATGGAATTCTTAAAAAGTGAGGCAAAATATATGTACTCTGGAAGGGATGGAGGTTTGAGACATGATATCTTGGCAGGGCTCATCATACACCTTATTCGGCCATATGATCCAAGGGGTGAAGAAGATGTATGCCACCTTGAGATAGTTATACCATTATAGAGGTCTTCAAAGAAAGAGATATAAGTTGGGTTTGTGTCAAGTTGTTTAGAGTGTCGAGTGTGAAGGTCGAGCATCAACATAAATGGAAAGTTGGAATGAAACAGTCTTTACCCACATGTTATATGCTATTCTCTTTAAGTGGAAATGGGACACCATTTCCATGTATTTCATAGTTAGGCTACCGACGTCAAGATACCACCATGATGTCATTATGGTCACGGTGATGATAGAGTTGATGAAAGTGGCTCATTTTTCTCTAGTAGGAAACCACCTAAATCGAGAAAAATGTAGCTAGTGTGGTGATGACTTTGGATAAGAGTGTACTTGGATGAGATTTTTAGATGTGCATGAGAAAGTCATCATAAGGAAGATAATTTGAAGAACCGCGATCCCTTATACACATCACACCTCAACAGACTACCATGTCGAGAGGCCCTAGGGAAGAGTATCAATTTTTCTAAAACACATAATCCAGAGAGATAAAGATGGTCGGAAGAAGTGGGAGCAAGCCATGGGAGTGGGTGAATCATGGGATTTTAGAGGAAAATCTTTAGATGTACGTCATGGATCATCAAGGAGGAGGGAGGAGTAATTGTACTTGGTGAAGTTTTCATAAAACAACATCTTTTAGAATTTTCTATTGGGATGACACTATTTGGGCACTTTATGGTAAGGAGTGCGGGACACCTTTGAGTTGGGATAGACTTCCACGAGGATAGAGTATCTCTTGGTCCATATTTGTTACAGGATATGGAGATGGAAGTTATAGAGTAGGTTTTTTTAATTTGGGTGCGGCCAAACAAATCCTTGGTAAGGATAATGCTATATAGAGCCGAAGGATATGAAGTCAAGGGTAAAGAGGAGAAACTCGAAAAAGAGGTTGTATGAGGCACATGATAGGAAGAAGAAGTATGCAAACAAAGATCAAAGGAGAGTTTACCATAGTTATGAGGTGGTCACAGAAGGTGTTCCTTTGTGTTAGACCTCATAAAAGTCCTATCCATTATGGAAAATGATCTAATTTGTCTCCTAGATTCATGGGTCCATTCAAACAGAACATGGTTTGAGTGGATCTTTGGAGATGTCCCTTAGCGTATCATCTAGCCTTTCCACCTGAGCTTGATCTCACATGCATGATGTGTTCCATGATATCTTTTCTTGAGGAGCATAAGCAGGAGGAATATACTGCATAGATCCTTCTCATGTATTGGATTGGGCCAAGCATATTGTAGGTACCATTTCGGGAGTAGGGATGGATGATGGTGGAGACCCATGTATATATTAGAGTGTAGGACCAGGAATTTGAGGTCAAGTGAGAGATTGATTGATCATGTGCGATTCTAGTGGTATAGGTATGATGAGACTTCTACTACATGGGAGGATGTTACATTGTTATGAGCCCAATTTCCACACTCTTTTAGTGACTTCAAGGAGAAAGTCAAGTCAAAGGGGACCATGCTTTTGGGTATGTAGTGCCCACACCTCTTCAACACTTATTATATTTGGATTTTGATTCTTGCAAGTGATTCTTGGTATAGACATGGATATTATCATATCATTTTGGTTATTTTAGCATGATGTTAGATGATAGAGATATTCTCTCACTATTGATGGATTGTGATTCCATTATTTTATGATTTAGTATGATTTATGTTAGAGACGTAAAGAGACATTTTATATTGATGATCATGATGTGTTGTTAGTATATATATTTATTGACATTTGGGATTCTCATCATGTTGACTATGATTTAGCATTTGAACTAATCTCGTGATCTTGTTGATATTGATAAAAAGATAGAATTGAGATGTTGAAATTTTAGACAAATGATAACATTGTTTAGTTGAGATGATGATTTAGTTATATGAGGATGTTTATTGATTGATGTGCATATATTTTATCTTTGATGTATTTAATGTGGCCATGAGGCCGAAGGAGGTATTGTGTGATTTTACAGGTAATTATATCACAACAATCAAAAGGGGGTTAGAGACCAACCATAGTGGAATACTAGATGGATACAACAAAGGTCACCATGGAAACTTGTGTAATGTTTTTGTTTTGTTTATTTTGTTAGGGGGTCCCCATTTTAGGGATGACCTCAAATGTGACCATGGGCTATGTGTGCAATTCTTTCCATTTTATTTTATTTATTATAGAGTATGTGATTTATTTTGTGATGTAATTTATTTAATCATTGTTGATTAATGTGTCTTTATTAAGTAATTTAATCATGTTTATTAAGTTATATGGGGATGTGACAAAAATGTGCCATTTATTAGAGTATTTGGTCCTTTGGATCTTGTGTTTTATGATTGAGTGTGATTGAATTTGAGTTTATACACCTTACCTTACCTTGGAAATTGGATTTGGGCTTAAGGGACATTTTGGAGGCTTGTGGGACAAGTTAAGCTTGTCCCACACCTCTTATTTCATATACCAACTATACCTATAGGTTGGGGGTAAAAATAGACCCCATTATGTGTTTTGTAAGGAAATTGGTGACATTTATTGCACTTTTATTACATGGGTTTTAAATTATGTCCTTAGGGGTGTGGGTTTGGATTGTGTGTGTAAGAGGCTTGTAATTTTTCTCAACCACTAGTTTAATATGCCTTGGGATTGAGGTTTGACATATGATGTGGAGTTGAGGATAAGTGATTTTTCATCCTACATGGATCCACCTCACCCTCATCTTCCCTTTTTATATATATGCAAGTTTATTTGTTTGTTTGGGGTTACTTCATTTCATTTGTGCTCTTGTATTTTTGGAGTTGGAGAGTTTTGGAGTGCTTGTTGAAGTTTTGGAGCTTGTTGAAGTTGGATTGAGATTAAAGGATCTTGTAGTGTGATTTTTGATCAAGTTCTACCATGGAAAGAGAGGAACTACACCCTTGTTTTAATTGTTTTCTTTTATATGTGTATATTTGTATGCAAGTGAATGGTTTATATGTTTGTTGGGTCATGGTTAGAATGCCTAAGTATGGTGTAGGAGAAGGCTATGGGGATTTTATATGTAGGGAGGCATAAGATTTTGTTTCATGTTTTGGGAGGGAGTTGGGTTGGGTGCCCCACCTTTTGATAAGAAAATGTTTCTTTTCTTACTTGGTTCTTTTGAGAAAGACATAAGAGATTGTAGGGAGGCATAAGAGAATGTGGGAGGCATAAGAGGGTATTGAGGGAGGCATAAGAGTTATGTAGGGTTTTGAGTTGTGTTTTGGAGGATTTTAAGGTGGGCACCTAATCCCATTGGGAGGCATAAGTGATCTCCCCATAGATCCTTTCTCCATTGACTTTGATTTTTCAAGCCTTGTGTATTTTTGAAAGTTGCATTCTTGTGATTGTTATCTTGTGTTTGAATGTGTGTTAAATGGTTGTGAAATTTTTTATTGTATTGTGTAAGCATTGTGTTAGTTTCCATGAGTTTTATCCATCCTTTATTACATTTTGGTTTGGGCTCGGGGCCAATGGGGAGGATAACTACTTCTCCTCATTGGATTATTGGTTTGGTGGAGAGTGTTTCCTATCCCCAATTTTTTTGTCTTTATTAAAGTGAATAAACCCTTCATTATAGAAACTTTTCTTGTAATTCCCACTTAAGGTGGAAGACTAGTAGTATTGCATTTAAAAGAAAAGTTGTATTGTATATTTTTTATTAAGTTGTAATGTATTGTTGGAAAGAAAGCTCTTTGAATTGAAATAAATGAGCTATGATAAAAGAAAAATAAAGTTCATTATTATTTTTGAACTTGCATTATTGTAAAAATGAAGGGAAAACTTGGAAGTTGTAAATCATTGAGAATGTATTCTTAGTAAATCTTAAATGTATAATAGTTGTTTGTGCTTCCTTGAATAAATGGTTGTAGTTGAAATGGAAGGATGCACTAAATTATAATGAGTTACTTTGTTGAAAAATTACATTCTTTTTGTGAAAAGAAAGAAATGATACTTAGAAATAGATTAAGTTTCATTTCTTCATTTGAGTTGAAAACAATTTTGTTGGAAAAATATCTTGTAGTTGTTTTCTTGTTACTATTGAAATAGAAAATATTTAAATTTAGTAATTTAAGGCATGAAATGAATAAAGGGTTTAACCTTTCAACTAGAGACTTTAGACACATATATTTAAGCTAAGGATAAACTTTAAAACATTCTAGTAAATTTGGGTTTTGGAAAAATTGTAGAATTGATGGTTTTGTTTTTGAATAAAATGACTCGCCACCCTATGTAGAGTGGTGGTCTTTTGAACGCTGGTCTAATCGATCAGAGTGATAGTCTTTGAACCACCACCTAGGGAAGGTGGTGGTTTGTGAATCATCACCTAGGTAGAGCAGCAGCACCCAAGGACCTCCGACCTACTTTTGGTGGTGGTTTCATCACTTTCAAAGCGAGAAAAATAAAATTCTATGACTCTGTGCAATTTTAAACTTGCTTAAATTAAATCTAAGCCTATAAAATTTAAAAAGGAAGCTACTAAAAACTATATGGGAATAAACTCATTGTTTTGAATGTGTAAATATTTAAATAGGATTTTAAATGTATTCAATCTCATAGATTAAATGGAAGTAGGGTTTTGCCCAAACAAAGAACTTAAAAATGGAATTAACTAAATAACTACTACAAATTAGAGTGGAAACCTATAAAATCATCAAATGGAAGACATTTCTATAATACATCCATAAGCTAAAATAAACTAAACTAAGCTTGATTCTAGTGAATCCCTTTATGGATTCTTCCTCATTTCTTTCATGGCTTCCACTCCTCCAACCTACAAATTAAAGAAAAGAAAAGAGACCAAATGAGGAGGCTAGGTAAAATAATTTATGGCACTTTCCTAATAAATTGTAATTAAATTGACATTAGAAATGAATTAATAATATTTCATTATTGATCTAGACCTTTCTATCTAATGTAATTTAGTTATTTCTAGTAGGAATTAAATTAAACATAGTATAAGGCTTGACACCCTTGCAACCTTTTTTAAAAATAAATCGCAACTTTCCATATAATTATTTAAGGATTAATTTGATTTTTTTAACGTTGAAATTGTGGGTGTTATATTTGGTATCATAGCCAAGGGTTCAACGCTTGAACCCTAGGAACAGATTGGAAACATAAGACATAATAAGAAAACTTAGCGCAACTCTAAACCTAGATCACACAACTTTGCATGATATTTTAAAACGTAGAAGACCTAGAAAACTAAAACAAAACCTAGAATAATAAAATAAATCTTACCTTGGTCTATGCAGGAGGTGTGGACCAAATGAGGGGTTCTTGCACGTGGAACTAGAATTACCACCCCTAGATTAGGTATTAGCAGCCATATTGCCTCAGATACTTCGAAACTACAGGATGTTAATGCCGTTATACGCAAAGGATATTTAGGAGGGAGACCTAAAAAACAGGATAGAAATCCATCAATAGACACTCATGCACCTTCCCAACATAGTGATGAGTATAGAGAAGAGAAATACCTTTTGGAGTCATTCAGATCCGATTCACCGCAGAGAGGTCACGGAGACATGGCTACAGGACATAGAGACATATATGGAGCCTTAAACAACATGATGATCATGTTGAGAGACCTAAAGATAGAAAATCTAAAAGACAAATCACATCAGAGAGATTATGAAACTATGTATGTTTCATTTCGCTAGGGACACTAGAGGATTTTAGGAAGAAGCATGGTTGGTCAGCTTGAGCGGATGCTTCAAGTTATGTGTGTACTAGCAACACGAAAGCTTGTGTTGTCATCCACCTTCTTAAAGAAGGAGTCATGGTTTGGTGGAGGACCGAGGAGTAGAAGCTCCATGTGGATTCTGAGCCACTCACTTGGGAGCTCTTCAAAGAGTGGTTCAAGATTAGATACTTATCTAGGAGGTTTATTCAATAGAGGATAGATGAGTTCCATGACCTATATAAGGAATCCATTAAGGTGGAAGATTATGAGAGTCACTTCTTGGACCTAATTCAGTATGTACATTACATGCAAGATGAGTAGGTGAGGATCCATAGGTTCATCAGGGCCTAAACCTATACTTAGGAGGGGAAGTGATAATTCATTGTCCACGGATCTTAGAAGAGGCCATTGAGAAGGCATACATTGTGAAGGAGACCATGGGGAAGACTCAACAAACTAGGGATAGAGTGTGGCATTGTATCTAGTAGATGCATGATAGCATATTTAGGGGTCATCTCCCCCTCGTGGTGGATATGGTTCCCGCATAATCTTCATGCATACCACCTCGGCAGGCCACCTCAAAGAGGCTCATCCTCCATTTAGGCCTCCACAGAGATTTGATGCTAAGAGGGGATGTAGTATGGGGCCTCCCCTAGGTACCAATCATGGATCGGACACCGCCTAGAGCTCAATCAACATGAGCTCATCAACAATGACAAAAAAATCCATAGAAGGATCATTAGGATCCACGGCATAGACCACTAGAATACCAAGACAGGAGCCACTTCTCATTGGAGGGGACCTAAGTAGTTGTTATGAGTGCATTGTACTTTGGCATCATTTGAGAGAGTCCCTCGTAACCCTAATTACAAGGTAAGGCACTAGTTTTAGAGCCTACGGTAGGTGATATGGCTAGAGACACATGATATATGCAATATTTGAGAACTTCGCTAGGTAGAGCACGAGGCACAATGATTGAGATGAAAAGTAACATTGATGGCATTTCTATTTCTATTTTATTTTATTCAGGATCCTCATATTATTTTATTTCTCCATTTTTATTAGAGATGGGTGGGGCAATAGGCAGAAGATTCATAGTTTGGATGTGGAGATGGCTTCAAGAAAAGCTCGTAGTGGACTCCTTAGTCATGGAGTGCATAGTTGACCTAAGACCCTTTTCACAACCTTAGATATTCCTATGATTCCTTTGGGTTCCTATGGGATTATTCTAGGCATGGATTGATTATCTCGCACACATGTCTAGGGATGATTGTTACAATAAGGTAATATCATGTGCAAATGATTTGGGAGTTGAGTCAGTGATAGTGGGAGTCAGGAGAACCACCTCTATTTGCACCATATCCGCTTATGTAGCTTAAGTGGGTGTGTGAAAAGGTTTTTAGTTATTTGTTATCATGGTTAGCGATAGATGAGATAATGAGTCAAGTGGGCCATCACTTAATGATCATCATATCTTCAGGGAGTTTTTAGATTTCTTTCCATGGGAACTATCAAGGTTACCTCCCCACGTGAGATAGATTTTCACATTGATTTGGTTCTAGGAGAAGATCCTATCTCACAAGAACCTTATAGGATGACTACACGTGAGCTCTATAAGCTAAAGTTTCAGCTAGAGGGCCTTCTTGAGAAAGGCCTAATCCAGCATAGTGTATCCCCTTGGGGTGCACCGATGATTTTTGTAAAGAAGAAGGATGGATCTCTATGATTGTGTATGGATTATTGTCATCTCGAATAAAGTAATGATCAATAATCATTAATCCCTTCCATGTATTGATGATTTGTTTGATAAAATGAAGGGGGTAATAGTATTTTTCAAGATAGATCTTAATTTTGGATACCATCAGCTAAGAATCATGGAGGTAGATATTCATATGATAACATTCCATATGAGATATGGCCACTATGAGTTCACAGTAGTTCCTTTTGGTTTGACAAATGCCCTGCACGGTATTCATGAGTTTGAAGAATGGGTATTCCAAACATTTTTAGATCACTTCATGCTCATATTTCTTGATGACATTTTTCTTTACTCTCTCACATATGAGGAGCACAAGGATCACCTTAGACAAGCTCTGTAATGTCTTCATGAGTAACAACTTAAAAGGGAACTTGGAGAAGTATGCATTATTTTAGTTAGAGGTGCAAAGTGCTTGGGTCACATCATTTCTTAGGAAGGTATCGCAGTTCAATCCTTCCAATATTAGAGCTATTATGGATTGGCCCGGGCCAACTAGTTGTGACCAAGGTGTGCAGTTTCATGGGGTTGTGATCAAAAGTTACTACAGGATATTTTTCAAGAATTCTCTCGATTGAGCACCCCATCACTTCCCTTTAATGAAAAGGTAAGACATTTGTTTAGTCTAATGGATATGAGTAGGGATTCAATACACTAAAGGGATGCCTTATGTCAGCACCAATTATTGATGTGCAAGATCCTCAAAGGTATTTTTTATGTGTACATATGCTTTTTTGGCAAGACTAAGAGGTGTTTTGATGCGGGAGGGCCATGGGGTTTCCTTTGAATCTTGAAAACTCAAAGATCGCGAGGTTAATTATCGACTCATGGCCTTAATATTATAGTAGTTATGCATGCCTTGGTTCAATGGAGACATTTCCTTTTGGGAAGAAGATTTATTCTCAGGATAGACCATTTGAGCTTACGTCACCTCTTCATGTAACCCAATCTCAACGCTCATCAACGGTGTTGGATGGAGTTACTATGTGAGTATGACATGGAGATAGAGCATGTGAAGGGGAAGGAGAACATTTTTTTGACGATCCGAGTGGATGGATACAATTTCCTATGGATGCTTCAGTGGGTACAAATTTGTGGAGCAAGATTTTGTAGCAACTTCCTCATGATAGTTTCTACCTTGCAGCTAGATCAGAGATTGAGTCTCAGAGACCCCTTGAGGGGAATTTTGATGGTTTTTCATTAGATTTAGATGGAATTCTCAGACAGAGGTTGGATCTATGTACCTAGGGATGGAGGTTTGAGACATGATATCTTGGTAGAGGCTCATCATGCACCTTATTCATCCCATCCAGGGGTGAGGAACATGCATGCCACCTTTATATGGCTATACCATTGCAAAGGTATTTGGAGAGATGTATCCTGGTTTGTGTCACACTTAATAGAGTGTCAAAGGGTGAAGGTCAAGCATCAACATCCAACTAGCCTTCTTTACCCACATGTTATCTTGGAGTGGAAATGGGACACCATTTTCATGGATTTCATGGTAGGGCTACTGAGGTCAAGATACCACCACTATGCATTCATGGTCACAGTTGATAGATTGATGAAAGTGGCTCATTTTTATCCAGGGAAAACCACCTATATAGCTAGTGCAGTAAAGAGTGTACTTAGATGAGATTGTTAGACTGCATGGGATTCCATGGAAGATCATCTGTGACCATGATCCCTTATACACATCACACTTATGGAATACCATGCAATAGGCCCTTGGGACGAGTATCAATTTTAGTACAACATATCATCCAGAGATATATGGTCAGATGGAGTGGGTGAATCATATTTTAGAGGACATGCTTCAGATGTACATCATGGATCATCAGTCAAGGTGGGAGGAGTACTTGTACTTGGTTGAGTTTGCATACAACAAACATCTTCTAGAGTTCTATTGGGATGACACCATTTCAGCACTTTATGGTAGGGAGTGCAGGACACCTTTGAGTTGGGATAGACTTGAGGATAGAGTATCTCTTGGCCCAACTTTGTTACAGGATATGGAGCAATAGGTTTTTTTATCCAACGAGAGGTTATAGGAGGCATAAAATAGGTAGAAGAAGTATGTAGATCAAAGGAGAGTTAACCATAGTTATGAGGTGGGCACGAAGGTGTTCCTTCATGTTAGACCTCATAAGAGTCCTATCTATTATGGAAAATTCTCTAAGTTATCTCCTAGATTTGTGGGTCCATTCAAGATATCTGGAGTGGATCGGTCACTTAGCTTATCATCTAGCCTGCCACCCATATTTTCTCGCATGCATGATGTGTTCCATGTATTTTATCTTAGGAGATATATCCCAAATCCTTCTCATGTATTAGAGTGAATGCATCACATTGAGGTGCAGGAGCGGGGTGAGATGATGGTGGATCTTGTGCATATTTTAGATCACACGACCCGGGCCTTCGAGGCCAAGAGATGTATTAGGTGTGATTCCCATTGGATACGTATGATGAGACTATTGGTACATGGGAGGATGTTATGTTTTTATGAGCCCAATTTCCACACCTATTTTAGTGACTTTTATAAGGAAGTCGAGTCAAAAGGGAGGGGATGTAGTTCCCACTCCTCTTGACACTTATTATATTTTGATTTTGATTACTATTGACAATATACATTGATATTATCATATAATTTTGGTTTAGCATGATGTTAGATGATAGATATATTCTGACTATTGATGGATTGTGATTCATAGTATGATTTGTGTGGATTCTTTGAGATACAAAGAGACATTTTATATTGATTATGATGATGTGTTGTTAGCATATATATTTATTAACATTTAGGATTCTCATCATGTTGATTATGATTTAGCATTTTAACTAAACTCATGATCTTGTTGATATTGATAAAAATATAGAATTGATATGTTGTTGAAATTTTGACAGATGATAACATTGTTTAGTTGAGATGATGATTTAGTTATATGAGGATGTTTATTGATTGATGTGGTTATATTTTATCTTTATATATTTGATGCAGCCATGAGACCAAGGAGGTATTGTGTGATTTTGTAGGTAATTATATCAAAAAATCAAAAGGGGGTTAGGAGACCAACTAGAGTGGAATACTAGATGGATACAACAAATGTCACCATGGCAACCTGTGTAATGTTTGTTGTTTTTTTGTTAGTTTGTTAGGGAGGTCCCCATTTGGGGGATGACCTCCAAATTTGACCATGAGCTATGTGTGCAATTCTTTTCCTTTTCTTTTATTTATAGTAGAGTATGTGATTTATTTAATCATTGTTGATTAATGTGCCTTTATTAAGTAATTTAATCATGTTCTATTAAGTTATATGGGGATGTGAAAAAGGGGCAATTTATTAGAGTAGTTTGTCATTTTGGATCTTATGTATTATGATTGAGTGTGATTAACTTTGAGTGTTGTACACCCTACCTTACCTTGGAAATTCGGATTTGGGCTTAAGGGCCATTTTGGAGGCTTGTGGGACAAGTTAAGTTTGTCCCACACCTCTTAATTTCATATACCAACTATACCTATGGGGTGGAGGTCAAAAATAGACCCCATTATGTGTTTTGTAAGGCAAAAGGTGACATTTATTGCACTTTTCTTACATGGGTTTTAAATTATGTCCTTAGGGGGTGTGGGTTTGGATTGTGTGTGTAAGAGGCTTGTCATTTCTCTCAACCACCAATTTATTGTGCCTTGGGGTTGAGGTTTGAATTATGATGTGGAGTTGAGGATAAGTGATGTTGAATCCTACATTGAGCCACCTCACCCTCCTCTTCCTTTTTCTATATATGCAAGTTTATTTGTTTGTTTGGGGGTTACTTCATTTCATTTGTGCTCTTGTATTTTTGAGTTGGAGAGTTTTGGAGTGCTTGTTGAAGTTTTGGAGCTTGTTGGATTTGGATTGAGCTTGAAGGAGCTTGGAGTGTGAATCTTTGATCAAACTCTACCATGTAAAGGTAGGAACTACACCCTTATTTTAATTTATTTATTTTATATGTGTATATTTGTATGCAAGTGAATGGTTTGTATGTTTGTTGGGATCATGGGTAGAATTCCTAAGTATGGTGTAGGAGAAGGCTATGGGGATTTTATATGTAGGGAGGCATAAGAGTTTGCTTCATGTTTTGGGAGGGATTTTGTTGGGTGCCCCACCTTTTGATAAGAAAATGTTGTCTTTTCTTACTTGGTTATTTTGAGGGGACATAAGAGAATGTGGGAGGCATAAGAGGATCTTGAGGGAGGAATAAGAGTTGTGTAGGGGTTTTGAGTTGTTTTTTGGAGGGTTTTAAGGTGGGCACCTAATCCCATTGGGAGGCATAAGTGATCTCCCCATAGATCCTTGCTCCATTGGCTTTACATTTTCAAGCCTTGTGTATTTTTTAAAGTTTCATTCTTGTGATTGTTATCTTGTGTTTTTTGTTGAATGGTTCTAAAAAAATTTTTATTATGATGTGGAAGCATTTTTTTAGTTTCCATGAGTTATATCCATCCCTTATTGCATTTTTGTTGGGGCTCGGGGGTCAATTAGGAGGATAGCTTCTTCTCCTCATTGGATTATTGGTTGGGTGGAGAGTGTTGTCTATCCCCAATTTTTTATGTTGTGATTAAAGTGATGAAATGGTGGAGCTCTTGTTGAAGATTTGGGACTCAAAGATTTTGTAGAAGTTAAAATAAATCCTTCATTGTAGAAATTTTTCTTGTAATTTCGACTTAAGGTATAAGAATACTATTATTGCATTTAAAAGAAAATTTGTATTATATATTTGTTTATTAAGTTGTAATGTATTGTTGGAAAGAAAGCTCTTTGCATTGAAATAAATGAGCTATCCTCAAAAATAAAGAAAGTTCAATATTATTTGTTGAAGTTGCATTATTGTAAAAATGAAGGAAAGCCTAGAAGTTTTAAATAATTAAGAATGTATTATTAGTAAATCTTAAATGTATAATAGTTGCTTGTGCTTACCTTGAGTAAAAGGTTGTAGTTGAAATCGAAGGATGCACTAAATTATAATGATTTACTTTGCTGAAAAATTACATTCTTGTTGTGGAAAAAAAGAAATGATACTTAGAAATAGATTAAGTTTAATTTCTTCATTTTAGTTGGAAAGCAATTTTGTTGGAAAAATATTCTTATAGTTGTTTTCTTGTTACATTATTGAAATAAAAAATATTTAAATTTAGTAATTTAAGGAATGGAATGAATAAAGGGTTTAACCTTTCCACTAGATACTTTAGACACATAAATTTAAGCTAAGGATAAACTTTAAAACACTCTAGTAAAACTTCTTTTTGGAAAAATTGTAGAATTGATGGTTCTGTTTTCAAATAACATGACCTCCACCCTATGCGAGCGGTGGTCTCTAAACCAATGGCCCGATCGAGAGCGGAGCTCTAAACTACCACCCAAGAAAGGCGATGGTTTTGAATCATCACCCAAGTAGGGAGGCGGTCTCGGGACCACTAACCTTCTTTGGGTGGTAGTTTCATCACTATCGGTAGAAAAAAATATGCGACTATGCAATTTTTAACATGATTAAATTAAATGTGAGCCTATAAAATGTAGACATGAAGCTACCAACAAACTATAAGGGAATAAACTCATGGTTTTGAAGATGTAAATATTTAAATGGGATTTTAAATGTATTCAATCTCATAGATTAAATGGAAGTGGGGTTTTTCCCAAAGAGAGAACTCAAAAATGGAATTAACTAAATAACTACTCCAAATTAGAGTGGAAACCTATAAAATCATCAAATGGAAGACATTGCTATAATAAATCCATAAACTAAACTAAACTAAACTAAGCTTGATTCTAGTGAATTCCTTCATGGATTCTTCCCTCCTTGATTTCATGGCTTCCACTCCTCCAACCTACAAATTAAAGAAAAGAAAAGAGACCAAATGAGGAGGCTAGGGAAATAAAAAGGATTTAATAAAATTTCTTAAGGATGATTAGGGTTAGGTTAGAACTTTTAGATCTAGTGGCCACAATGGAATTAATCCAAGGGTTAAGAATCAAACCTACAATTGTTAGGTTCGGATATTCATATTATGTTTTTATTTTAAATAAATCTAATCTATGTGAAATTGGTGAATGGGCTTGACACCCTCGCTTAACCTTTAAAACAAAATTCACAACTTTTCAAATAATTATTTAAGGATTAATGTGGTTTTTGTAACATCGAAATTGTAGGTGTTACTTTTGGTATCATAGTTGTGGGTTCAACGCTTAGACCCCAGGCACACTTGGAAATGTAAGACATAACAAGAAAACTTAGCACAACTCTAAACCTAGATCACATAACTTTGCATCTTATTTCAAAATGTAGAAAACCTAGAAAACTAAAACATAACCTAAAATAATAAGCTAACTCTTGCCTTGATCTCAGGCAGGAGGCATAGACCAAATGAGGTTTCTTACACATGGACCTAGACTTACCACCCCTAGATTAGGTAGTAGCGGCCATATAGCCTCGTATACTTGACACTGTACAGGATGTTAATGTTGATATACGTGGAGGATATTTAGGAGGGATACCTAGCAGACAGGACAAAGAGCCATCATTAGACACTCATGCACCTTCCTAAAATAGTGATGAGAATAGGGTAGAGAAATTTCATGTGGATTCATTCAAATGAGATTAACACGAGAGAGGTCATGTAGACAGGGCTACAAGACACAAAGACAGATCTAGGAGCCCTAGGCGGTGATGATCATGGTGAGAGACCTAGAGGTAGACAATCTACAATGGAAGATCACATTAGAGAGATTGTAAAACTCCATCCATCTCATTTCATTGGGGACAATGGAGGATTTCAGGCAGAGACATGGTTGGTCAACTTGAGCTGATGCTTCAAGCTATGTGCATGTACCAGCAAAAAGAAACTTTGGGTTTCCATTAACCTTCTAAGAGATGGATTCGTGGTTTGGTGGAGGACTAATGAGAATAATCACCATATTGATTCCGAGACACACTGGGAGCTCTTTAATGAGTGGTTTAGGAGCAAAACTTATCGAGGAGGTTTATTCAACATAGAATATATTAGTTCCATGACCTACATCAGGCATCCATGATAGTGGCAGAGTATGAGAGTCACTTCCTAGACCTACTTCAAAGTATGTAGACTATATACGGGACGTTGTAGGTAAGGATCCATATGTTCATCGGGGTTCTAAACCTAGACTTAAGAGGGGTAGTGTGTATTCATTGTCCACAAACCTTAGCAAAAGGTTGTTGAGAAGGCCTACACTTTGGAGGAGACCAGGGGGAAGACGCAACATGCCAGGGATAGAGTTAGGAGCCATATCCAATAAATGTAGGATATCAAATTGAGGGGTTCATCTCCCCCTCCTTGTGGCGGACATTGTTCTACATAGTCTTCATTAGGCCAACTAGCAACCACCTCAAGCAGGCAAAGCAGCAGCTTGTCCTCCATTTAGGCCTCCACAAAGATTTGATTCTTAGAGGGGATGTAGTATGAGGCCTCCTCCTAGGAGACCAGTTAGGACTCAAGGAGGCTACCTAGATCTCGGTCGGCAAGAGCTCATCGGCAAGAAAGTGACTACATACAATATGTAGTAGGATCATCAGGATCCATGGCACATACCACTAGAGTACCTATAGGAGCCGCTTCTCATTGGAGGGGACCTGGTAGTTACTATGGGTGCAAAGTGTACTTGGACATCATTTGAGAGAGTTCCCTCATAACCCTAATAACAAGGGTAAGGAACTAGTTTCAGAGCCTATAATAGGCAATATGGTTAGGAAGCATAGGATATATGTAGCGATCGAGAACCTCTATGTAGAGAACCAGGCACGAATATTGAGAATACATTTAGCATTAATGGCATTTATATTTTTATTTTACTTTATTTAGGATCCTCAAATTCTTTTATTTCTCCATTTTTAGTAGAGCAATACAGGCTGGTGGTAGTTAGGCAAATTCGTAGTTGGGATGTGGAGATGGCTTCTATAGCCAAGCTCATAGTGGACTCCTTATTCAAGGAGTGCATAGTTGACCTAGGACCCTTTTCATGACCTTGGATCTTCGTATCCTTCCTTTAGGTTCCTATGGGATTATTCTGGGCATGGATTGGTTATCTACACACAGGACTAGGGTTGATTGTTATAGTAAGGTAATATCATGTGTAGATGATTTGGGAGTGGAGTTAGTGATAGTGGGAGTCAAGAGACCCACCTCTATTCACACCATATCCATTATGCAGCTTAAGTGGTGTGCACGAGGAGGTTGTCGGTTGTTTTCTATCACACTTAGTGAGAGATGAAAGGATGGGTCTAGTGGGCCATCACTTGATGATCATCATATCTTGAGGGAGTTTTTAGATGTCTTTCTAGGGGAGCTGTCAAGGTTACCTCCCCACATGAGATATATTTTCACATTGATTTGGTTCTAGGAGCATAGCCTATCTCACGAGTTCCTTATAGGATGACTACCCCTGCGCTCTGTGAGCTCAAGTTATAGCTAGAGGGCCTTTTGGAGAAATGCCTAATCCATCATAGTGTATCCCCTTGTGGTGCACAGGTGATTTTAGTAAATAAGAAGAAGGATGGATCTCTACGATTGTGTATCGATTATCGTCAACTGAATAAAGTAATAATCATGAATCATTACCCCCTTCTACATATTGATGATTTGTTTAATAAGATGAAGGGGGACATAGTATTTTCAAAGATAGATCTTAAGTCGGATACAATCAGCCGAGGGTCACAGAGCCAAATATTCACAAGTAGTGCCTTTTTTGTTCGACGAATGCCCCGCAGTATTCATGAGTTTGATGAATGGGGTATTCTAGACATTTTTAGATCGCTTCATGCTCATATTTATTGATGACATTTTGATTTACTCACGCACGTGTGAGGAGCATGAGGAGCACCTTTCTTTGACAGGTTACGTAGTGTTTTTATGAGAAGAAGCTCACAAGAACCTATAGAAGTGTGCATTCTTTCAGTCATAGGTGCAGTACTTGGGTCACATCATTTATGGGGAAGGTATCACAGTCGATCCTTCCAAGATTAGAGCTATTATAGATTGGCCCACGCTAACTAGTGTGACCGAGGTGTGCAGTTTCATGGGGTTGGTCAGGTTACTACAAGATATTTATTCAGGACTTCTCTCGAGTTGTGCACCACATCACTTCCCAACAAGCGGAAAGGGAAGAAGTTTGTTTTGTCTGATGAATGTGAGCAGGCCTTTAGTACACTTAAGGGATGTCTTACATCAGCACCGATTCTTGTTGTGCTAGATCCTTAGAGGGATTTATTTGTGTGTACATATGCTTCCTTGGCGATCTTCTATGAGGTTTTTGATGTAGGAGGTCCATGGGGTTTCCTTTGAGTCTTGTAAACTCAAAGATCATGAGCTCAATTATCCAAGTAAAGAACTTAAGCTTGCATCAATTGTGCATGCTTTGGTTTGATGGAGACATTTCCTTTTGGGAAGGAGATTTATTCTTAGGATAGACCATTTGAGCTTACGTCACCTCTTCATGCAACCCAATCTCAATTCTTGTCAGTGGCATTGGATGGAGTTGTTATTTGAGTACGACATGGAGATAGAGCATGTGAAGGGGAAGGATAATGTGGTTGGTGACACTCTAATTATATGGAGACATCTCGGCTATGGTTGCTTCGGTGTGTGCTTGATTTGTGGAGTAGGATTTTGCATGGCATGATTTCTCATGATAATTTCTACCTTGCAACTAAATCATAGATTAAGTCTAAGAGACCCTTGAGGGTAAATTTGATGGTTTTGAATTATATTTAGATGGACTTCTTAGGCACAGAGGCTAGATCTATATACCTAGGGGTGTGTCTTACCTAGGCAACCTAGCGATTGCCTAGGGCACCAAATGGGAGGGCGCCATATTTTATAAAAAACTTTCCATGTCGGCAGTTAGCTCGGTTAAAATTTTGTTTAAAAAAATGATATTAATAGTTACCGAACCGGCACACCCACAGCCCATTCAGTGCATTCGTTGTTTCACATATATAAAAACAAATCAAGGCAAGTGCCACTGCCATGCGAAGCACAGGGAACTTAGTAGAAGGTCACATACTCACAGCCTACAGGTGATTCGTGATCCCTTATAAAAAAACATCAGTGGCAACTAATGATACAAAATTTTATGAGAAGAATTTATCATTATTGCAAGACAATTCAATCTTAAAGAATCTATGAGGTGTTAAAGAATGGTCCTCCGTGAATCCTGAAGGGAGTGTGCACGAAGGCTGCAATGCCAACACTGTGACTGTGTGTGAAGGCAATTGAAATTCGAATGTATTATGTTTTATGTGTCAACTGTCACGTGTGGCGGACTGGCAGTGTGAATGACTAAAGTAACTTGGACCTTGGTGAATGGTGCCCGAAGCCTGCATTGTAGTGATAGTCTCAAGTCTGCAGAGTTTATCAGGTATTAAAAATTTAAAATCAGATCTGCTAACTTAGCCCACATTGTAGTCTGGCAATAGTATCCCTCTATTCTTCTTTTGGCATCGTTTTAGCTGCTCATTTCATTGTAACAACTTTTCTCAATGGAAAGAAAAGATTATAACTATTTAGAAATTAAAAAAACATGTCACAAAGGATGGTCAGTACAAGTCCTCATAATCTTTTTGTCAAATTAATCTATTAATTCCAAATACAAACCCACCAAAGCTTTACAAACAATTGATCAGAGTGGAACACAACTAGTTACTACCTTTTAACATAAAATAAATGTTGATGACAAATACAACAATTATCACACAAATCCATAAGAGAAGTCGACGTTGGGTATCCAGCCGAATTTATTGATTTGCTTTACTGTGCCGCTTGTCTGCATATCCAGCCGAATTTCTTGATTTGCTTGTGTTTTTGGAAATTCTCCTAGAAATATGAACTTAATGCTTTTAAATATTCCATGAAATAATGATTTAATGATTCTTTTTAAGCCACTCAAAAGCCTTAAGAATGGACATTTAGAAGGCAGCCCATCTAAACTTCCTTCCCTATCATTCTGCGACTTTGTTGTAGGCTGACTGTCATTGCCAATTTTCCATTAATGATTAATCATTATATTAGATGAAGATCAACACTAAATTCATGTTGAAAAAATTTATAATGGCCCATGGGTCTAAGTAAAGTTTAGTATTTTATTTTGAGGTGTTATTGTAGTCTGTTACAGTGTATTATGTATAAATCATACAACATGAACATGTTGTATATTTATTATTCAGCTCAGAAATCTTTAAGTAACAAGTTTAGTCTTTACAAATTACAATTTACACTGCCCATTGCCATACACTAAATAGACAGGAATAATTTAAATTTTAGACTTCAGTTGGACCGCCACTCGCCAGTGGGAGGAAGATTTCAAAATTCAATAGGAGCTTGCATCAGAGCTTTCTCAAATTCCAAAGCCTAAAGTCAAAATGTGTTAAGAGTTATACTATAATTGTTTAAAACACATGCACATACAGGTGGGTCATTGGTCGCGGGTGGGAGGGGGGCGTACTCTCAGTACTACCTAAGGCACTTTGAAACCTTAACAGTATATACCTAAGGATGGAGGTTTGAGACATGATATCTTGGCAGAGGCTCATCGTGCACCTTATTTATCCCATCCAGGGGTGAAGAAGATGCACGCCACCTTGAGATGGCTATACCATTGGAGAGGTATTTAGAGATGTGTAGCCTAGTTTGTGTAGCACTACTTAGAGTTTCAAAGGGTGAAGGTCGAGCATCAACATCGGTATTTTAGAGCGCAGGACCCTGGGCCTTCGAGGCTGAGAGATTGATCATGTGTGAGTCTAATGGGATAGGTATGATGAGATTGTTGCTACATGGGAGGATGTTACGTTGTTACGAGCCCAGTTTCCACACCTATTTCAGTGACTTCAGGAGGAAGTTGAGTCTAAGGGGAGGGGGATGTAGTGCCCACTCCTCTTCGATACTTATTATATTTTTATTTTGATTATTGTTGACTATAGACATGGATATTATCATATCATTTTGGTTTATCATGATGTTAGATGATAGAGATATTATGACTATTGATGGATTGTGATTCATAGTATGATTTTTGTGGATTCTTAAAGACATAGAGAGACATTTTATATTGATGATGATGATGTGTTGTTATCATATATATTTACTAACATTTAGAATTCTCATCATGTTGACTATGATTTAGCATTTGAACTAATCTCGTGATCTTGTTGATATTGATAAAAAGGTAGAATTGAGATGTTGTTGAAATTTTAGACAAATGATAAGCATTGTTTAGTTGAGATGATGATTTAGTTATATGAGGATGTTTATTGATTGATGTGCGTATATTTTATCTTTGATGTATTTGATGCAGCCATGAGGCCAAAGGAGGTATTGTGTGATTTTGCAAGTAATTATATCACAACAATCAAAATGGGGTTAGGAGACCAACCACAGTGGAATACTAGATGGATACAATGAAGGTCACCATGGCAACTTGTGTAATGTTTGTTGTTTTGTTATTATTTTGTTAGGGGTCCCCATTGGGGGGATGACCTCCAAATGTGACCATGGGCTATGTGTGAAATTATTTCACTTTTATTTTATTTATCATAGAGTATGTGATTTATTGTGTGATGTAATTTATTTTATCATTGTTGATTAATGTGTCTTTATTAAGTAATTTAATCATGTTTATTAATTTATATGGGGATGTGACAAAAGGGTCCATTTATTAGAGTAGTTGGTCCTTTGTATCTTGTGTTTTATCATTGAGTGTGATTGAATTTGAGTGTTATACACCCTACCTTACCTTGGAAATTCAAATTTTGGGCTTAAGGGAAATTTTTGGAGGCTTGTGGGACAAGTTAAGCTTGTCCCACACCTCTTAACTTCATATACCAACTATACCTATGGGTTGGGGGTCAAAAATAGACCCCATTATGTGTTTTCTAACGCAAAAGGTGACATTTATCACAATTTTCTTACATGGGTTTTAAATTATGTCCTTAGGGGGTGTGGGTTTGGATTGTGTGTGTAAGAGGCTTGTCATTTCTCTCAACCACCAATTTATTGTGCCTTGGGGTTGAGGTTTGAATTATGATGTAGAGTTGAGGATAAGTGATGTGGCATCCTACATGGATCCACCTCACCCTCCTCTTCTCTTTTTATATATGCAAGTTTATTTGTTTGTTGGGGGTTACTTCATTTCATTTGTGCTCTTATATTTTTGGAGTTGGAGAGTTTTGGAGTGCTTGTTGAATTTTGGAGCTTGTTGGAGTTGGATTGAGCTTGAAGGAGCTTGGAGTGTGACTCTTTGATCAAGTTCTACCATGGAAAGGTAGGAACTACACCCTTTTTTAATTGTTTTCTTTTATGTGTGTATTGTTGTGCATGCAAGTGAATGGTTTGTATGCTTGTTGGGATCATGGGTAGAATGCCTAAGTATGGTGTAGGAGAAGGCTATGGGGATTTTATATGTAGGGAGGCATAAGAGTTTTTTTCATGTTTTGGGAGGGAGTTGGGTTGGGTGCCCCACTTTTTGATAAGAAAAATGTTACTTTTCTTACTTGTTTTTTTTTAGGGAGACATAAGAGAATGTGGGAGGCATAAGATTTTTGTAAGGGTTTTGATTTGTGGTTTGGATTATTTTAAGGTGAGAACCTAATCCCATTGGGAGGCATAAGTGATCTCCCCATAGATCCTTGTTCCATTGGCTTTGCATTTTCAAGCCTTGTGTATTTTTAAAATTTTCATTCTTGTGATTATTATCTTGTGTTTGAATGTGTGTTGAATGGTTGTGAAATTTTGTATTGTGATTTGGAAGCATTGTGTTACTTGTCATGAGTTGTATCTATCCATGACTACATTTTGGTTGGGGCTCGAGGGCCCATGGGGAGGATATCTTCTTCTCCTCATTGGATTATTGGTTGGGTGGAGAGTGTTTCCTATCCCTGATTTTTGTTGTTTCAATTAAAGTGAAGAAATGGTGGAGATCTTGTTGAAAATTTGAGACTTAGAGAATTTTTAGAAGTCAAAATAAATCTTTCATTGTAGAAACTTTTCTTGTAATTCCCACTTAAGGTGGAAGAATTAGTAGTATTGCATTTAAAAGAAAAGTTGTATTCTATATTTTATTTATTAAGTTGTAATGTATTATTTAAAAGAAAGCTCTTTCCATTTAAATAATTAAGCTATGCTCAAAAAAAATTAAGTTCATGATTATTTTCTTGAAGTTGCATTATTGTAAAAATTAAAGGAAAACTTGGAAGTTGTAAATCATTGAGAATGTATTCTTAGTAAATCTTAAATGTATAATAGTTGTTTGTGCTTCCTTGAGTAAATGGTTATAGGTTAAATCAAAGGATGCAATAAATTATAATGAGTTGTTTTGTTGAAAAATTGCATTCTTGTTGTGCAAAAGAAAGCAATGATACTTAAAAATAGATTAAGTTTCATTTCCTCATTTGAGTAGGAAAGTAATTTTGTTGGAAAAATATTCTTGTAGTTGTTTTCTTATTACTATTGAAATAGAAAATCTTTGAATTTAATAATTTAAGGCATGGAATGAATAAATGGTTTAACCTTTCAACTAGAGACTTTAGACACATAAATTTAAGCTAAGGATAAAATTTAAAACACTCTAGTAAAATTGGTTTTGGAAAAATTACATAATTGATGGTTCTGATTTCGAAGAACAAGAATGCCACCTTATGCGAGAGGGAGTATCTCGAACCATTAGCCTAATCATAGTAGCGATCTCTCGAAGCGCCACCAAGGTAAGGTGGCATTTTGTGAATCGTCAACAAGGTAGGGTGGCATTCCCAAGACCGTCGACCTACATTTTAGGAGGTGGTTTCATCACTATCGGTAGAAAAATAAAATTCCACAACTATGTAATTTCAAACTTGATTAAAATAAATCTCGAGCCTATAAAAATGTAAAAAGGAAGCTACCAAAGAAACTATAAGGGAATAAACTCATGGTTTTGAACATATAAATCTTTAAATGGGATTTTAAATGTATTCAATCTCATAGATTAAATGGAATTAGGTTTTTCCCAAATAGAGAACTCAAAATGGAATTAACTAAATAACTACTCCAAATTAGAGTGGAAACCTCTACAATCATCAAATGGAAGACATTACTATAATAAATCCATAAACTAAACTAAACTAAGCTTGATTCTAGGAATCCCTTCATGGCTTCTTCCCTCCTTGCTTTCATGGCTTCACTCCTCCAACCTGCAAATTAAAGAAAAGAAAAGAGACCAAATGAGGAGGCTAGGGAAAGAAAAATGATTTAATAAAATTTCTTAAGGATGGTTAGGGTTAGGTTGGAACTCTGAGATCTAGTGGCCACAATGGAATTTATCCAAGGGTTAAGAATCAACCCTACAATTGTTAAGTGAGAATATTGATATTATGGTTTTATTTTAAATAAATCTAATGTATGTGAAAATGGGTGAATGGGGCCACTTAGTGCCCTAGTGTGTTAGGTCAATTATTCAGCTCTCCTAGTAAGTTTTAGTAATTATTTAAATGTACATTAAGGCTAATAATTTAAGGGAACTAAGGTAACCAAGGATAAGGGTTTAATAAATATGGGTTTGAATGTTAATTTAAGAAGGGGAAAACCAAGTAAAATAATTTATGCCACTTTCCTAGTAGATTTTATTTAAATTGACATTAGAAATGAATTAAGAATATTTAATTATTAATCTAGACTAGATCTATCCAATGTAATGTAGTTATTTCTGTAGGAATTAATTAAACGTATTATAGGGCTTTGACACCCTTGCAACCTTTAAAAAAATCCACAACTTTCCAGATAATTATTTAAGGATTAATGTGGTTTTTTTTAAAACGTCGAAATTGTGGGTGGTATAATTCATATGATTCCTAAGTAAGAATGGTACTAATTAATCCATGTTTTTGGCCACCTTTACTTCCTTTCTATCACTTTTCTTGGTCTTACACTTTTTCTTCCTCGGTCTATCTTTTCATACTTCAACATTTATCATCCTTGATGCCAACGCCCACCTAGATGCCAAGACTAGATGCCCTCATCCCCTCTAAATACCCCTATCCTCTTTATACTTTACTCACACTTTTTGGGTCCTTTATAGCCATTTTGAGCATCTTATATTTTTGGTAGTGGGATTTTTGGGGTTAATTATGAAATTTAAGAAATGGAATCATAAAAATATAACGTTATGTGATCATAATAAAGGACCAAGCACTAAGAACTAGCTATCATCACCTAAGTTTGCATCCATTAAGGCATCTAAGAGCTCCATTGCATCCATCTAGCTCCATCACAAGGGACACAAGGGTTGGTTTTCTACATCACACTTCATAGGAGGGAAGTTCATTCTATTCCATGCACACATTTATTACATTCTACATCTAGCTACTTTCTCATTATCCATGTGTGACTAGCACAAGAGCAACCTATGGCACATATTTGGTGTGCACACATAGAACTACATTGGGTCTAATATATAGTGCATTACCAAATACTAAGTCCACCATTTTGGTTGTTTAGGATAGTCCAAACCCTCATTTTTCATCTTTATTTTTTAGGATTTGATGTCTATTTGAAGGTTTTACATGTTCATTCTTCATTGCAAGTTTATTACGACCTCAGCGATCATTATGTGAATCCATAATGACAAAAAGTGAGCATCAACGAACATGTTGCCACCTTGAGAATTTGGTTTTATGAGTATTTCCACATACCAAGGCACCCAAAATTAGTACCCAAGTGCACCCTTGTCCCTCTCCAAGTGCCCCATTCTAGCCTCCTTTTCGAGATCTTCATTTTTTTGAGCTCCAAAGTGTGATGATTAGTGCTTCACATTTCTATTTTCCAGCTCTATGCACTTTCCAAAACTTGGTGAATCAGCTAAGGTATCTTACCCTTATTTGCACATTAGGGTCTAATTATCTATTGCTTAGTTTACTTTGGTATATTTCTTTATTTCATTATTGCATTCATTTACTGCTACTATAGCATCATATTAGGCATAATATTCCATATTTAGTTAATCATTTTGGTGAACCTAAACTCGATCTTCACGCTCTTAGGATCCTCACACTTTCTATTACTCATCTTTCTAGGGTCTTATCACCATGAATATCTTTATCCATGTTTATCTATAGAATCATCTTAATTGTATCAATAAGCTCAAAAAATATTTAACTACTACTTATATTCCTCCCCACACATCACCTAAATATGTATACCATAAGTTTACTTCTTCCTTATCTCTTAATGAGGATCAAATCACTTTCACATCAGATGAACTACCTTCTCAAGAAATACTAGAGCATGACCCCCTTATATATTTAGGTTTTTATTAACAATGTTGGGGTCAAACATGCCTTAGTTGACAATGGGTTTGGCCTTAATATTTGTAATATATCATTTCTTCATCACTTAGGTCTTTTGAAAATTTCTTTATTTCCTACACCAGTCTCCATTCATCGCTTTGACAATAATCCTAAGCGTGTCTCAAGTACTATTAGCTTTCTTATCATTGTTAGTCCATGTACAATCACTATTCCATGTCATGTCATGCCTAATAACCTTAATTATAATATTCTTCTTGGATGGCCCTAGATTCATGCAATGCATGCGATCCCCTCTACTCTACATACACATGACTTAAATTCCATTTTAAGAGATTTTTTTATGATTTCTTGGAAAATCCATCACCTTTCACGTATTGCAATTCTATTGAACAATCTAGTTATACCCCTAGTTCTTTTGATGTTACTTAGAATTTTCTAAATATGGGTTAGGATATGAATATTTGCACCATTATGGCTTCTCCAACATAATCTTAGGTCAATAAGAACTTGGAGTAATGACTTTGGGACCATCGCACACAATCTCATAAAATCATATTACGATATTATCCACCACTTATCCTGTCCTTCAAAATTTTATACTTCCTTGCATACTTCCTCACTTCCTCTTTTCCATCTAGAACTCATTAGTGATAATGCTCTCTGATTTGGGATAATTTAGACACTTTTATTACTCGATGCTCTCTTTTAGAACACATGGGGATTTATGATCAATTCCATTCCTTTCACCATAAGAGGCGTTCTCCATCATCAATTCATCCTACCACTTACTTTGGGGAGTTTGATACACCTACTAATGACGTTGATCCCCCGATAATATCCTTACATACTAATAAATTGAAGATTGGTTTTCCCTTCTTAATGAAGAAACCATTCAATATAACCTTGAAAAACTAAAAATCCATGCATAGTTTTGCTAGTTTCCTCTCTCACACCTAGAACATAAAGATATTAAACAAGTACTATGTAAATTCTTTTAAATTTTTACATGGGACTATAGTGATATGCTAGGTATTGATCCATTTGTTGTCACTGTGATATTTTCCTTAACCTCGGTGAAAAACCAGTCTAATAGAAGATATGTAAAATGTACTCAAAAGTGGCACTCTTAGTCAAGGAATATATCCAAAAGTTACTGACGCTAGTTTTATTCATGTTGTTGATTATCTTGAATGGGTATCTAATATCGTGCCCGCTATGAAACCAGATGGCCATGTCCGTTGTTGCATTGATTTTCTTGATTTAAATAAAGTTGTCCCAAAGATAGTTTCCCCTTGCCTCATATTGAGGCTATTTTTACTCTATTTCTAGCTATGATATCATATCTTTCATGGACATTTTCACACGGGTTATAATCAAATCAAAATCAACCCCATTGATCAAGAGAAGACCTCTTTCACCACACCATGGGAAAATTTTTGTTACATTATCATTCCCTTTGGCCTTAAAAATGTCAAGGTCACTTATCAATGAGAAATGACGCACATATTTCATGATTATATTCACAAGATTATTGAAGATTATGTTGATGACATCTTGGCTAAATCTAGATTTCATTCCACCCATGCACAAGATCTATGAATTTTATTTGAATGCTTACATCAATACCACATATTCCTAAATCCCAAAAAAATGTGTTTTTAGGGTCACAACTGGTAAAATCCTTGGATATATCATCTCAAAATGTGGTATTGAAATCAATCCCAATAAGATTAAAGCCATTGTTGACATGCCTCCACCTAAAAATTTACATCAACTACGATCATTACAAGGAAAAATTCAAGCTATCTGGAGATTCACTACCCATCTTGTTGATAAAACTTGATTATTTACATGCCTCGTGAAGATTGATACTAAGTTCGTATGGGATGAACAATGCCAACAAGAGTTTGATGACATTAAAACATATCTTTTAAATTTGTGTGTCTTAGTCCCCCACTAGTTGACCGAACTTTCTTATTATACATTTCCACCACCTTTCATGTTTTGGGGGCCCTCCTCACACAACATGATGACTCTCAACGTGAATGGGAAATCTATTACATAATTCGAATGCTTATTTCTTATGAATGCAATTATAGTTACATTGAAAAACTATGCCTTGGCCTTGTCTTTGTCATAGATAAATTGTGTCATTATCTTCTTAACAATGAGGTACATATCATCACCAAGGTGGATCCTTTACGATACCTCTTTTCCCATACACATCTATCAAAATGTCTAGAACATTGGGTTATGATTCTCACCAAATTTGATTTCAAGTTCATACCACAAAAATCAATTAAAGGCCAAATCATCATCGATCAATTAGTTGTAGCACCCCTTCTTGATGCATCTCCTATTTTTGACTCCTTCCATGATGATTTCACTACCTATAATATTGATTTTGACACATGGAAAATGTACTTTTATGGGTCTTGTTGCTTCTCCGCACACGAGGTCTAGGATAGTGTTCATCACTCCACAGGGTGATCCACACCCCTTTACATATCGATTAGGGTTTTCATGTACCAATAACATCACTGAATATGAAGCTCTCTCATCCTATGACTTCTCACTTATCGAAACTACTCATTCACAACCTATGCATTCATGGTGATTCTCAACGCATCATAAATCAAATAAATGATACATCGAACACAAAATGGAACACTTAATCCCATAGAAGACATTTTTCAAATACATCTTAGTTACATTTGAGTCTTACTCTATCACTACCATTCCTCGTAAGAATAATTGTCACATGGATGCTATAGCTATGTGGCGTCGGTTACCCACAAGATATTATTAATGAGCAAGCCACATTCATCATTACACACTTGCAACATCCTTCCATCTCTGATTTACCTCTTACATCTTGTGGCATCACATGCAGTCATGAGAATCCCGAATGGTTTACTCCCATTTACAATTTCTTATATAAACAAACCATCCAAGCTACTCTATAACCTCATGAATCTCATCATTTGTGGCATGAGGCTACAAGTTATGTCATTGTTGGCACAACATTATTTAAAATTACACTTGATGGTCAACTATTTCATTGATTAAGGCTTGTTGATATTCCTATTGCAATTTCAAAATTCATGATAGTATGTGTGGAGGTCATTTCTCTAGAAAACCTATGTCTCAAAATCTTTTGCATTAAGGATATTATTGGCCCACCATGGAGTAGGATTGCCTCAAATATGCTACTCATTGGGAGAAGTTTTAGAATCACGAAAACCTTCATCATGCACCTTCCTATGATCTCTAACCAATTGTTCCATCTTGGCCATTCTCTCTTTGGTTATTTGACCTTATTGTCATGATCAATCTTAAATCCTCGATGGACATAAGTCATTATTACTTTGTTATAGAATATTTTACTAAATGGGTTGAAGCAAACCCCATTGCAAAAAAAAAAAACCTGGTATCGACATTTGCGGGTTTCTCACTACCCATATCATTACGCACTTTAGTGTTCCCTCCACCATTATTACTGATAATGGACTTCCCTTTAAAAATAAGGAGGTTAAAAAGTTTTGTGCAAAGTTCAAAATCAAACAATCATTCTCTACTCCTTATTACCTATAAGGCAATGGCCAAGTTGAAGCCATGAAAAAAACTATTGTCAAAATATTATGCAATACTGGTTTCTTCTACTGGTGATGACTAGCATAATCAAATATTTTATGCTCTTTGGGCTTATCGTACTAGTGTGCGTAGACATATGAATAGAACTCCTTCTTTCTTAGTTTACGATAGAGAGGTCATAATCCCACTCGAACTTGAAATACCCTCTTTACGTGTTTCACTTAATGGTATATTTAAATATGATACATATCGTGAAAACCATTTACATGAGTTATAAATGTTAGACTCTTGTCATGTCCAGAACTCAAACATCTTCATGCATACTAGTCTCTCGCATCGCACATGCATATAACTACAAAACTTGTTCTTGTGAATGAAACATCGACAACTATGTCTTTAAAGAGAATCAAAAGAATAAAAAGATGAAGCTCCTCTTAAAGGAAAATTTAAGCCTAATTGACTTGGTCCTTACATTATCATTGAAAAACTTGGTGGTGGATTTTATCGCCTTGCCACCCTTTTAGGGAAGCCACTCAAAAACCCACTCAATGTCATGCATCTTAAAAATACTATGCCTAAAGCAATGCTCATTACGATGAAAAATATAGTCTCACATTTCATACTCGACTATTGAGGGTAAACACATCAAATGTACCTCATAACACTCACACATTCAATCATACAATCCTCTTATCATGAGAAATTCCTAGCTAGTATATTCTTCACACATCTGTGATATACGCTTTATACCACATCATCATGCTTTTTATCATTTCTAGTCATACACTTTGTGATATACTCTTTGTGCTACATCATCACACATTCTACCATCCTTGTTCACGCATTTAGTGATATACGCTTTGGGCTGAATCATCACACATTCTAGTAAATCATCCCTATGTCACATTTACACATCATCATTCTAATTAACACTCCATGTTCCACATTCAACACATTATTATGACTATTTCCCGATGACACTCTCATTTACGGTTCATTCTTGAATGATGAGGGGGCATAATTTAATGAACCTCCTGCACACATTTCCATCCACTCGGAGGGCATGCTACTCCTATCATTCACACCGCATTCCATTCCATACCATTTACAATATATTGCATATCTTGGTTGCATTTACTCTTGCTTATATTTTCTTGTTACATGTTCATATTATTACACATGTTAGATAGATCTCTTGCATGCCATTATCTTTACAATACACACGTGCACGTTTAATTTATTTCTAGTTGTGATCGCATACAATATAGATCATTTACACGTAGCATGGATGCTTGGTAGAGTACCTAGTACCAGTCCCACAACGGATCCTAAGGGCATCCACTTTAGCACTTTACATTATGAGGCTATACACTCTTTGACATAATTTTTATCTTTCTAATGTTCTAATGGGTGCTTCTTGTTCGAAATTTGTTATGCAAGGATATTTTCTTACATGGTTATCTGTTACATTGTTTGTCACTAGTTTCCATTTTTTTGGGCTTTACCCTTTGTCTTGTGTCCACACTTGTCTCTTTGCGGCCATTATGGACTTGATTATTTTTGAAATCATGAATGTGACCATTATGGCTTAGATATTTTTTCTTATACATGCGTGTTTTTATTTGATTGTACTAACACTTGTTTTTTTCCTAGCCACTTGTGTGTGTGTGTGTGTCTTGATTTCTACCAAACACATTCTCTTCTCCCTACAGGGCATAGTTCAATATAGTGTTCAGTCCTCTTTTGGATTGCATACTCCTTTTGTGACATCACATACACCCCAAATGAGGGGGAATCATATGGGTGAATTAGTCACCCCATATAGATTTACACACAAACATGGTACCGAGTACAACATAGTTTTAGTTTCAAATAGGGCTCAGAATCAGACTTGGGTCCTTAGCACAATGGCTTTCACCGAGTGCCGATAATATGGGGCAATAAAACATTATTTTCTAAAGTGTCGTAACAAGGGAAAATTACAGTTCTTTGACATGTCACAAAGGATTTTGACAAGGCAGAGAGTCCTTTAGCACTGGGCATTTACACAACGTATTTTATAGGGTAAAGATTCCTTAGCACATACACACCATATATAGTGGTATTTTACATAGCGGGAAGTAGTTAAAGGCTGGCGTATGACACTAGATAGTCATCCCTATATTTTTCCATTACATTGGTGTGAGATCACCCTGAAAAACCTCTCGTGTTGACATCATTTATAAGATCATTTTCCCACTCGTTTACTAATCATAGATCAAGTGAACATGTTTCTTTGTCACACTTTTTCATTTTACATACTTTCCTTACACACTTTTTACATGACATTTACATATATACACGCGTATTTGACTACTTGTTGGCTTCTCTTTTATAGGTATTTTTGTATGGGAAGTGGTATTCAACTTTAACAACATCACATGCATCAACATCGACATCAACAATAGGTACATTGCGACATCTACACATACGTTTCTATCCTGGTTTCATTTTCATTCTCACTTTTACACATTCTCCCCTTAACATCCATACTTTACATTTTTATCACTCCACACTTTTCTAGTCCCTCGGCACATTTACATCATCGATGTACATAGTTATTAGGTATGCATCTCCATGTACTTTATGTAACTAAGCTTTCCGCTCTAAAACATAAAGTGGGGGCAAACATAGACAAAACATCACACACTTTGGGTAGTTATCTATTCCTGATTACATACTACTATTCATATGATTCTTAAGTAAGAACGATACTAATTAATCCATGTCTTTGGCCACCTTTCTTTCCTTTTTATCACTTGTCTTGGTCTTAAAATTATGCTTCCTTAGTATTTCTTTTCATACTTCAACATTTACCATCCTAGACACCAACACCAAGCGCCCTTGTCCCCTCTAGGTGCCCTTATCCTCTTTATACTTTAATCACACTTTTTGGGTCCTTTCTATCCATTTGAGCATCTTATCTTTTTGGTAATCGGCCTTTTTGGGGTTAATTATGAAATTCAATCAAGGGAATCATATAAATATAAAGTTACGTGATCATAATAAAGGACCAAACACTAAACACTAGTTATCATCACCTAAGGTTTCCCATTAAGGCATCTAAGAGATCCATTCAGATCCATCTAGCTCCATCACAAAGGACACAATGGTTGGTTTTCTACATCACGCTTCATAGGAGCGAAGTTCATTCTATTCCATGCACATATTTATTACATTATACATCTAGCTACTTGCTCGCTATCCAGGTGTGATTGACACAAGAGCAACCTAGGGCACATATTTTGCTCACACACACACAGTAACTGCATTGGTTCTAAGATGTAGACACTCGGTTGTAAGTCCACCATTTTGGTTTCGAGGATAGTTTGAACCCTTATTTTACATCTTTCTTTTTCAGGATTTGATGTCTATTTGATGGTTTTACTGAGGTTCATTATTCATTGTAGATTTATTTCAACCTTAGATATCATTGTGTGAATCCATAACGACAAAATGTGAGCATCAATGAACATCTTGTGACCTTGAGAATTAAGTTTTCGAGCATTTCCATAGACACATGCACCCAAACTCGTACACGGACTCCTATGGGTGCCCTTGTCCCTCTCCATTCACCCCAATCCATCCTCCTTTTCCGGATCTGCAATTTCATGAGATCTAGTGTGACTATCATTGCTTCGCATTTCTCTATTTTCCAACTTTGTGTACTTTCCAAAAGTTGGTGAATTAGCTAAGGCATATTACCCTTGTTTTCACATTAGGTTTTCATTATTTATTGCTTAGTTCTCTTTGGTATATTTTTGTGATTCATTATTGCATTTATTTACTACTACTATAGCATCAAATTAGGCTTGTGTATTTACATTTTAGCTTAATCAAATATCCAACCAAGGATGGAACTCTTAAACATTATTATTCTAATATATGTAGTGACACGGAATATTTGACACCTAATTTTGAGTTTGTGGGAAAGAAACTAGTTTTCATAGGTCTCTAATTAGGTTCGTAGAATAATACATTGTTTCACTATAGATTTGCCACATTTTTGTATAAAATACAAGGGGAATTGTGATTGTTCCAATATAATATTAGGCTACAAACTTTCTATTTTTCATACATACGTGTTTTCTAATTGGCATAGTGAGGGCATTAGGGCATCAATGTCTCTGCATTATTCAAGGTTTCAAAAGTAGTAATATAATGCATGATGTGAGAATATATATGCTTCATTACCTTTTTAAGTTGTATCCAATTTACACATATAGAATCTAGATCCATCTGTAGTAGTGAGGTTACATGAGTTAATGGTTTTACTATAGTCCAAGTGACACCTTGGGATGCCTATCTACTTATGTGAATAATATCCTCTATGTCTAAGATATGACACAAAATAGCATCCCTCATCTTTGAAAGTAAATATACTAGTATATATATCTTAAATACATCTATCTAGAAGACACCGAGAGATATCAATCTTGAGGTGCCTATCTACTTATGTGAATAATTCCAATATAGGCACCTCGAGATTGATATCTCTCGTTGTATTTTAGATAGATGTATTTAAGATATCTATGCTAGTTTTTAAATATAGAATTGTATTTATTAAATTTTAATTACAAATATAAAACATTTATTTTTATGTTTTATTTATAAAACACATCTAAATGTAAAAACTAAAATAAAACTAACATAAAAAAAAATACATCTAAAAGTAAAAATACATTTAAAAACTAAAAATAATATAACACTTATTCACACTTATTATTTATTCGACACTAATTAAATAAATATAGTTACTTACATGTAAAAGTAAAAAATACATTTAAAAGTAAAAAACTAAAACCAAAAATAATATAGATCAATATAATAATATTATAGTTACTTACCCATTCACACTTATTATTTACTTTATAAAGTAATTATTTTCTAATAAAAATTAATATCCCCGCACTTGAATTCACTCATGACACACTTATTTACCAAGTCACACTTGTTGTCTTTCACACTTTTAAAATAACTTACATTTCTATCAGAAAATAAAAAGTTTTTTACACCATTACACTCTTTTCTGTGCCATTTCAATCAATAATTACATATTTATTTATTAATAATTATTATTATCAATACATATATTATTAACCATTTCTAATTAATGTAGTAAATTAATCAAGATTATTAACTTATTATAGATTATTAATGAATTAATATTTATAGCTTAGCGGTGTCCCGAAGGCTACACTTTGGGGCAATGAGAAAGAGAGCAAAAGAACCAGAGAGGAGCTCGATAAGACGGATCTTTGCTCATATGACCACGCTTGGGCATGTATCATGCTTGGAAAAGAGTAAAGATGAGTATTGATCAAGCGGCCAAGAAGTAGTCCCACTACTTTTGCTGGTCCTTATTGTTTTTTACCGCTTCTTAAAGGCTGTGGGCTTTTTCGACTTTGTTAAGTCTCGTTTTGTAGGCATTGCGGGCTTCGTTGTTCTTATTTGTAGCTTTTGTGCTTTCTTGACTTCTCTGCTCCTCTCTCTTATTCCGGCTTTTAGGCCTTCTTTTTGTACACAGTATAGTCCCTTTCAAAAACTATTTACCAATATTAAAAAAATATTTATGCCAAAGGTGTTCCCCCTATGGTAGAAGACCTCCGGACGTTTCTGCAGCGATGCTAAATTTGACGACCTTTTAGACGTTTTTCCAAAGGTATTAAATTTGACTGATGTTTGCACATCGTTTTCACTTTTGCATGCAATTTTTAACGGTGGCTTTTTAGTTTCTATTTTTAACTGCTGTTTTTTTTATTGGTTTTTTTTAACATGCCGAATTTTCGTTATGATTTACACATTTTAATCAAAGAAAATAGCTTCAACAAAATTACAGAAAATTTTGCTTTTTTTTTCATCGAACACCATGGCAAAGCGCCTTCTCCTGCAAATACGAAGATGAGCGTGGATAAAAACTCAGCCATGGCGGCTCTCCGAGAGTGTTTAAGTCGAGAAGCCTCTCTCTAGCCTTCCCACGGCGAATCTTCCGAGCGGCATGATTTCTTTGAAAACGCAAAAAAAAAAAGAGGGATGGATTGGGATTTGAACTCCTGACGTACTTGGCGAGTATGTGTATGCAGCTAGAAGAAGTCACTTACATGCAGACTACACACGAATGAATAATAGAAGAGGTCACAAGCATTAGGATCAGCTATGGAGGAAGATTGATGAGTTTCCTTCACAAGAGTTCTTTGGATCTACTTTAATTCTGTTTTCTGAGCATATCCATGCACAAATCGAATTGGGCAGGATCATGGAGACAATTTGAGCTCGAATGGTTTGAAATCTTCTTCAATTTCATATGTTTTATTGCCTACTATTGTGGCAATGTATTATTAATCATCTGGAAGTCTTGTTTCTTGTGGTTTTGCATGCTTTGGTTGGACTGTGCGTAAGAGTACTGAGAATAATGTAAAAATGTCAATGGTGGTTTCCACTATCAATACAACTTATAGCAACATAGTTTCTGCCCTCTGGAAGAGATCAAGTGGGGAGGATGAGTAGAGGCTGAGGGTGAAATAGCCACTGCAGGCCCAGGCCTGATATGTCACTGTCCCAAACACCATCTTGGTCTATCAAGCCACCTGTATAACTGTAACAAATATTGGAATTAACAACCTGTAGAAAATTCAGTGTTGAGAATTTATATAACAATACCAATATAGATAGTCATCTAAGTACAGATATGGATACACTTTGATAAGTCTTGCATGCCAAGATGTTAGAAATATCCATCTCAATTATGATTTATAGCATTGCTTTTATATATGCATATTAGAATTAAACCACTTCTTTTGATTTGGGTGAAAGCCAATTCTGAAATGTATAGAGCTGTTGGTGATATTAGTAGTTCTGATATACTCTAATTTTGGGCCAGAGGTTACTAGAGGAGCCTGAGGAGGTAGTGAGCCTTTAAGCCACATTAGCCATGATATGGGCAAGAAAATTAAACAAAAATTGTATGAAGGGGATAGGAGCACTATTTTTTCTTGTTTTACCTTGGGGATGCTCCAAACAAACACAATTTGGTGAATAAAGAAGGCCTCTTGATGGAATCCATGCAACCAACCATTACAGACAGAGAGTGGCCTACAAACATACAATTTTCCACACCGGCTCGTCCAAAATGGTTATAAGGTCTTCTGCATAGGCTTCCACACAGCCATATCTTTGGAAATCAAAGTAGTCAGGATTCACACTCCCAGCACATATTAAATCAAATAAGACAATCTGAAAATCTCTAACAAAATGTGGCAAAATTCTCTGCCAGACAGACTGATCAGTGCCAAACCCATGAGACAGAACAAGAATTCTCCTCCCAGTTCCCACAACTTTCACATTCAGTGCATTCAGTAGTCCTGATCCTGATACTAAACCCATTTTTCTATTCTATTTTATCCTCCAACAAATAATTATTAAACCAAATATTCTAAAGTACTGAATGAATGAATTATAATGGTTTTTCTAGGCAGGAATATGTGGCTTACTGTGGAAACTCGTAAGTGCTTTTATAGGGTGGAAGACCAGTTGGTCCCAACCCATATTTATTTATGCTTGAATGGATTGATGACTAAGGAAAAATGTTCTTCTTTCATGTAATGCATATCTGCATGTGGCTGCCCCACATTTTGGAATAAGGATTTTCCTTTATTAAAATTCTTTCTGTCACTGTCATTGTTTTTAGATAGATATAGAGCTACTGCCAAATACCATATAGAGAGACGGGCCATGATATGTAGTTTTTCTCTTGTACAATAGTCAATACAGTCTACCATTATCATATGTAGTTTTTGTTTGTAATGGAGTCTACTCCCAATATGGTGTTGTGGAGATAATGAAATAATCCTCCACAAGGTACTTTTCTTTATCTATAAGGCTCGATATCGCCTACTACTTGCATATCCATTGATATTAGCATTATGGATTTATTCTAATTTCATCAGCAAGGCACTTACAGGTCAAAGTCTTGATGACACAAATCAAAGTTTTCGTCCACATTTGTATTGTTTGAATGGGTACAATGAGATGTTTTTTGTTTGGTGTTCTTCTCAAAATGTTGACATAAACTGATGTAGGAAAATGATGACAATTAAAATGCAAACAAACATATTTGCTTGAAGCAATTTTTGATGGAATTCTATGTAAATCTTATATATTTTGTGTTTAGATTCTCCATTCCAACATTTCTAATTTTCTTGTATTGGGTGAAGCAAGTATAGGCCCTTACCTTGGATGAAAATCTTCCATAAAATTTTAAAGTTAGAATTTTAAGGCAAAAACTGCAATCATTTTGTATTTGTACTCTTGTCTTCATTACAATTGTGTATCAAATGTCTCGGGTGAAAAGCGCCATCATGGTGTTATTGTAATCGTGTTTTCATTCTAATCAAATATAAGATATTAATGGCCTTCACTTCTACATTACTTTGGGTCTTACTTTACTTCCTCACATAAGTGTTTGAAATTTCCATTGCACAACTCTTGTGATCGAGCTCATTGTGTTATCAATGCTTTAGAATAAATGTTAAAATGGGTTTCAAGTAGCCAATTATATTTTTTTCCCTTCATATGAGCTTTATTGTTTTTTTAGATAGATATAGAGCTCTTGCCAAATACCATATAGAGACGGGCCATGATATGTAGTTTTTCTTATACAATAGTCAATACTGAGTCTACCATTATCATATGTAGTTTTTGTTTGTAATGGAGTCTACTCCAAATATGGTGCTTTGTGGAGATAATGAAATAATCCTCCACAAGGTACTTTTCTTTATCATAAGGCTCGATATCAACTACTACTTGCATATCCATTAATATTAGCATTATGAATTTATTCTAATTTCATCAGCAAGGCACTTACAGGTCAAAGTCTTGATGACACAAATCAAATTTTTCATCCACATTTGTATTGTTTGAATGGGTACTATGAGATGTTTTTTTGTTTGGCGTTCTTCTCAAAATGTTGACATAAGCGATGTAGGAAAATGATGACAATTAAAATGCAAACAAACATATTTTCTTGAAGCAATTTTTGATGGACTACTATCACTCAACCCCATCATAAATACTACCCTATGCTTTGATAGCACCTCCACTACTACTATACTCAACATACTAGAATCGAGTTGTATTATCAACACCAACTGAACAATCGATGCACAACTAACAACATCAACTATAAAATTAATTAACTATCAAAAACGGTATCACATGTAATCATGTACGAATTTATAACAAGTTTGAAATGTAGAAACAACCTTCAAATTAAGTGGATCAACTATATTTCTACAATTACAACATCAATCGAACCCCTTATCAACATCAAGTACAAAAGTAATAACTATACCTCTAAATCAAATAACATATACCATTCGGCGTTCACATCTCATGAAACACATGTGATCACTAGTGATATAATTATTATGCCGAAGGTGTTACCCCTATGGGAAAAGGCTTTGTGGACATTCATGGGACTGTGTCAAATTTGATGGCTTAAATGACGGTTTTGCTATTTTTAACAATTTTACTTTTTGTTATTTTTAACAATTTTGTTTTTCGATTTTGCATGTTGCTTTGGCTTTACTATTTTTAAATTTTATTTTATAGATTTTGCATGCATTAACCTTTAAATATTGGTCACTAACACTATAATTTCATTCTTCAGGCTCTCCAAGTTCTAGTCAATTCCCTGCGTTAAATTGAATTCTGCAGGTATGCATTTAAATTTTGTTTATACTTGTATGTAGCAATAGAACTATATTTCTTAGCCTCCTCTTATGACCAGTTCTACAGCTTTGGTTCTTGGTCAATGAGGTTTTGTTTTGTGTTGTGCCTGTTTAGCTTTTGAGCCACATGAGGAGGTATTAACCGTAGACTTGTCCAAACTATCATCTGTTGTCACAAAAACTCGTCTTCCAGAATTGCCAAAGGAAACTTGCTCATCCTTTGAAGGTTCATAGGCTGCCACATTTTCCAATGAGCTTCATGCCCAATTTGTCAACAACTTCATGCCCCTGTCATCGTAGACAATACCAGTTACTTTAGGAAGGTGTGGATAGTTCTTCACTGAGACTGTTGTTGTCTAAACTTTTTCACCTATTTTAACTATTTCTCCATCAACCAGATCCTTTGTTGGATTACTCTCTTTACATGATGTTGATGATAGAGTTGTCTTAGATGTTTCGATGTTTTAACTATTTCTCCATCAACCAGATCCTTTGTTGGATTACTCTCTTTACATGATGTTGATGATAGAGTTGTCTTGGATGTTTATGATGTTTTCTCAATTTCCTCACCCATTCCATTGCAGTATTCACTTGGAATACCAGTAGATGATTTGTGTCCATCCTCACCTTCTGTGAGACCATCTTTAACTTCCCAATCCTCAATTAGAGGGGTTGAATCTCACATGTGGAGCAGTAAATTCTAGAATGAAACTTATGCATTGGTTTTTTTGCATTTGTGTTGTATCTAGCTTTGGTTCTTGGTCAATGAGGTTCTGTTTTGTGTTGTGCTTGTTTAGCTTTTGAGTCGCATGAGGAGGTATTGACTGTAGACTTGTCCAAACTATCATCTGTTGTCACAAAAACATGTCTTCCATAATTGCCAAAGGAAACTTGCTCATCATTTGAAGGTTCATAGGCTACCACATTTGCTAATAGATTCATGCCCCTGTCATCGTAGACAATACCAGTTACTTTAGGAAGGTGTGGATGGTTCTTCACTGAGACTATTGTTGTCTGAACGTTTTCACTTGTTTTAACTATTTCTCCATCAACCAGATCCTTTGTTGGATTACTCTCTTTACATGATGTTGATGATAGAGTTGTCTTGGATGTTTCTGATGTTTTCTCAATTTCCTCACCCATTCCACTATGGTCTTCACTTGGAATACCAGTAGATGATCTATGTCTCCATCCTCACCTTCTGTGAAACCATCTTTAACTTCCCAATCCTCAATTAGAGGGGTTGAATCTCGCATGTGGAGCAGTAAATTCCGGCATGAAACTTGTGCAATGGTTGTTTTGCATTTGTGTTGTATCTAGCAAGCAAGGATCATCTAGGATTGACCTACAAACAAAATCCAAGTGGTTGTAAGCCTGACGAGGGTTCCAGGCAGACACGAACTTATCGAAGTATTGTTTTGTCGCCTCAATAACTGTTGTATCCTCCCAGTCCATTGTATCAACTTTAGGTGCATTCTCGAGCCACAATAAACCGTGGACATGTGTGGAGCCTCTATGTTTCCATTCATACCTGCGAGACGAGAGAGCATAAATATTAGCTATGTAGTCTGGAAAAAACTTATTAAATAGTAGATTTTATTACTTGTACCAATAGTCTACTGCTCCAAGTTCCTTTTGTAATATTTCTTCATGAAATATTGTGAATCTGTGATGCAGGTATGTTGATACTCAATGAGGGTTAGAGACAATGTTAAGTGTTCTCCAACGTTGTGCGGCTCGAGGATCAGTAGGGCATTCACCATACATAATACTATGGATATCTGGCCATTTAGTGTCTGCAGCACTTAGAGTGAAGAATAAGGTTGGTGTCACCATTTGTTCCACCATATCTGAAAGCTCGCTTACGCTTTTCCCAGAATGAACGCGTCCCTCAAAGGCTCGATCCAAACCACATTAAACTGTCTGGGAGGTTATCTTTAGGGAATTTCAATAGTTGTCTTCGCAGATCTCCAATTGTTGTAGGGATTCCATATTCGATTATTTGTTTCATGAAAACTGTAGTTGTGGACTGGCTTCTATGTTGCATTATGAGGTTTATAAGAAAGTAGTGAAATCTTGGGTGTGAACAAAGCGGCCATCATGGTAGCCATCATGGTAGTGCATTGTAACTTTTTTATGGGGTTGTTGCCACATTGATTTTCCAACCGGAAACAAAGTTGGGAAGGCCATTGAGAATAGGCCCTCTCGTATTATATTCATTTATAGCGAGCCCAATCTTGTATTTGTATTTCCTACCACGTACTTGGGTGACTTGTAGGATGAATTAATTAACTCGTGTGATAAGCATCTCCTTGATTTGGGTTAAAGACGCAATAATGATAGGTTGCTTTTAAGAGTCCATGTTGTTCCTTTAAGAGGAGTGGTGGCCTTGTTTTGATTTTGCATCTATTACGAGAGGTAAAACCTTCAAAGGAAATTGTTTTAATTCAGGTAATTTTCCAAACAGTTGAGCAAGTTTGGATGTTTGCCAACAGATCTACTATTTTTTGAAACCAATGTTGGGCTTCTAAAGTTAGCGACAAGGGTGGAAATATGGGAAATATGTTTGAATTGGAAGGGGTGGGGTGTTCTATTTGAGTCATTTTTGGATTGCAAGGTGGAAAGTAGTCAGAAGGAGAGGAGAAATTGGTTGTATATGTGCAATGAACTGAACAAAGTTTGGTACTTGAGATAGTTTCATGTTGCATCCTAGATATTTGGGGAAAAGTGGCAGTTGTTAGCAAAGATGGGTTCATACAGAAGGAATTGGTATGCTCGTGAAATTTTGTTTCCATGGAAGTTACATGGAATGTTGGTTGGCAATTCTTCAATACTTGTATTTGATGGCAAGATTGGAATGTCAAGGAATCGTAGGTTTCTCATCGATGTAAGTTGAAAGATATTAGATATTTTCATTATTTTATGCTCTAATTTATGACGTCGTTGCTCAGCAGTTATGTGTACTTTATTTTTTGCGTAGTTCTCTCTTCGTTGGGCTCATTTTGCAAGAGTCGACATGATTGTGAAGTCACTGGCTTATGGAGTACCACCTGTTGGATAAAGATCATGCGGGTTAACAAGGAACGATACATTGTTTGATGACATACAAATGTAGAAATAAGTCAAAATATAAAACTATATACAATTGTAATGCATGTGGAGTTCTAATGTATTTTGCAACATTTGTTTTGGCTTTAATAGAAAATCAGTATTGTCAATCACACCCCTTATCAACATCAACTACAAAAGTAATAATTTTCTTTCTAAATCTAATAACATATACCATTCAGTGTTCACATTGCATTGTACACATGTGATTGCTAGTATATTAATAATCCAACAAGTAGAGGTGTAATGTTTCATGGGTTTCCTAGTAATTAGGAAGGTCCTAGGGTCAAATCTTAGCTCCATGTTAATGTGGCCTACTATCGACACTTTAGATACCCTAGTGATCGGGCACCACAATATCGTGGTTTAATATGTGGGCTCACCGAGAGCTTAAAACTCCCATCCTTAGATGGTTCCATGGTCGGTGTGGACTAGTGATGCCACAATGGGTCTAGGGCCCTCTTCCTAGATAACCTAACCAAATAATAATAATAATATATTATTATTACACCGAAGGCATTCCCCTATGGGAAGGCCTTCTGAGATGTTTCTACAACCTGAGTTAAATTTGATGGTTTGACGGCCGTCTGGATGTTTTCACGTTTTTAACAGTTTTTTTTGGGCATTTTCTCTTTTTTAAGCTATTTTAAACAGTTTCTTTTTCATTTTTTTGGTTGGCCAATTGTCCAGGGTCAACAACATTCTAGGTATTTGAATTGTCGAATGTTCATGTGCCTGTGGCATAAGGGCGTGCGGATATGAGAAATGTGGCATTCGGTGCAGGTTCAGATTTGGCTGTGAAGAGCACGTTGGTGGTCTGGCCTGGAGATATAAGAACAATGTCGGTTTGAAAAGGCTTAACATACACAACATCCGCTTCCACCACAGTCACCGTGTGGTTAGCAATTGCAAAGAACAACTCGTTGTTAAGGGCAGCGTTGATTATGCGAAGCATGTAAGTTTTTCCAGGGGTCACCCTCAGCTTAAATGTATCTGTACAAACACCCAAAGGCTTATATTTATACAAAACATTCAATGTAACTTCATCTCATTGTTATATAAATGAAAATTTACAAAGTTTTCCCGACTCACCAATTTTTGAGCAGTTATACAAGAGTCCAGGGAGTCCGTTAATGGTATATGCATCCGACACATTAGGCATCCCGCCACTTTGCATTGCTTGATTGATAATACCCTCAGTGTCTGCATTCCACCATTCCCCTGCAATTCGCAAAAACAACACCAATTTTTTTATTTTCATTTTGAGATCACATTAACTAGTCGACACCACATGATGAATTGTTTGACTAAATCCCTAGAACATATGTGATCTCATGAACTTTATCGATTGCAAGATATCCATAAAAGGCCTTGGCACCTTCATAAAAAATGTAATTTCTAGGTGTACAAGTGGACTCCAAAACCTTTTCCAGCATCCTCCTAGCTTCTGCCAGAATGGGAGATTTAAAACAGGGCATGTCAACTGTTTGATGAAATGCCTAGGTGAGATGTGGTTCTGCTCGGAAAGAAAAAACAAACTACTGCACACAAAGTAGATATATAGGTGAAATGTGAAATCATGCAATTGGCATGTCAACTATCTTGACTAAATGCCTCAACGAAATGTGGTGTCCTGCACTGTACAGATTGCAGAATATGGATAAAATTCATACTAATTAAAATTACTCCACAAAATTCTTACATGACTTCACTTAAACATAGCATTTGATGATTATGTTACCTCTTTTTCTATTTCTTGCAAATTACAATAAATGATAAGTTTCAGATATACAAATACGGATATGGGTATATAGATACGTTTTAGTATACAGGTAATTTACGCCTCAAACTTCCTATTCCCAAAATATTATAATCAAGTTATATATTATATTTGCAAAAGTAGGTTTGTTGATGATCAAGTTATATTTGCAGAGAAAAATGAGGCACATACAAGGGCCTTTTAAAGAATGGATATTCAGATCTACACATTTGTCTTATACCAATGAGGACAGGCATTAACATCCATGCTACTAGTACAAAGAACCGACAGAAAATGGACAAGGGATTTGAATGTCAACTCAACAAATCAACTTTCACAACAATCTTTATTTTAGTAGAGATGGTCAACAAATAGAGGGTAGCATGCCATTGCAAAAGGTTGACCCCTGAATTTCAGCTAAGTAACAATGCACGCATGAGATTGGAGCCACAACATAGATGCTAGGTCAAGCTCAGTGTGCGAAAAGGGTGGCGATGAGGACCGATGCCCAGGCGGTGCACCAACAAGATATTGACACTGTGAGGCTTCTATCAGCAGAAACCACATAATAAATTGAAGATTAGGGCTACCAAAGTTAAATTCCTCTATTGGTGCAATAACTCCTGGTGGTCACACCCACTGTAATTAATGGATCCTGCCTTAGGGTTGAGCGGAAATCTTTTGAATTTGAATTTGAATGTATTCACTAAGAAAACCTATAAATAAGGGTCAAGAGCCTATGGATAAGAATAGAGGGAGAAAGTATGTACTGTTATGTGTTGGTTTGTGCAAAGCATGTATACAAAATCAAGAAAATGTTGAATGAGCAATAGAATATCTTATGTGTTTTTGTTAATTACAAAAGTGTCTGTTAGGCATCTGGATTTCCATGCATAGTCTCCAGTAGAATGGATTAGAACTCCCAATGATGTTTGCATCTTACTTGAATGGTTTCTGAATGGTAGCGTGAAGGATAATGACTAGCTCCTCTCTAGAGACTTCATTAAGGGCATGAGTCCCTCTCCACTGTAGAGAAAAAGACATTCGGCTTCCTGTGCTTTGGGTGAGCACTTATGGCGCAAGCTTTAAGTGAAATGCCAGTACACAAGGCTATAAATGTTGGGGTATGTGCTTGGGAGCGCACACCCTCCTAGGTTAACATGATAGAGAGGAATACCCAACACAAGATCTAAGTCTGTGTTACAAGTTGTTCTAAGGTCTTACTGACAGAAGACTTTCTATGATATTCTGAGGCTATTATGGGGAGGATTCACAAAAATGGCATAAGTTCTTTCATTCCAGATGATTCAAATAATATTTAAGTAAACAACATGTTGGACAAGGATCCCCAAGAAAGCCCGTTCCCGTGAATCACTGCCTTTCCTGGCAGAGATGCCAAAATAACTGGAAATAATCCTGAAAAGTCTATTGCAAATTGAATACAATGTAGTGCCAACCAGGTTTAAACTTAAACATCTATTTCCACATAATAAAGGCAAACATCGATTATTTCGCGAGTAATGTGTCCAAGCTATGTTCTCTGTAGGCATGCAGGAACATTTTCTACAATAAACCAAGAAGAACAAATGCATAAACAGAAATTTTCTTGGATAATGTTTAATGAAAGCTAATATTACAAAATGTCTTAAAAGTTAGAGGTTAGTTCATGTCAAAAGATAATGTAATGCAAAAGATGATGAACAGTAAAAAAGTAAGTAAAGTGAACAGGAAAAACAAGCAATATACTTGAGGTGCATCGAATAAGTATCTCTTTGTCAAGAAATGGCATTGTACAGTCACAGAAGATGATGAATAGTAAAAGCAAGTAAAGGGTGAACAGGAAAATCAAGCAAAATAATTAAGGGAAGGTGCATTGAATAAGTATCTCTTCATCAAGAAATGGCATTATACAGTCACATAACAGGTGCATGTGGCAGATCTATGAAGTAACTCCTAGAATTTCCAATTTAAGCTATCCAAAATACTTTTCTATTGCACCCACACCAGATTTGCTAGAGATTCAAGTTAGCATTGCATCATATCAACATACAATTTCCATTTTTAGAAATAGTGTGACCACTGACCAGTGATTGACAATTTTTCTTTCTTTACCATTTGTTCTTTAGTGTCCCTGACTTCATAATAACACCACAAAACCTGCAAAGATATCACTAAAACCTGGCACATCTCCTCTTTTTCAAAACTTTAATACGGGTATACTTAGTAAGGTTTTTCTTTTCTTTCTTTAATGCATTTAAATTTTGTTTTCTGTGTACATGGCAGAGAGTTCTTCGAACATAGTCACATTTAGCTCCAAATCTATGATGTGTCAACTGACGGAATCTTTCACGCCATTAAAAGCGATTCAATTTTGCTGCAAATCCGGGCACCCCATGCGGTAGAAATGCCTTAAATGGTTAGACATTAAAGTCTTTTACATCAAGATTGTTGATCACGCTAGAGTGTTTGACGGTCCATTACCTGTAGGCTGTCACCGAGCACTTGACTGGAAACTGAGTTAGAAGCATCAAACATCGGAATCTTGTGAGTCTGCATGGATATTTGCTTTCTCCACATGGAAACCTGTTGTATTATGATTACATGGTAAATGGAAGTCTATGGGACATCCTACATGGTGAGTACAATGATTATGTTATGAAGAAGAAAGGAGGAGTCAAGACTACTATCACTCAACAAAAACAACCTGTCGTAAATACTACCCTCTACTTTGATAGCACCTCCACTACTAATTTACTCAAACTTCTTGTATCCAAAGTGATATCAAATGTATTCATGTTTAGTGCAAATAAAATTGGCCACAAAAGGCAACCACTTATGATATAAAATTTGCAAATATACGGAAGTCTTCATGTATTCATGTTTAGTTCAAATAAAATAGTCCACAAAAATCTACCACTCATAATATGAGATTTGCAAATGTGTATGTATGAATTTGTAACAATTTTGAAATGTACTAGATAGAACCCTTAAATGTAATGCTTCATCTATACTCCTACACTTACACTATCAATCACACCCCTCATCAACATCAACTACAAAAGTAATAACTATCCCTCTAAATCAAATAACATATACCGTTCAGCGTTCACATTGCATTGTACACATGCGATTGCTAGTTATTATTATTATTATAATATTTAATATTAATATTAATATTATTTAATTAATTCAAATTTATAATTAATAATTAAAAATTTTATCATCCCATCTAAACCCTTATATAAATAAGTTGAAATTTATTATAAATTAAAAATCAACCATAATATTGTAATTTATTATATTTATAAATTTAAAATTTTCGTGTGTATATAATTTTTATAAATTTATAATGATTAGATTTTGAATTACAAATTTTAGGTTTCAAATTTTATAACAAATTTTGATAAAAATTTTAAATATAAAAGTTTATTATTACGTAGGAGGCGTTCTTGTAGTGAACATCGACCTATTGATTCTGACAATCGTCAGAAATCTGACGGACTGCATTCAATCTTACCTGAGGCGTTGAAATCCAACGATCACCATATTTCAAGCATTTTAATGGTATTTTCTATTTTTGCGGCTGCATGGTAGAGACAAATGGCTGGTTGCATGCGGTTTCTTCTCCAAGCTTCTGCCACCACTCCCAGGTCTCACGCCTCCTGACTGTCCTCGCATGCAGTATAGAGTTTGTGCATGGATTGCGCAAGGCGGGCATCGAGGTTCTGGCAGGCAGCAATGCGGGGCTCTTCTGTTGGGTGGACCTCCGCCACCTTCTCCATCCCCAGAAAATAGCAGAAACAGAGCTCAGACTTTGGAACTCCATTGTGAAGGAGATCGGACTGAACGTGTCGCCCGGATTGTCTTGCCATTGCGGCGAGCCCGGATGGTTCAGATTCTGCTTCGCTAATATGACCGTGGCCACCATGCAAGAATGTTTGAGCCGAATTTATAAGCATCTCGGATGGAATTCGCAGCCCATTGCCGAAGAAGCTGCTTCCCGGAGCCCCATAACATTTCGTACGCCTCGTCCTAAAAGCAAACTCTCCCTTTCTATTGATAGAGGAGCTCAACTAACGAGCAGGAGCTTCAACTGTGCAAAATGTGGAACCGTAGACAAGGCACCTGAACTGTTCGACAGAATGCCTCAAAAAAATGTGGTATCGTGGACAGTAATGATTGCAGGATATGCCCAAAATGGATTTGTTGAAAATGCGTTATAATTACTTAGAAACATTCATGCAATTGCAATTGACAGATGTAAAGCCAAATTCCACAACCTTTGTCAGCATCCTCCCTGCCTGTGCAAAAATGGGAGCTTTGGAACAGGGTATGGACATCCATCAAAGCATAATGGATAGAGGAATTTTGACTGATTTGATAAGCACATCCACACTCTCAACAATCTGACTTCACAATGACTTCGGAGAATAGAAGTTATTAGACAATGACTTTGGAGCATAGAAGTTTCCTCCCCATTTGGATGTCTTGGTTATCATAAATTTCATTTTTGAAAATCTTGTTTAAGCTTGAATCTGGTTTCGCATGGATTTTGGAGGATATAAGTTTTCTCCCTGATTTGGGTGCCCTGGCTGTCTTAGAATTTACTTTCAAAAAAGTTGTTAGAAGCTTGAATCCGATTTTAGAGGATACAAGTTTTCTTCCCCATTTGGATGTCCTGATTATCTTAGATTTTATTTTCAGAAGGCCCGTTTTAAAGCTTGACTTGCGTGTCTGATTTCCTAAAGAGCGTGGAGAAAAAGGAGGTTCCTACTTACTTAGGCATCCTTGTCATTTTCATAGATTTGGGAAAAAAGGATTTGTTTCGAGCTTGGGTATCTGATGACATGATGAGTTTGGAAACCCTTATGAATGCCCTGGTTATCATAAATTTAACTTCAAAAATGCTTTTGTTTAAAGCTCGGGTATCTGATTTCACAATAACTTGAAGAATGAGAGATTTCTCTATAGTAAGGTGTCCTGTTTATCATTGGTTTTGCAGTAAATTGAATTTGTTTCAAGCTTGGGTATCTAAATTCTCACCGAGATTAAGAAAAAAAATGTGGGTGCTGATTTCTTGAATTGATGTTTGCAGATCAACGTCAAGGTCTGTTTTGCCTTCTTGGATTTTGATTTTTAATAAGGCGTTGTATAAATTTTAGCCTTGGCAGACCCAAAACTTGAAGACATCAGCCATCCTCCAACAGAGCAACTTCAAGGCCTTGATTACTGCATTGACTCCAATCCACCTTGGTGTAAGTTTCTTCTTTACAGTCTTCACTTTCTTTAGCGTTCTTGTATCTTATCCTCTCTTGATGTTTACACATTAAGATATGCTTCTGCTTTCAGGATAAATTTCTATTGTTTCTAGCCTATAGGCCTCTCACTTTTCAGAGCTCTGTTATGAAATGCTTAGACTTTTCCAGTTTTTGTAAATAGCCTAAATTGTGTGTGCCTGCTAATCTTATTCTATCATAATGCTTTGATGTAGCGGAAGCAATTATCTTGGCATTTCAGCATTATATTCTTATAACCTAGACCTATAGGATGGTCTATTCTTAAAGGATGAGAAAATATCCACATATATATCCCTTAAAAGCGAGGAACTGATAAAGGGGCAAGGAGAACCGTTAGGTGAGGCATCAAGGATCTTTATACAAAGGCTATTGGGAAGCAGCGAGGATGAAATCTCTTATGTACTAAACACATTCAAACTTGTCATCTTTGACAAGAAAAGATTTGATAATAGGAAAATGAATAACTACCAATAAAGTCTCTTCATGATGTTGTATTTTCATACACTTCTGCCTAGGAATCATGATCATTGTCCTTGACATGAACCTTTCCATCATGCTCCAACTGGACTACACATAACGTATTTGAGGTGGCCACCTACATTGCGATAATATGGGGACATACCAAGATCATATTCTAAGATAAATTAATCTTTAACACACAAAAAACTATCTTGACCTTTTCGAATATGAACCAAATCCGAAGCTTCACATTTCTTCTAAGATAAATTAATCTTTAACACACAAAAAACTATCTTGACCTTTTCGAATATGAACCAAATCCGAAGCTTCACATTTCTTCTAGGTGCGCCAATATCATTGTTGAACTCTATGTAATTTTGTTGAGATTTGTAAAGCTTCATTTGGATAATCTATATGCATTCAAACAACCTTTAGAGCGGTTTGGGGAGCAATGAAAACTCAAAAATAGAATGGGGAAGTCATTAGAAGTGGAAAACGTGTGGAGGATATTATTTGCACTTAATAATGACATATATTTCTAGGGATGTTGAGAACAAAAAAAACCGAAATACCTTTGAAGACATCGATCATTCCGCAGTTCTAATTCAGGTTTGTTGTTGTTCTTCCATTGTTTTCAGGGTTGCATTAGGACACTGCATTGTAAACTATTATTAGGTTTGCCAGATCAAGAAATGCAATACGACTTTTCCTCATGCCATTTCCTATAATGCTCTAAATTTTTCTTTCTTCCTCCTTTACCGCCACTTCCTGTTTTACTTTTTATTTAGTAACTGGGATTTCAGTGTTGTACTGAGATCTGGAATTTACGTAATCCGATTCCAAGGGTTGGACTTGAGAATTGAACCTGGGACCTCCACTTTACAACAAAGCCTCTCAAACTGTACTTCAAAGGGAAAAAGAGGCAGAAAAGTTTGAATTTCATGTCTGGCAGTAATAATCCATGACTCCATAATTTGAGGCCTAGCTCAGCTTATAAGTATATTCAACCGATTGATGTTGATGAACAAAATCCCCCTCCTTAGGTTTTTGTTGCAGAGTCAACACCGCATTTGCAGCCTCCAGGTGTGCTTCAGTTCAGAGGAAAGGCAATGTGGAATTTCACCCAATCATCTTACTGCTAGGATTTCAGTTCCTAATGTTCCCTCTAGGCACAGTCCTACTACAAGAGTGCACACTTTTCTGCTGAAATTTTCACAATTTTTCAGCTCAAAAATAATACTCTTATCCCTTGGTATGGACAAATTAATCATACATTTTACCTTACCCTCTCCTGCGCTCAACAGCATAAAAAAAAATGGCCCTGCATTTTATGTGTATTATTTTCCTTAGTAAACCCTTTACGGTGCAGGGGATGTTTGATATGCATTTTTATTCATTCTGGTAGCTGGTGTTGGAGAATCATAATGGTATAATGTTGTTCATCACCAATTTTATTTTTGTTGTATAAGAGTGGTAATTAGTTGAGTTACTGAAGGACCATAATACAGTAGATTGACAGTTTTCTAAAATATATATTAAAACTGCAGGTTGCTGAGTCATTGGGACATATTATTTTGGGGTTGAAAACTGTGAAAACAAATAATACAGGACTGGGTAAATCAGCTCTTCAAACATAGCATGTTTTTGAACAGGTCTTTCTTACAGCAAGCTTTAGATCATGTGCGGACTTTGAGCAATAGTTAAACTAAATACAATTAGTTTTATGCATTTCTTGTCAAATGGTTGATCATTGATGTGCAGTTATAATTACCATATGTTCTGAGAAAGTAGTAATTGTACATCTTATGTAGATCTGCAACATGTTGTGCAAATGTACATATTGAGAAGGACCTCAATGGTAGCCATCAGAGCTACTTTAAATTTGCAGCACGAGGGAGTGAGAGATTTCTACATAGGCTCCCTCGCATCAAGGTTAATAATTCTCTAATACCTATAATTATGATTGAAAATATTATTGGCCAGCGATTTCTACAACTTTTTTCATATGGTTTTTTCAACATTGTATGTCATTGGGCTTGCCTATGCCAAATTTGGGTGCATAAAACTTATTGCAAACACTGGGTAATCTGAAGTTTTTGGGGGAAAAAAACGTGTTTGTAAAAATTATTGTATTGGACTATTTTCTTTATAGTAGAATTGTCCATTTCCATATTTCAATTATCAACATTGAGTGATTTGGTTTTTATTCATGTCCAATTGTCCAATTGATTGCATGAGGACAAGTGGTGAAATTGGTTCTTGAGGCTATAATTGGGGTTTTTAGCACTACGTGTGCTTGGTTATGCCTCTTCTAAAATTGGTTGTGTTAAATTCATTGCATTGGAGCAAGTGTTTTTTTGTTTTCATAAGTAGGGACATGCACTCTAACTGGATGTTGAGGTTTATCTAGTGAAGAGACAAGAACAAACCAATCAATAGAAGGAAAAAACCTTCTTAAAGAAATAACGAGTTAGGGTCACAGATCTTAGTATTTATATTTTCAGCATATTGCACTCTGCTTGCGATTCCATTTCCAATTTTGAATAAACGGGTTTTCCAATTTTTTGAATTAGGGTTAATGCTCTCTTCGGTTTTTTAAGGTAAAACTCCCTGTTTTCATATTTATGGTATTTACAATTGTATGGGTTTGGGGTTGCCTTGGTCAAACATGGGTGTATGGGGAAAAGTGGTCTATTTGGTTATTGAAGGTAGAATTCTCTCATTTTATATTCATATTTGTGTATTTGGATTTAATTTATTGAAATTAATATTTTAAATTGTATTGTATATATTATTTTTTGAGATTTATATTTGCCCCCTCTTTATGAGATCCTTCGAAAATAAAAATAGGCTAGATTGTTATTTGTATCACAAAAATATTATTAATTATAAATAGATTTTAAAAATTGATTATATAGATTGATATAATCAATTCTTTATATATTGTTGTTTGTATAATTTTTCTTTTCATAAAGTTAGTCTAAAAAGTTTACTTGCTTTAAATTATATAAGGGGGGATGAAGGCCTTGTTTCTAGCACGTTGTACCGTCACAAAATCGTCACATATTATCCGGATTACCGAAATTTATAGCGGGGGAAAATCCGGAAAAAAAAACTTTTTAACATGTCCTAAAAGAGTGATATAAGGTTGTCAAAGTATCGTCTTCAAAATGCCTTCCATTTTTATGGGGCCATCGGTGATGCTTTATGTGCCTGTTGGGAACCCCTTCAAAATCAGCTATGACATCTCCATCGATTCGATTAGGTCCAAGCAAAAAAAGGACACCATCTACGATCCCAACACCTTTTTCACTTGCAAAGACATCCGCTAGCAACGAAACGAATATAGTGCATTCCGAGAGTTCGACTATAAATAAGGACTCAATTCTTCCATGGCGTCGACGTCGTGACTGCCCCTGGTTGTGTTGAACGGATCTAATTTGGAAGCAATCATGAACATGACGGTTGTTTTCATGGATAACTGTAGAATCAAATAAAAATGATAAAAAAATTCAAGGCAAAATTCATCTCATAGGAGCCCTTACTGCTACAAAACGAAATAATAACAAGCTTGATTAATGAATAAAATATATCTTTTGCTATTCGAAAACCTTGATACCATTGAACAAAAATATAACATAGCTTCATTGCAAGATATAATTTACTTGTGATTTTTACTTTGACATATTTATCGTATTGTTGTTGGATGATAAAGTTTTAAATTCTTTCACCTTTAGATTTTTTCTACCCTCTCACTTCTTCACCCTATAACCTGTTCTTTTCACCCTTTTTCCTCTGCTACTATTTCTCTCCCTCAAATATGACTCCTTCAAATGATTCCCTTCGGCGTTTCTATCGTACATTTCACGAACGATTGCTAGTATTTAATATTTCTTAAATAGGTCGGGTTGTTAATTGCATCGAAGTTGCTATTACTAGTATTAACAACATGAAAAATTCGGTAAAATATCTCATAGTTCGTAGAAGATAGAGAAAAGAACTACATATACATTTGAAGGTGGTTATTCTTACATTTCAAAGACATAAGAAAGTAATCAAGAAAATTTTGACATGAACACCCTAAGTAGAAGAATGAAGGTGATATGACTTATCAAAATAGCCTCATCAAATAATTCAATAAACTATAAAAATATTTAAAAACATAAACATAAAGAAAGTAGTTGGGAATGTGATCTTCTTCCACTAGAGTTTAGGGGGAGCACACTGTTATTATATGGCATTCATCGCTTGAAGAAGAGTAAAGAAATTTAAAAAAGAGACGCATTAAATCTATACACCAATTTAAAAAGTACTTGGAAACACTTAGCTTTAATTATTAATAACTCACTTTATGCTGCAAACCATATTTACGCTATAGAAAACTTAGCCAAGTATAGATCAATAAATGGCAAGATGGTTGTATGGATGATCATGACAATATTACGAGCTGCCGATCTAGCATAATTATATTATAGATGAGTTGATTTGTAATCGAGAGTATTGCCCATGATTCATTTATGCTTCTTATTACTATTAAATATGACGTGTTTCAGTTACGGTGACGTTTGGTGTAAATTTAGCTCTGTGTTCAATTTCACGAGGGCTGGTAATTGTTGGTGACATTAGCAAGACAAATGAAATCTCATTCGAATTGGAACGACACTATAACGGTTGCCAGTTTAAAAGTTCAATAGTAAGAAGGGACCGACTTTGACACGTATTTAATATTATAATACACATGCAAGTTAAGGTGTTCTAGAAAATATACTACATTGTTATAGCACTATACACATAAGATACAAAATAAAAAATGTTGAGGAATCATATCCAAAAGTTGAAAACATGAAATCTCTAATAACAAACCTTACTTGTAAGTCTAACAACATGGGAACATGGGTTTCCTCCATCTTGCATGTCATGGACAAGCAGGCGACATACAACAATTGGATTCATGTAAATGTGGGTGACCAAAACAACTTCTCATATCAAAGAAACAAGAAAACATGATTTAATATAGTAATACCTACAATATTAAGTGTTTCCTACCTTAGGAATCCAACTCAAAGCATCCTGACGAATAGATGGGTCTAGAGTTTGAGTCCGGGATTTGCGAGAAACACACTGCGGCATATGTGATCATTGTCTATCAGCATGACACATATATGGATTCGTCGTCCTCCACTCGGAAGAAAAAAATAAAGATACAATAGTCTTGGCACACAAGATTAGATACAATCAAAACTAGGTACCATGAATCCCCTCCATCAACTACTCATGATACCCCACCGATGCGCCTGAATTAGCGGGAACTTGACAAGGTCATAACTTGAGCTCGGGTGTCCATTTGAGTCTGTTTTTTTCTTGAAACCATGTGTTTCAATGAGACGAACACAACGGCATTCCACCCTACCGGTTGGGGCAAGTTTTCAACACGTTGTCGGGCTCTAAATCCGCCATCTTGAGGCTGAAAATTAGGATATAAGTTATAGTTTGGTTTTTTCCTATTTTTGAGTATTAGTTAATTATAGTCTATTAGTTGCATTATGAGTTAGAAAGTTGGCAGTTCCTCTAATTTAGGGATGTAGAAGATGCATGGTAATTTATGTGCCCGTAGAAATAAGCATGTGAACTTACTAAGAATAGTAGGTTCTAGTAAACTGCCAAAATAGTAATTTCCGCCACCTAGATTAAATTTAATCGAGTTAGCTAGAGTTTAATTGGCAACTCGAGTTGGGAGTTGTTTTCCTATTTAGGAAACATTGTAATTCATTATTCAATAACAGTAAAAGGAGATCTATTTTCTTTTGGAGTTCATATTTTTTGCACGGTATATCTGGTTTGTTCATAATTTGGCTACATTATACGGTATTAGAGCTGGTTTGAATTTTTTTTTTTTTAAATGGTAGGAAGACGAAGAGGAGGTGGTATTGCCGGATGAATAGAAATATGGAAGATCTATAGAGACAAGTTGTTGCACTTGTTGCGATGATAACCCAGAGAGGAAATCAAGGTGGAAATGACACGAGATGAAGAAGAAGTTTTGAAGAGGAGGAAACGCAGCACCACCATTAGCTTTTGAAGAAAGGATGCTTCAAGCATTAGAAAGAAAGAATGATGGGATAAGAGTTGATGTTTGAGTATGGTGACAGTCTAAAACCAGAGGAGCCGATAGAATGGTTGACTAGCATGGGAAATTTTTTGAGTGGAAGGTTATGTCGGAAGAAAAGAAGGCAAAATTTGCATGCATGAAATTAAAAGGTCATGCTATGTTATGGTGGGATCATCTACAGAAAGAGCAGTCAAGAAAAGGGAAAGAAAGAATTAGGATGTGGAATAAGATGGAGAAGAAGCTGAAAGATAAATTTCTCCCTGTGGATTATGCACAAACCCTTTATAGGAGGTTTCAGAATCTCAGACAGAACTTATAAATAGTGCAAGAATACACAGATGAGTTCTATAAGTTGTCCATTCATGTAGAGCATGAAGAAATTGAGGAACAAATGGCTGCAAGGTATGTTAATGGATTAAAATTTTCTATTCAAGATGAGATAAGTATGCATAGGATTAAAAGCATGGAGGATGCCTATCAATTAGCCTTAAAGGTGAGGAAAAAAAGCAATCGTCAAAGTTTTAGGAGATCAATTGGAATGAGTAGGGGGCCTCATCCTCCTTTTGGGGACAGTGGTTTCAGCCAAGGTAGGGGAGAATCATCTCATGGATTGGAAAAGCAAGAGGATACGAGACAAGATTTCTAGAATCAACAAAGAGGAAGAGGATTTTCTAGGGCAGAGGATATGCTAGCGATAGAGGATGGGAGGCTCCACGAAGACCATTTGTTTGTTACAGATGTGGTGAAGAAGGGCATTGGGCTTTTGAATGCCCACATACTTATACACATGACAAGAGGCAAGGAGATGCTCAAGAGTAAATCTTGTTGAAGCTGAACAAGTAGAAGATGAACAAGACTGGAAATTCCACCGGATGTTAGAGAAACTACGATGATCAAGAGGACGATGATTGCTCCAAGAAAGGAGGTCAAGGGGGATGCATGGCTGCGTACAAATATTTTTGAGCAAGATGCACTTGGGAGGAAAGGTATGTAATGTTATTATTGATGGTGGTAGTTGTGAGAACATGGTTTCAAATGAGATGGTCGATAAATTGTGTCTACATTGTGAGAAGAATCCTAACCCTTATCGTATTGCATGGTTTAAGAAGGGTAATGAAGTTCTTTGCTGATAAGAGATGTTTAATAAGCTTTTCTATTGGGAATAGTTATAAGGATGAGGTTTGGTGTGATGTTATTCCTATGGATGCATGTCATATGCTGCTAGGAAGACCATGGCAATTTGATAGAAAAGTTATTCATGATGGGGGAAAGAATAATTATACTTTTTGGAAGGATGGCACAAAAATAGTTTTACTACCTCTTAAGGAAGAGGGGAAGGCTGAAAATATGCTTTCTGCAAAGGAATTTGTGAAGGAGGCAAAGGCAACCAGTTTTTGTTATGCACTAGTTGCAAATAAGGATGAACTTGTAAGTGCACAAATACCAATAGAAACAACAGAATTAATAGAAGAATTTTCAGATGTTATTCCTGATGAGCTACCAGATAGATTACCACCCAAAAGAGATATTCAACACCATATTGATTTGATTCCAGGGTCTTCACTCCCAAATCAAGCGGCTTATAGGATGAGCCCGACATTGCATGCAGAGTTGAAAAGGCAAGTGGCGAGCTCGTGTGAAAGGGCTCGTCGGGGAGAGTATGAGTCGAGTGTGCAACACCGGCTTTATTAACACCAAACAAGGATGGAACATGGAGAATGTGCACGAGATAGTAGAGTGATAAATAAAATTACAATCAAGTATCGAGTTCCCAATACCTCGCCTTGATGATATGATGGATGTGCTTGTTGGATCTAATTATTTCACCAAGATTGATCTTCGAAGTGGTTATCATCGATTCGGATCGAGAGAAGGAGATGAGTGGAAAACAACATTCAAGACAGGAAATGGATTATATGAGTGGTTGGTGATGCCATTCGGGTTATCCAATGCACCTAGTACTTTTATGAGACTGATGAACACTATGCTATGGGAGTATAATGGTAAGTTTTTTGTGGTTTATTTTGATGATATCTTGATCTTTAGTAAAACTAAAGAAGAACATTTAAGGCATCTAAGGGTGGTATTTGAAGTGTTAAGGAAAGAGAAACTCTATGCAAATATGAATAAGTGCACATTCATTCAAGAGAGTTTGGTATTCTTGGGCTTTATTATTTCAGCGGAGATGCAGATGGACTTAGAAATGATAAAGGCAATTATTGAATGGCCTACTCCATGGAGTATATGAGAGGTAAGAAGCTTTCATGGTCTAGCAAAATTTTACGAAAATTTATCAAAAATTTCAGCGAGTGTTGTCAGAAAGCACCTATAATAAATTACACAAAAGGAAGGGAGTTTTTGTGGACAAAGGCGATTGAGGATAGTTTTCAATTCTTGAAGAAGAAGGTGAGAGAGGCACTCATTTTGGCAATACAGATTTTGATAAAGTATTCGAGGTTGATTGTGACACCTCACATGTTGGTATTGGAGCTGTTCTAAGTCAAGGAGGAAAGCCAGTAGCTTTCTTTAGTGAGAAATTGAATGAGGTAAGAAAGAACTACTCTACTTATGATGTGGAATTTTATGCAATTGTACAAGCATTAAGGCATTGGAGGCATTACTTAGTGCCTAAGGAGTTTGTGTTATTTACAAACCACATAGCCTTGAAGTATGTGAATACACAAAAGAAGTTGAATAGTAGGCATGCAAAGTGGGTATCATTTTTCAGGAATATACTTTTTCTCTAAAACATAAATCCGGAAAATAGAATCAAGTTGCAGATGCATTGAGTAGGCGTGTGACTTTGTTTACCACTATGGAAAATGAGGTGGTGGGTTTTGAAGCAATAAAGGGTTTGTATTCTTGATTCGATTTCAAGGATATTGTTGAAAGAATAATTAGTCCATTGTCGAGAAAATGCAGGAGATGTCACGGATGAGTATATTTGTGACAGGATGGCTACCTATCAAGGGACGCCAACTATGTATTCTAGTTGGGTCTATGAGAGAGAATATAGTGAAAGAGTTGCATAACGGAGGATTGGATGGGCATTTTGGTAAAGATAAGATGATAGCCTTGGTAGCGATCAAATACTATTGCCAAAGCTGAAAAGAGATGTGGTAAGATATGTGGAGAGATGTCGAATTTTCCAAGTCTCGAAAGGCCATGCACATAATACATGGTTGTATATGTGTCGTTGCACATTCCTAAAGGGTCATGGATGAGATCGAGTATGGACTTTGTTTTGGGATTACCAAAAACACAACGAGGTAATGACTCAATTTTTGTGGTTGTTTATAGGTTTTCTAAGATGGTTCATTTTATTTCCTACAAGAAAATAAGTGATGCAACAGGCGTAGCAGATTTGTTTTTAAGATAATTTCATTTGCATGGTGTTCCAAAAACCATTACTACAGATAGGGACACAAGGTTCTTAAGTCACTTATGGCAGACTTTATGGAAGAAATTTGGAACTCAACTACAATTCAGCAGTTCCTATCATCCTCAGATTGATGGGAAAACAAAGGTGGTAAATCGGAGTTTGGGAAACCTATTAAGGTGCATCGTTGGGGAAAATCTGAAACAATGGGACTTAGCATTACCACAAGATGAGTTTGCATATAACAGTTCCATAAATAGATCCACAGGAAAGTCTCCATTTTCAATTGTGTATGGGAGTAATCCAAATGGGGTGTTAGATTTGGTACAACTACCAGTTGATGGCGAGTCAGTGATGATGCAGAAGCATTTTCTAAACATATACAACAATTGTAGGAAGAAGTGCGGAAGAAGCTACATAATAGTAATGATAAGTATAAGGAAATAGTAGATGTGCATAGATGGAGAAAGGTATTTATAGTTGGTGAGTTGGTTATGGTATATTTGTGGAAGGAAAGGTTTCCAAAAGGAACCTATAACAAGTTGAAGTACAAGAAGATTGGTCCCTACAAAATCGTGAAAAAATAAACGATAATGCTTATGAGGTAGAATTGCTAGGGAATTTTTATATTTCTCCAATAGTTAATGTTTTAGATTTGTATTCTTTTCATGGGGATGGTGTAGAAGGGTATGTTATTGATTAAGTAGTATACATGAGGTAGCGAGTCCGGTGAAGAAGAAAGAAGAAGTGGATCAGATTCTAGATAAGAAAACAATGGACACGCGACATGGGAAATACAACAAATATTTGGTACATTGGAAAGGACTGGAACAAGAGGACAATAATTGGGTCATAGAGTGGGAGATTAAGAAGTTGGATGTAGATAAATGGAAGCATTTTGAAGAAGACAACTTGCAAGAGTTGCGTTTTTTTCAAGCAGGGGAGAATGATGTGTTAGAATTAGCAGGAACTTAACAAGGTCATAACTTGAGCTCGGGTGTCCGTTTGAGTCTGTTTTTTTAAACCACATGTTTCAATGAGACAAATGCAGCGGTAATCTGCCCTGCCGGTTGGGGCAAGTTTTTGACATGTTTTTGGTCTCTAAATCTGCCATCTTGAGCCCGAAATTTAGGATTTAAGTTATAGTTCAGTTTTTTCCTATTTTTGAGCATTAGTTAATTATAGTCTATTAGTTGCATTATGAGTTAGAAATTTGGAAATTCCTCTAATTTAGGGATGTAGAAGATGCATGGAAATTTTTGTGCCCATAGGAATAAGCATGCGAACTTACTAAGAATAACAGGTTCTAGTAAACTGCTAAAAATAGTAATTTCCGCCACCTAGAGTAGATTTAGTCAGAGTTAGCTAGAGTTTACTTGGCAACTCGAGTTGGGAGTTGTTTTCCTATTTAGGAAACATTGTAATTCATTATTCAATAATAAAGAAGGAGATCTATTTTCTTTTGGAGTTCATATTATTTGCAATATATCTGGTTTGTTCATAATTTGGCTACATTACCCACATTCCATTGTCATTTAAAGATTCAACAAAATTGTTATTTAAGGAGTCAATTTGTGTTGGTAGTAACTCGCTCCTCCATAAATCTGAAATAAAAAAATAAATCGTTGGACCAATTTCCTGGCATTCAATGTACTGGTTACAAATATGACATGTGAATATCTTATCAAGGTTTTTTTGTTCCAAATGTCAAATCTCATGTAAAGATTGTCTATCTAATAAATTAGATTGTTATTATGCCGAAGGCATTTCTCCAAGTTAGATAGAGCGAGTGAATTCGACAACATGACAGTCACGGATATAATCTCGACCATTCATAATTTAGGTTGTATTAACATGCTCGACCGATCTCTATTGTTTGCATGTTCATTTTCAATTATTGCCCAGTCAGGGGAAAATTTTAGTGGTGAATATTCGTTAATTCATGAATATTCTAGTTTTGAAATTTTAAATAGGTGAATTTTTAGGGAAGGGAGTAGGCCTGGGTCGCCAAATTTTTAGGGTACAAGTTAATTTGGGGGTTATTTGCCATCCCACATGAAAGAAATTTCAATATTCACCTTAGTATTGTTAGTCGATAGCATATTTTATGCTACCAATCGACAACATAAAAATATGCTATCGGTCGATAGCATAAAATATTCTCTGCTGGTAGCATATTTTATGTTGTCGGCCGGTAGCATAAAGTATGCTACCGGCCGGTAGCATATAAAAAAGCTATCATCGATAGCGATAAAGAATAGAGATGGTCATTTTAATTGCTAACATCAAAAAAATTCAAAAAAATTCCCATACAAAATTAGCAAAATTTGTATTTTTTCACAAAAAAATTGTTTGTTTAAATTTTTTTGTTTGCGTCATATTTTGGGAGGATAGGGTCCTCATTGAACTGATCATTTTAAATTTTAATGTCAAAAATGATTTTTCTTAAAATTACATATATTTTTGGCCGACATCATATACTATCAGTTGACAACATAATATATGTTGTTGGCAGAGTAGCATAAAAAATGCTACCGGCCAACATATTAGCACAAAAGTCAATTTTCCTAGATTTACCTAAGAATTTCTACAAATTTTCCCATATTTTGCCTTTACTTTGAAAGTCTTAAAATTTTCCCTAGCCCTAGTGACGCTCTCGAAGTAGACGTGAAAATGTCGAAATGAAGCTACACTATCTTCACATGGAGGTCTTACAGTCCATGTGACAACATATCTCTCAGGAATTTTTTCAAATAGTTCACACGCTTCCACACATCCGAAGCAGTCACTAGCAACTACATTTTTGAAAGTCCCCTTCACAATAATGCTTTGGTGTGTTTCCACAACTTGTTTCCAAGTTCCTTATTTTCACCGACTAGAAACTTGCTAGAAAAGGTGAAATGATCATGTTCCACATCTTTTGGGTGCACTTGGTGATACAATGTCAATGCCACATGAAAATACCAATATTCTTTATTTGTTATAAGTTGAAACAACTACATATACATAATAATCATGATGGATTCAATCCAAGTAGGTAAATGTAGAGAATATACACAACTCAAGTCAACTTCCGCCATCACCATCTCCATAAAGAACTTAGGAAAAACACATCCTCCAATACCATTAAAGATACAGGAAGTTAGGAGATGGTAGGAAAACAAAATAGCAAAACAACTTTGGTGTTATTGTATGGTGGGACCGAAAGATGACAGTTGTTCAAGGTTGGCTTCATTCCCTAAACTTGTTGACAAAGCTATTATTGGCATATGAATGGAAACATCACGTAAATAAAGCCCACTGAAAATATGGTGCTTTCCAACTAGGGCTTCTTAAAAGAGAGGTGCCTCTAACATAACGAGTATGGTCAACATGTTTATTACAATGATTTAGAAAATTTTGATGTCCTCTCTTTTCTATCTATTGGAGGACAAATGAAATAAGTAATCTATTAAAAATGATGCCAATATATATATATATATATATATATATATATATATATATATATATATATATATATATATATATATTACACCAAGACATATTACAAAGTAGAATTAGGCCATTGAATGTTGCTTGATTTGACACACCACAAGCATCGACACATTTTCTTCATTAGATGTTGATGTACATAAATCTTAGTTTTCGTCCACTTGGAGGTCACAAAGTGGCATGATTTTTGAGAAACAAAAATACCTTTGTTTTTCTGCCCATTTACAGGAAACATACATTGAAAATGAGTACTTGTTATATCAATCATTTGAATTTATAGTCTCAATTTGTGACATTTTTTTGGAATGAAAGTCAAGAACAATCATTCATTGACATTCACCTTGTGTTACCTTCCTACGCTGTCAACCCACATTTACATCACATTCTTATATTCTTGTACCGATCATATTTTACATTCAAGGCCCATAGGATGCCAACTGGATTTGTCGCATGCTCCTACAAATGGTCATGCCTTCCTCTTTTAGTTGTCCTAGCTCCATCCAAAATCATAGTTTTAAGAAAATTAGACTTAAATTATACAAACAAACTAGAGCATTATTTGTATTATTAATTTGTACACTGAGCCATTCCTTTAATGGCTAGCACCCAACAACATCTCAAAGCAAAACATGGAGTGGAACATGCATTCATTTTCAATTCCATGAATGGAAGGCATGGGGATGGACACCAATTTGACCTTAATGTCAAAATTCTTATCCAGTTGAGGGTGAATGCGTGCAACATTCGAGGTACTAGTGAAATAAGAATTCATTAATCCTTGGGAGGTTAGAAGCTTTGACAACTCAAGGAATGGGATGAGGTGGCCTTATTAGATGAAGGGAACACCCACCACATGAGGCTTATCCTTATCTATCCTCTTAACCTCTTCGTCATTGTTATTTGGTGCCATCTTTGATTGACCAGTTCCCAAGGTTTCTAACACCAGAGTGTTGATGTTGTAAGTAAAATAACAAGATTCAATCACATTAATAAAAATAGTTTTCTTGATCGAACCCCACCAGGCTCAAAATATTTATGGAGGTTCAAGAAAAATGCTTTGCTCGATATTATTGTGTCGACGTTGTCGAGCCCTACAATGGCGACCTTATCGGTTGAAACATTGTTCATATGACATGAGAAATGTAAATTGGAATTTTCTATAGATTAGCATTCCGTAAATTTCTTATGTGGCATCCCACCCTGTGAAACCATCTTGTGCGTGCCTTGTAATGTCAGCTTCATCAAAATTGGGTGAAACATTTTTCATATTTCGAGAAACGTAGAATTTATCTTTCTATAGACTCTCATGTCATTATGTTTCTATGTGCCTTTTCCAACATGTTATGTTTTATAACCTATATTTTAGGCATGTGAATTCGTATGTATGGATAGATGTATTTGCGGGGAAGGCATTTCAAACTATACTTGAGGTTGAGGTTTTTGACTCTAACACATGTCATCACAATAAAGGGCAGGGATACATTCAATACTGACAGATGTTTCATATTTGTAGACTAAGATAAGCCATAGTCATAAGTAAGGGTTGATTTTGACGGTCGTTTAGATGTTTTGTAATTTTAATCGTAAAATACTTGTACACATTTGAAATAATCATCACATATGACTTATATATTTAAAATGAAACCGTCATTTTTAATATAAATTTATCTATAAATTATATTTACGTATATAAATATATATTTTAAAATAATTAAATAAATATAAAATATTTAATATTAGTTAATATTAATATTAAATTTCAGATGATCTTCGTTGCAGATGTTGACTTCCATCGTGTTTTTGTTGTTTTGTTGTTGTTTTTGGCTGCTTTGTTGCATCGTACGCTCTGTTTTGTTGTTATGTTGTAACTCTTTTTTGGTTACCTATGGATTCAATGCCTATTCTAGATTCTGATCCTTCTGTTTTGTGGAACTTCTTAGTATATTATCTGGCTTTTAGGCCATCATTGTAATTAGGGTATAGTCCCTTCAAAACTATTTACCAATAATAAAAAAAAATATTAAATTTCATTCCCATTGAGTTCATTGGACACTTTCAATAGGTGGCCATGGGGACACCTTGAGATAGGTGTCGAACTTCTCCATATGGACCAAGTGAAACATAGCGGGGTGCTCGAATGCGGATTGCTCGATGGAAATTAAGGACCCAACACACACTCATGTCCTACTTAGAGAAAGTGCTCCTCTAATAATCTAGTTCATAGCTCTAGTCTAATAAAAGTGTTTACCATCCAAAGTTTGAACTCAAGGTCTTCGACTATTGGTGAATTACAAGTAGTTTGTAATCATCAACCCATGTTCCATTCCCATTGAGCTCGTTAGATTCTTTCAATAAGTGACCATGGGGAAACCTTGAGGTAGGGTCAAACTTCTCCATATGGACCAAGCGGAACATAGCGGGGCACTCTGAATGCAGATTGCTCGGTGGAAATTAAGGACCCAAGCCCACCCTCATGTCCCACTTAGAGAAAGTGCTCCTCCACCACTCCAGTTCATAGCTCTAGTATAATAAAAGTGTTTACCATCCAAATTTTTGAACTCAAGGTCTTGGGCTATTGGTGAGTTACAAGTAGTTTGTAATCATCAACCCAAGTTCCATTCCCATTGATTTCATTAGATGCTTTCAATAAGTGGTCATGGGGACACCTTAAGGTAGGGGTCGAAATTATCCATATGGACCAAGCGGGACATAGTGGGGTGCTCGAATGCATATCTCTCTGCTGAAATTAAGGACACAAGCCCACCCCATGTCCCACCCTAAAGCTCAGATGGGAAGAAGCATGCTCCATTGAAGGACCACATGGACACTTGGAAACCGATGTATTACTTCAGGAAGGCATGGCAAAGTGGATGTTAAAGTTATATATAGAGATACTTTGGTAGAAGGAAGGGACGGATTTTTGAGAAAAGTGTGTGGTCATTGGCATCACATAGCGATTGAAGAGGTGAAGCTTTGCAGAAATAATAAAGGGTTATATGGACTCTCATTAGGAGGACAATAAGAGAGATGACATATCTAGGGGTATGGTTCTATGATCATTTTTGTAATATGGGAAGCATAGTTAGGATTTCCGATGCATGATTTTTATCTACATTAATACATTGGTCTGTTATGAATTTAAGGAATGTAATGTAGTTATTGAACTAAAATCAATAAGGAATATATGGTTTTGTTCTAAATATACATTATTCATGGGTGTAAGCCCTAGTGCATCTTCTTTATATTATAAATCAGAGTTTTTATCTATTTGATGTTTCTCTAGTTATCTTAATGGGTATCTTAATATAATGCCTCATCTTAATCTCTCAAAATGAATGCATGGCTCTTTACCTTTTTGCATCTAAGTTTCTATCATTGATCAATGTATTCTCATAAGACTCACATAAAGGAGGGGCTCAACGCCCACACGTGTCTTGGGTGAGCGCTCGGCGCCCATTTGGGTGATAGGCCAACGCACATGGGATTAGACTTGTTCTAAGGGTATAAAAATGACTACATTCTCTTAAAGGTCACCACAACCATTGAAGGAGGGAAGCTTAGGTTGAATGAATTTTAGAGGAAGCGGATAAGTAGAAATGGCGGGTGAAAAAATGGTATGAAGGAACAATGAGGAGTCAAGAGATGGAGAGGAGTGTGAAGTAGTTTGCTAAAGTTGACGGATTTGAGTTTGTAGATCCTGATATAAAGAAGCTAGGTCATGAGTGTTTGAAGAAGAACTAGGTTGTGCATTAGAAGCATTGGGTTGAATGAGGGGAGCGGAAGTAGTGGAAATGGAAGTAGGGATGTTAAGGGGTTAAGTGGAGGCCATGACGGTGGAAGAGGAACCTATAATATGTATATATACAAGAGCTCAAGAGTGTTTAGCAGTAAGTAAAGTATTGAGAATGTGTGGAATATGAAGCGGGTTAGAACACAACACTGACGGAAAGTAGTGAGCTTGTCTAAATGTTCTTGATCGACATTAGTGTCTTCATTGTATGATTGTTCACTATCCTAGGTTTCATTTTTTTAATAAGAACATTTTTGAGTTAGTAAAAGGATTGTGTGATTCAACCATTGATTTATAAACCCTACGAATAAATGGAGGAATCTCAAAGTACTCAAAATACCCAAATAAACCACTATGAGTAACTTGGGAATAAGAAGGAACGGTTTCGAGTGAACAGTTCACCAAATGATTTAATAAAAATATAATTAATTAAATTTAGGTATTTCAAAGTGAGTACTATAAATATTGATGCACAATTACTAACATACGGTAAAGACACAAGAAAATAAAAAAATAAATTTTAAATCCCTAAACAAGAGAGATCGATAAAGAGACTTAGTTGGTTTACATGCAATCAAACTAATATGGCAAAGGAAAAGTGTTGAACAGGTTGGTTAGAGTTTCATAAATTCTCGGTATAAATTTTGGAACTCACAAAAAGATCCAGACATGGGCACCCACAACAGACAGGGGCTCCTAGTGTAGCTGAAGGCTGGAACAGGGTGCCCGTGACTACACATGTGCTTGGAATCTAATTTCTCTTATGTAGCTAGGGTTTTGCGGTTGATTTATATTGATTGCATGATAGTTACTCTTTGATCTCACGATAATACCTATAACCTTCAAAATATAAGTTCACCTACACAATCCGAAAACTACATCAAACCTAAAAAGGAAAATGCAAAATGGGGAGTCAACTGACCCCGACCATCACTCGTGTTAGAGATCACAAGTACTTAAAGGGGGTAAATCAATGTTGATTAAAACTTAAGAGAATTTCAAGTTCACTTCCACTTATTTGGGAGAAAGAGATGCAACATGAACATATGATCAAGTACATACAAGAAGTCAATAGATTACAACACACAAATTATAGTGGGAAACCCATGAAGGGAGAAAACCAACTTTGAAACCAAGGATTTATTAGGAACACCAATTCCAAAGCATACAATGATCTCAGCTTTGTTGAGCACCCACTCAACTTATGAAGCACCCACTTCAAAACCCTCAATAACCCACTTAAATATATCTAAGCACCCACTCAACTATTTTAGCAAGCTTCAACTTGCAAGGAGCACCTACCCCTATGATCTAAGCACCTACTTAGAGAAATACAACAAATAAATTGATTATTTAGTTCCTATGTTTCTCATACAACAGATTATGATCACTTTAATCTTGTTATGTTCACTCACTTTTCCACAAACAAGCTCAAGACTTCATCACTCACCTTACCCCACTTTCACAAATCATCTTCAAGAATTCATTTAGACTAAGTGTACCTTGCACATTTTCATAGATTCATAATCTGTAAAAATTCTCATTCACTTCCTTACAACTCTTCAAGCACCTTCTCTCATAAGCTGGCTCTCACTTTTCACATGGCATCTTTATGTAAGGATTTCATTTCTTCTTCTAGTTGTTAAGAATTCAATGATCATCTCTGTAAGGTTTCAATTTTTCGAGGTTTTCTTGCTTGATGAAGTTTCATATCCTCTTTCCCACCTATTGACATCTTTCATAATAGTTTACAACCTTTTTGACACCTATGTAGACATTCATGAACATTCATGATCCCTTCATGAGCTACGAGTGTGATGAAGGACTGAAATAGTATTTGATGAAGTCATTAAGCACCATTTTCATACTTGCAAGCATATTCAACAATGTCCAAGCCCTTTTCAAACCTTCCAATATCATGACTGAGCTTTATAAGAAGTTTAAGATACTAAAAAATAGAAGAATGACACTAATTTCAACTTGCAGGCACTATGGAATAAGTTGAAACCTTGCACGAGAAAACTATCATGAAGATCTTGATGTACACTTGGTGGTTTAATTTAAAATAAGAAAAATCCTTTAGACGATTTCCAAATAGAGATAAGCTTAAAAATTCAAGAAAATTCATTGATGCATCTTGGAGATTCAAATAATTTTGTATTCCAAATATGAGCATGAGAAGATTCAATAGTACCTATTCTCTTTTCCCTTTTTCTTTGGTCTTATTTGTCAGGACACTTTTCATCGTTCAATAAGTTGTGGGGGTCAAGGATTGGCTTGCATATTGCATGTTGACCTGCACACTAAATTTTTCCTTTAGACTTCCATGGACCTAAAAATCTATTAACCTTGGCTCATTCTGGGGATTTCACACCCACCGGAGCCATCTCTCAAAAATATGGCAAAATACTGCCATGTGTCCTCCTTTGTCGTCCGATCATCATTAATTTTCACCCTCTACTTGGTCCACCTGTTTATGCCTTCCAATAGCATATCTTTTGTCTCGGGTGCGTACCATTTGTGAAATTCTATCCAATAATAAAGCTCCACATACTTCACACTTTTCTGATTTTACTTAACCTCCTCTCGGCCATCATGAAACATGAGCTAATGAGAAGGCTCCATGCTTACTTCGTAATTCACTTTAATTTACAATGAGCTTGTTAAAATGCGAAGCCTAAACCAATCAGAGAGCTTCACGTTCCTTTCAGATTTTGTAGTGTGAGTATTCTCATTTGCCATCTCTATGTTAGATCACAAAAGGCAAGCCAATCAGAAGGCTCCATGCACCTTTGTAGATTTCATAGTATCATTCTTCATAGTTTCCAACTCTATGTCGGAGCGTGAAAGGTGAGCTAATCGAAGGCTTCATGCATCTTCACATTTCACGATGTCGGTCGACTTTCCTTTGTACCAAGTGATGAGTCATTTAATTTCCTTTCTAAACACATCATCCTCTCGTATTCATTGAGCCATTTTTGCAGTTAACTTGTATTTCCCTATGTAAATGCTATACATTTCATTATAACTTGAACTCATGACATGGATATTAATTAATATAGTTATTATTAGTTTACTTTATTTTGTGGTATTATGAGTATGCATTTATTATTTCAATTGCAATATGATGATTAAATGATGCTTTTTTAATGCCATCCTTTTTGCAATAAATTTTCTATATATAAAAATTGACATACAACCAAAGAATCATCCACAACAAAATGGGTCTTCTGTAATAACTAACATGCAACCAAAGGAAATCGCCGTCTACAAGCAAAGTTCCCGTAGCCAAAGGAGGTCTCACACTTGAATAAAGTCGTGATCCTGAGGAGCTTGTAGAACATGGAAATCACACTAGAGTTTACATGTGTCATTGGAAGAAGTAATCATGAGAACTAGGATAAGACTTGATGCCATCTTCTGATTATGATTTGCATCTCAAAGCAAAGAACTAGTTGATTTACTTCATGATTTAATAACCGAGTGATTAGGCGATCGGTTACTTAAGTTATGTGATTGATATGTACCGATTAGTTATGTTGCATACATGTAGTTTCTGGATTGTTTGGTTAAGATATTTTACTTAATCTAACTATAACTCTTAGTAGAAATTTGTTTCTTCACACCTCTACTGTAATGAAAGATATAAAAAGGAAAGATTAATGTTGTAGAGGGATATACATAGAGATCGATAGAGAAGGAGAGAGAGGATTTGTTGTATTTTCCAACTATAATCTTCATGCTAATGAAATAAAAGTATGAGTTTTGTCCATTTGTTGTAGTCACAAGCCTTAGGAGGGATTAACACCTAAGGAAAGGCCCACTTGCATTTTTCTAACCCTCTCCTTTGTTTATCAATTTGATTCATTGCATGATTAGATTAGTAGTAGTTCATTCCTTTATATGTGTTCTATTTTTACATGTTTTGTTTTAGCCATAATATTTGCTTCTAGTCAGAATCTAGTTAATTTCAAAGCATTGTTATTTCTTAATTATAGTGACAACAATTTACCTTTATACCTCCCAAACATCTATAACGGTGCATACAACATTGGAACTATTGAAATTTTACATCCTTGGTCTTATAATTAAATGACTATAGATTAATGAACAACATACTAATTGTTGCAAGTTAATTTGCACCACCATTTTTGGCATCGTTGTCAAGGATACTACCAAGTTATAAGGTTTTTGAGAGGTTTTTCATTTCTTATAAGAAATTTAGGTTTTAGAAAATTCACCTCCATACCCCCCAAATAATATATGTTGAGTGAGTTGAGTAGTTGATGCATGCACCATCTGAGAGATGCCCATGGTATATTTTTACCCAATCCACAAGTAGCACAAGTTTCCATATCGATTCGATCCAGATGGCAATTCTAGTGGCGCAACTTCAAGAGATCATAACTTTTGCACCGTAGCTCCGATTGACTCCGTTCAAAAGGCAACGGAAAGCTTGGAATGTGTAGAATGTGATGAGAAGATGCGAACTTCGTTCAGCAATGTTTGACCCCGAAATCCGCGTTTAAGGGGCCCAAATTGTGATTTTTGTACTGCTGTCTAAAAATAGTAAATTCTAAAAATAGTATGTTTCGCAAAATTAGTGCACATGTAAGTCTTGGAAGATGAAACACCTCGTCTCCCTCGAGACTGGTGACCTTCCACATCTTTCTAGGTGTCCTTTCGTATTTATAAAGTATTATAAATACATATGTAACCGGAAGAAGAGATAGACATCTCTTGGCAGAGATAATTGATGTATTTCGAATTCTTTGAGTAATTTACATCTCTTTTCAGAGATAGTTGTTTTGCAATTCATTTGGCACATTGTTAATCTGTTCCTTAAGTCTGAAACCCTCTAGTTTTGGATCAGATTCAAGAAGATATATCATCCTATGTACAAGGTTTGGTAGTAGAAGAACATCCTCTAAGTGAAAGTTCTGAAGTTTCTCCTAAGTAGCCAAAAATGGTAGAAGAAGTAGACCAAAATTCTCAAAATGGGGAAACTACCTTTGAGTTTCCCATTACCGACAATGATGAAGTTGTTGCTATGAAGAATATTTCTCCCTCATCCTTGCCTAACTTTTATGGATCCATAACTAAAGACCCAAACACCTTTCTATTTGAGTTTGATGTTTTATGTAGGAGCTATGATTATACCACAAATGCACATAAATTGAAGTTATTTCTTGCTACACTCAAGGATGTAACCTTGAGATGGTTTATGGGTTTAGGAAGAAATACAAGAACCCTTGGGCATGATTAAGGATAATTTCCTCAATAAGTATCAGGACTATTTCAGGCCAAGTAGTAGAGGAGGTGATGAAATCTATAAGATGGAACAAAAGGAGGATGAACCATTGGAAAACTATCTATAAAGATTCATGTTTTGCACTCAAAAGACAAGGCACACAAGACTACCTCATGAATCTCTCAAATTACTCTTTTTGAAGGGACTCGAGTGAAGAGGACATGGATTCTCTTGATTTGATTGGTAGGAGACATTTAAAAATATATCTTTCCATAAATCTTTGAAACTTGCAGAGGAATTACTTGATGAACTAGTATGAAGAGGAGAATAAATGTAAGATCAAGAGGTGGATCAACTACCAAAACAATTGGGGACATATCCAAGTTAGAGATTGTTAGCATGTTGAAGAACATGAAGTGGGATATAGTCAATGACATAGCCACGTAATTAGATGTGTTTCATGCCAAAAATAAAAATGAAGATGCGGAGAGGTAGCACTCACAGAGTTTTTCATGCATGCGAGAAGAAAGAAAATTGATTACAAATGCAAAGGATTAACCAACATTGTATAAGAAAATGAGGCTTCACCGAATTGGGGTGATAGAAATAGAGGATGAATAAGTTTTCTATGTTTCTCAAAGGAATACATGACCATCAAGGCAAGGAGGTATGTCACAAGACCCTATGCTAGCATTTCAAAATTTGTCTAATAATCCATACATGTAACCCCCACCTTAGGCTAATCAATAGTAAGGTTGGGCTCCATATCCTAACCAATATCAACAAAAATGGCAACCTCGGTTTCAAGGCCAACAACAATTGCAATAATCCCTCAATCATGGTGGAAGCCTTGGAGAGGAGGGCGTAGTGGAATAACCCACCTCCTAATTACCAATAATCCTACAATCAACCTCCTTACCCTCAAGATACAATCTCTAATTCCAAACCCCGAGAAAACTCTCAAGAAAAATCAACTCAACTACCATCTCAACCAATGCCTAACCCCAACAATAAATTTTCTCAACTAACCTATACCACTAAACCAACTCAATACCCTACCTATTCAGTTGATGTTAATAATATCCACCTCCACTCAAGAAGAGCACTTCCTCCACTAACTAGACCCACCATTACTGAGATTGTTGATGAGCCACGATGTTATAAAAATCTGCCTCAAAGTAAAAACACACTACGAGATAGATCCACAACAAAATTAGAAGATGATGCAAGCAGATCCATAACAACCTCGGCATAATTTCAGCAAGGATAAAACACGGGCCATCAAGCCACCATTCCCTGAAATATTACAAGAAAATAAGACTAGCTAAAGGATAATTGTATCAAAATTCCATTGATTCAAGCCATTTAGGATGGGCCCATAAAAATATAGGGGCACCCTCTCTCTAGATGGGCCCGCCTCTATCTATATAGCCGCGCTCCTCTGTCGGGGGAGTGCAGTATATAGTTTAATTGGCACTGTCTAGAGATAGAGTTTCATTGGCACCCGATTTGGATAGGGAACTCTAACTATAGCCGCCCTCGACCTGACCTGGATGAGTCTATATAGAGATAGTAGATAGGGATTGGAGTATACGAGATAGAGATACGAGATAGAGATATAATACCGATACCGTCGGCCGAGCCCAGCAGCGGGTCCTGTCCTCCCCATAGATCTCCCCCGCCCCTATATAGAGTAGAGAGATGGATCTAGATGGCCGCCCCCAGATGATATGATATATATGGCTGAATGAACGCTATGGGTAGAGGAGTCAGGGGGGCGGGGATTGAAGAAAGGTCGAGCCCTCTCCCATCTCTATTATGACTGTAGGTGTAGGTGATCTCTATTATGACTGTAGGTGTAGGTGACTCCATTCTATCCTGATACGACTGTGATACGACTGATATCACGCTAGATAGAGAGGGGCCCGGCAGTCAGTCCCTTCCGGCATCGGCGGGAGCATCCATCTATCATATACGTGATACGACTGATATCACGCTAACAAAACTGATGCATCATCCATCAGTCGGAGTTCAGGTCATACCTCTCTCCATAGAGATCCGAGCAGATAGAGAGAGACCATCTAGATCTATCTCTCTCTCTATCTGTATCTCTCTCTCTCTCTATCGTATCTCTTAATCTATCTATATATCTCTCGAATCACTCTTCATTATCTTCTCTCTCTATCTCTCTCTATATCTCTTGCTCTCTCTATATCTCTCTCGACTCTCATATCCATATCTAGTTGGGCCTCTATATAGATAGATATCCCTCTCCCTCTACCTTAGAGGGTTTAATATCTATATTATCTATCCGATACAATAGTCTGAATAGACCTCTTTCTTGATATTGTGCTCTAACGAGAATAGACCTAGATAGGGGGATAGGGCCCATATCTTATCTATAGAGGAGGAGAATAGGAATGAATCACTAGATGATGGTCCTAAGCCAACATGGATCTAACCTAGCTATAGTTCTATGGGGAGCCCTCTATTCTATATCTTTGGATCTGATCTATAGCACCGAGATATAGATATAGGAGATTTGATCGTCACGCCCCCTATTTATAGATATAGGTGATCTGATATGGCGACCCTCACATAAAGAAATTATAGGGACATATCAATCACCTATCTATAGAGAGGGGTGCCCCCCCATATATAGATAGACTATAGATAGTTTCCTCCCCCAATATCTATATATGGGAAGCTCCAAGTCGTAGGAACCTCGATTCAATTCATATTGATCGGTGCGGCCCTCTCTATATATCTGGTTGGAAGGGTCCCCCTATCTATATATGGCTGGCCCTATCCCTATATAGATAGATATAGGGTCATGTCATGTATAGATAGGGGGAACCTCGATTCAGACGGAGGTGTTTGTTCGGTTAGTCGAACTAGTCTAGTCCACTAGTCCAGTCATGTTACGTATCTAGTAGGAACCTCGATTCATACTTTTAGCTCTCTATCTAGAGTTCGGAGCGCCCTATAGATCAGATCTATATGGCCCTATAGATCAGATCTATATGGACGGGGACGGTCTCTTCTCTATCTAGAGTTCGGAGCGGACGGTCTCTTCGATTCTATAGATAGGGCGGCCCATCTATCTATATCTGCGCCTAGAAATATATAGGGCCGACGTGACGGTCCGGGATTCTATAGATAGGGCGGATGGATGGATATGTGCGGACGGTCTCTTCTCTATCTAGAGTTCGGAGCGCCCATCTATCTATATGGTATGGCAAGGTCTCTATCGGAGCGATGCGATGCAGACGGTTGGTTGCCCTATAGATCTATCTATATGGCTGATCTATATGGCTGATCTATGTATAGATAGATAGGGCGCAAGCGGCTTATCTATATATAGGTGCCGCGGTTCGGATAGATAGGGCGCTTCTATCTCATCTCCTCATTAGAGTAGTGTCCCGACCTCTCTAGATATAGGGTGTCCCGTTCCAATCCCACGGTGAGTTAGTGTTCAACTCGACTCCCCGGCCCCACCCCTTCCTATCTGTAGTGAAGTGAGTGTCCCGTTCCAATCCCATCAATCTAGCAAGGCAAGCATGCTAGTCTAGTATGGACCTCGCTCTTTCTCGCTAGTCTAGTTGCTAGCTCTTCTCTTTCTCGCTAGTCTAGTATGCTCGGCAAGCGAGCATGCTAGCTCGGCTCGTCTATCTCGGCAAGCATGCTCTGCTCCCATATCTAATCTATATAGACTCGGGACTCGGCAAGCATGCTCTTCTATCTGGGCAAGCATGCTCGTCTATGCTCGGCAAGCATGCTCGCAAGGCAAGCATGCTCGTTGCTAGCTAGGCAAGCTAGCTGGGCAAGCATGCTCGTCTATGCTATGCTCTATTCTCGGAGAGGATAGTCCCATATCTATCTATCTCTCTCTCTATATCTCTATCTCTCTATCTATCTCTCTCTCTATATCTCTATTTTTATATCTCTCTCTATATCTCTATATATCTATCTATCTATCTATCTCTATATATCTTTATCTATCTATCTCTCTATATCTTTATCTATCTATCTCTATATCTATATCTCTCTCTATATATCTCTATATCTCTCTCTATATCTCTATCTCTCTATATATCTATCTCTCTATCTATATCTATGGAGGGGGGCACCATATATATGGATAGGGGGCCGTAGTTGTTGATCGATCTACATGATTATCATGCGATCAATCAGAGTTTGTTACGGCTTGATTCATGTTACGTATATAGACCTACTGCAAGTGGGGCTATCGAGTATGGTTATTCGATGTGACCAATTTCACATTCCAGTGTGACCAGTTTCGCTGATCCGCTTCATATCTGCCCCTCTATCTCTATCTATATGGGGCCTATTCAATATAGGGCCCCGGGGGCGGCTAGGCTATATAGACTCGGGGCTCGGCACTCCCCCCCTCTCTCTATATCTGATCCCATCGGGGGGGGGGGCGAGGGGAGATGAGTCGGGCCTATATATAGATAAGGCATCTCATCTATATGGCAAGCACCTATGGATCTATATGGCCACATCCGAGATCAGATCAAACCCCCCGATGGCGGCTCCCAGATCTATATAGGGGGGGGGAGAGATAGAGAGGGGGGCCTAGCCGGGGCACCACATCATCCATCAGTCGGTCTATAGAGTATCCCCCTATCTATATGAGGATGGGAGTTCAGCATTCCAACCTCTCTCTATCTATCTATAGTTGCCATATCTATGATATGAGAGCGGCTATCTCTGTCCTCAGCATAAACACAAAGATAAGGGCAATCGGGTCCTCAGCATAAAGAATCTCTCTCTCTGGGGGGTCCTCGGCATAGCGATAGCAGCCTATCTATATAGCTGGGCCAACTAGTACTAGTACTAGTACTATGGGCCAACGGGAGAGGGGCACCATATCTAGATAGGGGCCCTCGCTCTCATCTCCCCTCAAGCTCGCTCCTATCTATATATGGGGCGAGGGGTACTAGTTCGATCTATAGAGTTGGGAGTAGAAAGAACTGGGGGGAGGGCGGCTATGGCTTCTGTATAGTCAGTTGGCACTCCCGCCCTTCTCTCTCGGTGGTCAGCCCGGATGCGTGCGCCCCTATATCTATATGGATGGGGCCCCCCTATCCTCTTTACAGACGAAGCACCCCTATATAGAGATCTGGGGCGGGGTCCCTATATTCTATCTATCTACCGTGGGCGCCTATATATATATATAGATCTGGGGCGGGGCCATATCTATATATATCTGCCCGCAGAGGATGCACCCCACCCACCTATCTAGCGGGGTCCCTATATTCTATCTACCGTGGGTGGGGTAAGCGCCCGCAGGGGAAGCACCCCCCATATATAGATAGCTCCACCCGTCACCCGAAACACCCACCCAACACCCCCCTATCCTCTTTACATACGCGGGGCCCCTATATAGATCTGGGGAAGGGGGGGATCCGGCCTATATCTATCTAGATGGGGATCGGCATCGTCTTCCTCAGATAGATATAGATTATGATAGATCTAGATGGATTCTGAGTTAGAGTTCTAGTTCAATCCCCACTCTCTCTAGTCTATACTCTATAGATAGGGGCGGATTCGTATGGGGGCAGATCTATATAGATAGGGCCCCACCCCACCCCACCCAATATATCTAATCTAATCTATATAGTTGTGGGAGGATAGCCCTGATAGACAAAAAAGATGGTATAACTCACTGGAAACCTCCACCGATAGACGGATAGATAGGAGATACCTATATGGGGATATAAGATTGGCAGATAGGAACCTAGTCGAGATAAGACACCATTCTCTCTAGGGGATCAGGCTGGGAAATAGGGACGTGGGTCATCACCCGGTGGCTAGATAGTTCCAATGGATAGACTCGACGGAGTTAAGGAATGTGGGCCACACCCGACCACTAGATAGTTTCTTCTCATCCCTATCTCTATATCCATATCTTTATAGAGGGGGTCGCGAGCCATGGTTATTTAGTTTCGGCCGGAGTGGGAGGGGCCATATAGATATAGAGGGCACCAAATAGAGGTCAAGGGAGAGCAAACAACACTACTTCCCCCCTCCAAAATCTATGGGGGCCATATACCATAGATTTTAGAGGGTAGGGTTGAGCCCTCTTCGAGTATGTGTCATCGAGTACCCCAACCCTCTACCCCTTTCTCTAGGGGTAATAGGGATAGGGTGCCACATATATAGACAAGGGACTGCCCTCCACCTATTCTCCCATATAAGATATAATAGAGAGGGGGAAGGGGCCCAGGAGGATAGGGCTCTAGCCCAACCACCCTACCCGAGGGCCGATAGAGAGGTTTTTGGAGCTACTCTGCTACCGATAGAGCACAAGGGAAGGAAGGACACAATGCTAGATAATAGATAAGGCATACCCTATATCTATCTCCACTCGGGTAGGGTACATGGTCGGTGGGATAAGAGCCTGTGGCCTCGCAAATCTATATCCGAGGGCATTAATATCTATTCATAACAAAGTAGGCCGGAGTGTATCTTATGGACGCATCCACTCCCTAGATATTCCATATAGGGGTGGGTAGACAAGGGTCCCTGAATAAGAGAATAAGGTAGAAACTTATTCTCTCACCCCATATATTCATGTAGACACTAAAATTAGGTCACACTCCCCTTTTTTCCCTTGACATATAGGCACCCTTTATTACATTTACCTAGCCATGACCCCCTTCACCCCACTAATATTAATTTAATTAATTTAATTAAATTAATGCTTTATCCTCACTATATTTATTATTTAAATAATATCTACACATATAGTTCACTTAGACACCTCACCAAGCTAACTCAACCTAAGACCTATTCTTAGCAAGTTACCATAACTAACTAAGACTTACCCAAACCCTAAAAATCAATGCCTACATTCCCTCTAACCACATTCCCGCATGCTCACAAGAGGCTTCGAGTCTAATCCATGGGATAACAACACGAGATCCGAGAAAATTAGGAGGATCTCCCTAAGTTTAGTAAACCTAGGAAATCCCACCTTGACCGACGTTGGTTACCCCTAACCATCGCTAGTTAAGACGGACCACCGTCGGTTACCCTTTTAACCCAAAACAACCTTATTCTCAAGGTTGGAACTTAGAACTTGGAATTTGGAAGTTGGAAGCAAGAAATTTGACGAGCAAGAATACATCTCAGAGAGATAACGCATCTTCAGAGAGCCAATTCCAATGAAAACTCACATCCAAGGAAGGAGATTGAGCATTCTTCTCCTGCATAACCATCCCAACCACGATTTGATCTATCCAAGCAAAGAGGAGTGTGCATGCAACCCATGCAGAATATTTTCTTCAGTTGGTGATCACTTGCAGCCTTCAAACCCATCATCAGCACCTCCATCCTTCACACACAGACCTTCAGGAATGAAATCCAAGTAAGTATAATGTCATACTTCTCTGGTTTATTTCATTTCATCATTATTTTATCACCCATTGTTTATCTTGCTCCCTATTGACCTTCTCCAACATTTTCACCTCCATATACCCATTAAAACCTCACAAAATCCTATTCTAGTCACCCAATACCTCATCTCGACTAACCAAAATCCTTTGTGCAATCACAAAGGAGACCAAAACCCTGTTCTGTGACATTTCTAGATCTCACAGTAACCAGTGCTAGTTATACCTAACCATTGTCGGTCACCCCTGACCGACACCGGTCTCTGTGTTTGCCCACACAACCTTAAACAGAGACCTACCCACCTAATTTTACCTCACCCTCACTCACCTGTGACCTACCCGAGACCTTTATCAGACCTATAAAACCTAGAACCAACCATTTGACCTTTGGATTCTATTCTAGCTTAGCCTGTTAGATTAGATCTATTTTCTTATTGTGTTTTAAGTGAGATACCTAAATCATTTTAAAATAACAATAGGATTTACTTTGTTTACAACATTAATTTGTTTAAAATAGTGGACTGATAGCCATCTAGGAAGTATCATACTTCCCGGATCTAGCTCACGCTAGGCTAGTTCACTACCCATATTGTTTAATTCCTTTTGGTGGTCTTGTTTTCATTACAGGTAGTTCCTCCTAGCCAAAAGGAAGCTCTCACGATCAGCTATGGATTCGAAGTCATATGCGTGCAACAACCCATCAACCGACATTTGAACAGGTATTCCTCCTATGCCCGTTACCCTATCTGTTTCGTCAACAATTCAAAGAAACAATCTAAGAAAAAAGGTGAAACATTTTGGCACGCCCGGTGGGACCCATCGAGGTTCCTTGCATTTCATTCATTCCTAGGAAAAAAATTTGTGTTTGTTTCCCTTCTAAAAGCGTACACACTAATTTTCTTCCCTGGTAATCCACATCTCCTTTCTATTTGCTCTAAAGGAAAATTTTCTTTTGGTGTAATTAAAAAGAATCATTTCTTCATGTTTTCTGCATTGTAGTGAAAGAGCATCCCTCTTCCTCTTCATCTTATTGTGTCATCCAATTTCACATTTTTGATTTGGGTTTAAAAACAATCGCATTCCATTCTGATTTATTACATTAGCTCACATTAAATGAGGGCAACCTATATGTTGGAGGTCATGACTAGCTGATGGTTGACAAACGAATCGTAGAAAAGCACTTCTATCCTTTTCTCTTTCTCTGAGTCTTACCAAACCACACAAAAATTCAAATACATACATTCTTAAACAACATCTTACTTGGAAGAAGTTGTAGGTGATCACACGATCACGGCACAGTGGGCACCCAGCTCATTGCTATATCGAGTCATACTTCTGAGCAAAGCCCGCCCCACCATAACATACCTGAAACCTCACCTTTAGATCTCCTTCTTTGTAGGAAGCCATCCTCACCAAAAACTCTATTTCACAATTCATGTGTCAGTCCCTAAATAGCATAAGCTAAACAAACATAATAGAAAGGGCACTCCTAGGATCGCATTTTCTTAGTGTTTCTGCTTGGCTTGTGTTTTGAGGTGAAAGATCACATTCATCACTTTTTTTGTTCATCCTTGCACGCTCCTCATCATAGCTAGTGTATTCGGCTTCACCTGAGTGTGCCTGGGCCATATCATCATCATTTCCAGAATTCTAGGTCTGATTCTACATCAGATTTTAATTCACAACCACTTTCTTTCATCATTGTTTCAATTTCACAATAACCGTCATTGGTTACCTCTAACCGCCATCGGTTAAACCCAACCGACGTTAGTTCTAGGTCCTTTTTCTAACCTACTCAAAAGGACATTTTCACTTCACTTTTTCCACTTTCCACAGTCTGTCACTATCATTTTATTCCCATTGACATTTTACACATCCCCAGATTTGGCATACTTGTCAGATTTTGCCTTCTGCCTCGTTGTTTACTCACTGTCTATTTTCTACAATGATGACCAGCGCACAGTGGTTACCCCTGACCGACGTTGGTTTTCCCTAATCAGAATCGGTTATCCTATTTCACATTCCACCCACCATTTGTTACTTCATCCATTTTTATCACCAGATTCACCTGTTCCTATTATTCTCTGTATCATTTACAGAGAAGCAACCCTACCTGATCAATACTAGTTCACATGGTGCTAACCAAGACAAGTGAACACCCTCGTGTTCCATGCCAATTTCCAACCACTCCCACCTAGTCCTTCACCACCTTTTATTTTATCACCAACCATGGATCCTATCCAGCCTACTAATATCACTACCGGAGATGAGGAGTTCACACGACTCCTTGACCAGAACCCTGCCGCCTTGTAGTTTTACCTCTCCCACTCGTCCACTCAAGATGCCTGGGTCAGTTGATATATGGCATGCCCGTATCTATCCCCGACTCTCGCACCCACTTCCACATCGGCCCCATCTAGCTCTCGTGCTACCTACATCCACCTTACCCCAGTCATTTCGTAGTTAGGTTCTATACCCACCATGACTGCCATCATCTATTATTCTGTGGCACCCATTACATCCACCATACCCTCGATGACTACCCCAAACACAACCTCATCCATCCCTAATGTCTCACACATACCTGTAGCTACATTCCCACCTCTAGTGTCGATGACTCCTACCCCATTTCAAAACATAGTTCTTTCCATTCCACAATCATTAGCCCCTATTTCCACTAGGGTTACCATGACCCTTCCACCCCCATATACATACTACCAACAACCGCATGTTTCATCTATCATTCATTCCAGGTACGTACCCCTATTTCATTACCTTCTTCTCCACCACCTTACATGGTAGCCCCATACACTAGAATGTCACCCCATTATATGCCCAAAACCAACCTCCTCACACTATAGGAGGCATCCAATCATCACAACCCACCAATGACCTAATTAAATTGATGATGGATAAGATGCAAACACTGGAGGCATCGGTTTCGACTCCAACAATCTCACCTATGATGAGATTTGCAATGATCCTATTCACCCATCCATTCCTATCCATTCATACCCTATGCATTGGGAAATGCCTAAATTCAATTGCTTCAATAGTAAGGAAGACCCACAACAACATTTGCGCTCGTTCAAACATGGGTGTTATTTGATTACTCATGATGATGCCTTGATTTTGAGAAATTTTCCCATGTCCCTCACTGGAATTGCATTAGATTGTGATAGTGGGTTACCCAAACACTCTATATTTTCATTCAATCAGGTAGCCCAAGCTTTCTTGGATCATTTCTCTATTAATATCACCAAGAAGGTTACCATGACTGATCTATATTCCACACATCGTATGAGGATGAATCTATCGCAGATTTTTTCACTCAAGCACAACCTGATCAATCAACTTACCTTCCAACTACCACAAACTGAACTCATTGAGCTCTTCACACGAGCTTGCGCCAGACATATCTCCCGACCTTGCAGGTCCAAATTTTCAAACATTTGATGAGGCATTCACTATGGCACGAAAGTTAGAGATTTGGGCCATCGAAGAGAAGAAAATCCAATTACGAAATAAATTTCGGCATTCAAGTCGAATGAAACCTCTTCTTCTTCCAAACCACCAACCAATTATTCAAAGGCTAAAGGTACTGCTAATGCAGTGGTACTCAAGGCCAGCCCAGCTCATCCATCTAATCAAGCTACACCCTCATCTAATCTATCACCTATTCAGGATTTTTAATTCAGACAAGAGCAAATGAAAATATACCCCAATTGGGGAACCTTATTCTTTTGTCTTAGAAAAGCTTATCAAAGTAGGAGCCATCACCCTTCCACCCATAAAACCACACACTAGTTTTGACCCTACTCGCCCCATGCCCGCATGGTATAAAGAGCATGATTTCTGTAACTATCACCAAGTGAAGGGTCATAGTGATGAAAACTGCATCACTTTCAAGAATATTGTCCAAGAAATTCTCGAGAAAGGCAAGTTAACTATGGATAATCCCAATGCCACCCCCAACCAAAATCTACAAATCTTCAAAAACCATTTCCCAATCATGCCCCTTCATCCAATCAAACCGGTGAGACATCCACTCATGATACCCATACCCGTGAGGTTCATGCAATCTTTAACGAGGTACCTGTCACCTCTCAATTACCTCACATCCCTTCCATAGAGGAAATCCTAGCCCAAAATCCTCCTTCCACATCTGAACCAACCTCCACGCTCCTTCACCAATAGAAGAACACCTTTCATCTCCTACATCACCTACGGAGGAGTCTTCTACTAACATTGAGACCATCTCACCCCTAGCTTCTCCACTTAGAGAACCTTTACCTACCATACCTCCTCCACCCATAGAGGAGCACCCATTACCTCCTCCACCCATAGAGGAGCACCTATTATCTTCTCCCCCACAGAGGAGCACCCATTACCTCCTCCACCCACGAGGAGCACCTATCCATTCCTCCACTTATAGAGGAACTCCCATCATCTCTTCCACCCATCATAGACCCAGTGGAGATACCTTTGCCTCTTGGCGAGCATTCTCCATCAGCTACCCAACATCCAACAGACCTACTTTCAGCTCTCTTACCCACGGAAGCTGAAGCTAGCTGATTCCCCATCTCTAAGATGCATTTTATGGGAATTCCCATTAGGTCCTCACCAACTCCACCCACAGACGTGTCGTTCTCATGTTTGGTCGATCACTTAGATTATGTGGATAGGGCTTTATTATGGGGGCGCCTCTTACTCCCTGTCTCAACACAAGATGCAGCAATCCCTGATGACACCTCCACTATCTACCCAAACACATTTCCACCCATCAAACCAACTACAACCACTACTGTCACAACCCCTTCCATGATACCTGTTAGCACTCACACCACACCCTTACCCATAACCCGACCTATGCCTAAACCCAAACCCATACCCACAACATTTACCTCCACTAAACCTATTACCACTTTAGGGGTCACCCCGACCACCAAGCCTTACTCATCCACCTATTAAATTGGATTTAGCTACATCCTCCAATGTCAAAACCACACCTACTCCGACACCCAAACCAAAGAAACAAACTCATCGACCTCATACCCCAACCGCACCAATCACACCCACACTTGTCCCATCTATCTTAAGACCTTAGTTTCCCAACATGATCAAGCACCCTTCACCCATCCATAAACCAATAACACAACAACCCATTCCTTCCTCACATACCTCTAACCTACCTGGCACACAACACGACTCATACCCACACCTGCAGTCTCTTTACCACCAATACCTCCAATCCCTTCAGCTATTGCTTCACTACCCACTACACTTCAGTCATTGTCCCTCACACCCCAAGTATAACCCGTGTCATCTACCTTCATAGCACCCCCGTTATCCCCATGGGTAACTCACCCTCTTCCTCCATCTGCTTTTCCTTCTAGACCTCGTACACCCACATCACCTTTACCCAAGAAGGTGCAACCCAAAAACAAAACCCCACTACCCCATAACAAGGTAGTCAAAACAACCCCACACCCTCCTACCCATCCATCTACTGTACCCCTACCCAAACAAACCCAATCGATACCTCAAACCACACCAGTACCTAAACCCATAGCTCGACCTGTTCCTACTCTTCCAAAAACAATTCCTAGACAACCAACCACACCTACACCCAAACCCACATTCACTTCCCATTGTGATCCACTAGCAGGGTCTTATGCCAAAATTTTAACCAACCTCCTTGAGACTTCTGTTATCACATTACCACCACTCCGACCTTATGACCCCCTCAAACCCAAGCCAAAAGGGTTTGATGATACTAAAATTTGTGCATATCATCGTGTGCCAGGGCACGATGTGGAGATGCAAGGCCTTGAAAACCATCCTTATCCAATTGTGTCCACCGGAAACCAACTTTGACGATGATGACCTTCTTGACGAGGATCCTACTTCACCTACACCCATTCCCACATTACCCACTCAACAACCACAACCTCCACCCTCACAGCTCCTAGAACCACACACAAAATTTGAAATTAACATGGTTCACATCAGAGAACTTGCCATGCCACCACCCAAATGTCGTTGTGCCCAACTAACCTCACAAGGCTTTTCTCCTCCAGTAGGTTTTTTCCCTTCATGTCATTATACCACTTACCCTACACCTTCTCCATTTGCCAACTTCCCTCAAATCAACATGGTACACGTCACTACACATGTGTAGAAGGGTAAAGAAAACGAGTGACCCACCAACCAATCCTATACCCAACATACCATCTGCACCCATACCTAAAATAACTATCTGTGGCCCCACGTACCCCATTTCTAATGGCGTCACACATCGCACCATGCTCAAACAACTACACCAATCTCCCCTCAAAATGTCCTTATACGACCTCATCCAAACCTCGAAATCCCATTGTCAAGCCCTCATGGAGGTTCTTCAATCTATTGAGGTTTTACCCAATGACCCTACACCCGTAGCCTCCATTATCACACCCCATCATGTAGCCTCTCTCACCAAATTACCACCTTCATCCTCACCTCACCTTGTTCACCAAGTGGCCTCCCTTAGCTTCTCAGAGGAAGAGATCGCGCCATACCAAAACGATGACCCGGACCCAGACCCTCTTCATCTCTATCCACATTGATGACATATAGGTATGTCGTGTGATGATTGATGGAGGCACTAGCATTAACATCATTTCATCCCATGCATTTTCTCAAATGTGCATACCTGATAATTACATACACAAACATCCGGTCATGTTGCATTCATTCAATGACGGTATCACCTCCACACTAGGAACTGTCATCCTACACATTCACGTGGGCCCCCGCACTGTTCCATAATTGTTTTATGTTTTGGAGGGGGAATTCCAATATAACTTGTTGCTTGGTAGACCCTAGATTCGTGTCATGGGTTGCGTTCCTTCCACTTTACATCGTTGTGTAAATTTTGAACACGAAGGACACACCTATACCATTCTAGCTGACCCATCACCTTTCAAAACATGCAACATGCTTTACCGACCCATGATGTGCTCATACCTGTCAAGCTATCTACCTCTGCAACCACTACCGCTTCACCTACACCTCCACCTACCAGTACAGCCGCTGCTTTCACCACACATACCTCCTCTATTCCTACCACTACTATAACCTCCACGACTGACCCATTAGCTGCTCAATCTAATAACTCCAACTCCACCTCCACCTCGACACATCATCTATATTAGCTACCCACAAACCGATCCCTTGGAAAAATTTTTAACGCCTCACTGGGGAGTCCGCCTATATAGTGTCAACACATTCCTTACTCCGCATGAGTATGGAAGCCTTCACCAACACCCTCACTATGATCATCGTATAGGAGAACACCTCCTTTATGGTCCTCCTCATCTTCGTACTAGTCTCACCTATGGGGGACTTGATACTACCACTTACACACCGAACCACCATCATAACCCCACCCATTTTCTCGCTAACTTCCAATCACTTACCAATCGCCATTTCACCCACACCTTCTTGCACCACTGTGCGTGGAAGGGTTTTGGTTTTGGATTTTATGAGCAAGGCTGCCATACCGTTATTCCATGTACCACCCACAAACATAATGACCGTAGTGGTATCAACTTCCCCGAACCTCCTACCAAACAAGCCCGCATTGAACTCATTATAGACCCTAGCCCTTCTCCACCTTCATC
>CM031237.1:884903114-884977086 GCA_018340775.1 Taxus wallichiana var. yunnanensis
AAATAAAGTTCCCCATTCTTTCATTCTTTTCCCATTTCTTCATTCCTTCATTCTTCCATTCCAACCATTTGTAAGGATCCACCATTCTTTAATTCTTTATTGAAGAGTGTTTTGAGGACGAGAGAATAGGCATAGTGTGGGGTGATGTTGGGCCCCAAAATATCAGCTAAGTACAAGAAGGTGCGTGGGTGTGCGGGACCTAATTGAAGAAGGGCACATGGGTTGAAGGTGCGTAGGGAAAGGGTTTTGGAAGGGTTTTATAGAACACATGGCGTATGCACGCAAGGAAAAACAAGTTTTGTACTTAGCCACATTTGGCATCCCAGGAAGCACACGAGAAAAGCATGACCCTTATGGATAAGGTGCCAGCTTGGTGACTGTGGATCAAAAAGGAATATTCCAGGCATGTGATAGAAGGTTCCTAGAAGACATCATTGTAAGAAGTGGAGAGCTTGGATCTGGGAAGGCATGCTCCCATGGAGGACCACTTCGACACTTGGCGAACCGATTTGTAACTTCTGGAAGGCATGGTGGTGGGTGCTAAGGTTATAAATACAAGCGCCTGGTAGAAGATAAATATAGAAGGATATAGAGTTGAAGAGAGGAAAATATCTACGAAATGAATGGAGGATTCTATGGGTTGGGAATAGGAGCATATAGGGATGATGGCACATTTAGGGGAATGGGTCTACATTTTTCTCTGTAATGTGATGAACATGGTATAGTTCGATGCATGACTTGGCTCTGCATTATCATATGGGGGTTTGTTATGAACCCAAGGGATTGTAATGTGGTTATTGAATCTATTAATATGAATACAATGCTCTATTATAAATCATATATGTGTTTGGAAGTATACTAATGTATTTCCTTTCTGTATGAGCTATTTCCTTATGCTACTTGTTATTTCCCTTTTCTGGATGCAATAAGATAACTCGTTCTAGGATATGGCATGGTTCTTTCTACTCATTTCCATTTAAATATCTATTATAAGATGATGCATTCTCATAAGAATCACATAAAGGAGAGACTCAACGCCATGTGCCTTGGGTGAGCGCCCAACGCCCACTAGGTGATAGGCCGATGCACATGGGTTTAGACTATTGGTCTAAGGGTATAAAATATGACTACAAGGTTATTACAACTAAAATATCGATAATATTCCTCTACCCTTTATGTTTTATTGATGTCTATACCTTGTTCTAAAACTCCCATTTTGGAATAAGATGGGAGGATGTTGGAAAAGGTTGTAGAATTTGGCTCTACACCTACCAATTGCATTTAATTGAAAGTTTATACAACCTTTTCAACAAACCCATTTTGTGCATATCCTAAATTCAATGTTGTCCAAGAAACTATGTTTTTTTGAGGAATTTTATAAAATAGTTCATGTGCCTTACGTAAGGTTCCAAATTTTGCATACATGTCTCTACTAGAGCATTTGTAATTATTTTTATCCATTTTTACCCCGGAGAAAAGATGGAAAACAAGGAGAATTGGAATTGGGTATTGGATCGAGCCTTTATGCAAGAATTTGGGTGTTTCAAGAAAAATTTCATGTTTAGGGAGAATTTATAGTGTTTTCGGGAGGTTTGGAATCATTCAAAAAAAAAAAAAAATCCTCTTTGGGTTTTGAAGACCGAGCTTTCTAGAAAAGAAAATCGGCCCCGATGGAAGGCCCACATTCGATCAAAATTGGTAAAATGAGAAAAAAATGAGAAAATAATACTTAGGTACTATACTACATTTTCATGGCTCATGCAGAATGAGAAAAGTCTGAAAATTTTAAAAGATTCGAGCTAAAATGTGGAAAAATGCCAAAAATGGGATTTTGAGCCAAAACATCTCATAGAGCTACTAAACAATTTGGTGGAAATATATGGGTGTCAAGCTATGGTGTTATGTGAGATATGGCATTAGGCGATTTCAGGTTCATGTCGGGATGAGTTAGAGTTGAGCGGCTTGGGAAAGTCGGTATGCAGGAGTTTGTAGCGAAGTTGGCGCAGGATGGAAGGAGGTTTTCTCACCGAGCTAACTCGACAAGATCGAAGATTAAGTAGTGGAACATGGCAAGGTTACATAGAGTAACTAAACAACATAGATCATTGAGATATACAGGTGGGAGAGGGTAGCTCAGGTTAGCATGATGAGATGCACGGTGAAATGATTCGAGCTCGGGCCGTGTTAGTTCGGAAGGTCGTGACCGAAAGAAATAGAGCTCGGTAGCTTGAGAACAAATCACCACATAAAAATAAAGTTTAATGGGGCAAGCTCATCTCATAGGATGAGTGATTCATGGTGATGTTAGGAATTGTGATGGTGAGCCCATGGTGCAAGGGAATCGGTGGGTTGATCTTGAGTAACTCAACATCGCAAGGTGAATGAATCGGGGTTGGTATGGCATAGTAGAGAGAATTGAAGGGATCAAGTTTCTTAGTGATCCAATAAGTTATGTTGAGATTGAGCTAAATTATAACTCACCATGACAAGCCAGGAGTACAAGGAGTTGTAGGGTTGACTTGGGGCCATGAAAAAATAGAGGTCGGTTCGGTGTGAAGATCGGGTTGTTTTGCGAAGTTCAAAAGAATGGAGTTTCGGGATTGTTGGAAAGTTGTGTGCATTGGGAGTCAAAATCTGACACAAAAAAGCATGAAACCATGTTTTTGGGTAAGTCATCTCAGATTATGAAGAGCTCGAGAATTCAGGAGTGGAGTTTGGAGAATGGAGGGGAATTGCATGCAATGGTGATAGAAAAGTATGATGCGATAACTCTCAAAGTTTAAAATGGGTGAGTGGTTAATGAGCTTTCAGATTCAACAATGGGGGAGGATTTCAAGGTTTTATGGCATGTCATTTCAGGGATGGGAAATGTGTTAGTGGGGTATACGATGTTTGATGTTAGGAGTTGTCGATCTCCAAGTGGGTGTGAGGTGAATCGAGTTACGGTTTTGGACTTAGAGAGGGTGTTGGCGGTTGGCGAGTTGGGGGCGAAACTCCAAAGTGTTAAAGTAAAAAGTCATCAAACTAGCTTGGGAGGTGTGTCAAAGTAGGTGGATTTGGGCTATGTGGCGAGCTACATGGTGAGTGTATTGAAGTAGGCATGGAGTGGTAGGTGGGGAGGTCAAGGAGTGACCTAAGCACAAATTTACTTAACTTCTCTTGTACTTATCCAATTTTTACAAAATTATAGGTGTTGGAAAGGTGATTCATATATCCTTGTAGTGGAGTGATTAAAATTCAAAAATGAATGGATTAGGTGGAAAAAACATTAAGGGGAAGTACCAAGACATTGAGGCCATACCTGTACCCAAAATGAAGCAGATCAAGCATGGAGGCCATTCCATCTTCCACAGTCAAAGTACAATGGATTATGGGATTTGTAGATGATCTAATTCCATTTTGTAGGAAAATTATTATTTTTGTGGGTTTTGAAGAAAATTTTGGGGTTATTCTCTCTCTCCTCATCTATTCTTCCTATATATTATAAGGAGAGGCATTTTTACAAATGTTGGATATTTTACAATTGCCCTCTCCCTTCTTCTCTACTAAGTTGTTTGTGGAGTTTCAAACCTCCTCTTCTAAACATTATAATGCAATCATGCCTCTCACCCCCAAATGATGTATTGTGCAAATATTTGAGAAATAAAATCAAATTTTGTGGTAATTTGTCTATCCTTTCTTGATTTTCATTGTTCTTCCTTGCCTCTCTTCATGATACAGGTATATTGTGCATTATCTTATTTTCATTGCAAGGTTTAGATGGTGATGTGATTTTTAGGAACGCGTTGTGTGAATTCCATTATGGTATGTGGTGCTAGATCATCCTCCCCATATCATTTTCCTTCATTTTCATGTAGTGTGAGCTATTCAACACCCTTCTCTTGGTGCTTATCACCACTATAGTGTAGGATTTTCTTTAATTCATGCACTTTCTCTCTCCTGTCTGCTTGGAATTATTAGGGTAAGCTTAGATATCTATTTTATTACGTTAAGTAATAGTATTAGTATTTATTTTAGGAAGATGAATCCGACATTCTCCAAGAGAGTTATCCCCATTGGAAATTCCCACACTTTGGGATAAATCCATGTTACAAATCCACCGATTACCTTAGTCATAAACAATCGAAAATCGAAGGGTGTTGTGATTCAATGATAATAGTTCTAGCTTTACCCGGTGGGACATATAAGTCATATATTTCACATGTTTGGAGGCATTGCAAGCTAAATTGGGAGTTCAAGATTGCAAAACACCAAATGAACCCAATCCTCACATTTTAGAATTGGAGGTTCAGTAAATGCATGCCCGTACTTATGAAAAATATATTTTAGGATTTCACATGTGAAAAAAAAGTCCCGAGTTCTAAAAATACCATATAAGAGGTTTTGGATTCCAAAGGTGGTCTTAATTTCTGAAAATTACATTTCGTGAGATTCGGAGGTTGCATTGCATTTTGGAATTAAAAGGTTGCACTATAGGAGCTAAGTTCTCGCACTCGTATTTTGATGTCAGAGATTGACAAGCTGCAAAACAAGGTCCATCTTGTAAAATAATATTTCAGGCCCTTCAAAGTTAATATTTCAATTTTATTAAGATTGGATGTGTGTCTTGGTAAAACCCTAGCCTCTAGAGGCTCATCTTCAACACATCCGGTGATTCCTAGATTAGAGCTCGAGTGTTTTTAGCAGCCAAAACTTCTCAAATTCATGAGAGGAATCCAAAGTAGGTCAAGAACAAGCGAAGAGGGAATTTTCAATTATTTTGAGCTATATCCAGTAGAGGAAGGAGGAGAGAAAAAGGGTTCGAGAGATCTCCATCTCCATCGAATAGAACCCTGTCAACACCTCCACCTCGGTAGACCTTTCCTTCAATCAACTAGAGTTCTTAAGACAATTAAAATGTCTCAACAACCACTAGATCCTTTTTTCAATTTCATGGGCAGTAGTCCACTTGTCCTCAATGCAAAAATCCTTTTCTAGCGGAAGTATTAAAGGAAATTATCTACTTCTTTGGGAAGAATCATATAACCCCATTTATCATATTCAAGAAATTGTAAATGTCATTCCATACATACGAGATCAATGAGATGGATGTTGTAGTTAAAATATTAGCTTCTTATTTCAAGGAAAGGCCTTGCAATGGTTCAAAAAAATTAGTAGTAGTATCGGTTGTTTACAACTCTTTGTAATCAGTTTGGAGAAAGAGAAAACAAATTGTCTCTTTTGGAGAAACTAACTACAATAAAGAGGGTTCCAAATGAATACATGGCCTATTTTAATTTCTGATTTTAATGAGAAATGGGACAAGATCCTAATGGTTGTGAGACCAACTACCAATGGTGTATTCCTCTACTTCTTGAAAACTCTAAATTCTTACATAGCTATGATGATACAATTTATGGGAGGGACGACACTTACGGGAGCCAATAACATATCCATTAGAGCCAAAAATTGCTTAATTTAAGATGGTAAACTTGCATTTAGGCCACATATGCCTCTTTATATAGAAATGGGAAATCTTAATCATATTCAAGCACATGAATTTAATCCCATGTAGCCCCTAAAAATCAAAGTTCCAATGAGGCTTCCAATTCTTAAAGCACTTCAAGGAACTCAGGAGGTCATGAAACAATTTTAACTTAGGAAATGAGTTGGTGACTATTAATAGGAAAAAAATCCCAAAACTTGAGACCATATTAGCCTTAACCCCAACCAAATAGGCATCCATATCAACAAAAAAGACCTCCCATTCAAACTTCTCATCAATATCAAGGACAACCTCCCATTGCTAAGCAATTTAAACCATATAATCCTAATGCAACTTCAACATCCAAGGCCTTGGTTCCAAAGTACAAAATAACATTGCACAAGAATACGAATGGTGTTTCCCTTGTGGACAACCTCATAATCAAGAAACTTTCTTTAATGGTGCTCTAAATCAGGCCTTAACGGTATAGATCTGTTGGTATGACCCAAGAAACAAAAGAGGAAGAAAATCGGTAGGAAAGTACTCAAGAAACACCTCTAAGTGAGACTTCACTTGTGAATTGGTAAGTGAGGATTTCTACAGATGAATCAAACTCCTCTCGGGGTGTAGTAGACAACACAAGGTCTAAAAAGGAGGAATATAGAAAAGGAAAGTCATAAAATGAAAGTACTTCTCAACCTCATATTACGCCCTGCAGGGGATTTATAAAATAAAAAACAACCTTAAATCCTATAAATCAATGTAAAGGGCTTGTCAGATCGCCCATGTACCGGGATTCATGTGTATGAGAAAGTTGTGTTGAGTAAGGGAAAAAAAGGAAATCCACCTTTATCAAATATCATTAATCACATGAAGAAAATGCATGTAAGAATTTTAATGTGGGAATATCTAACCATTCCGGACATAGGGACTTATTGCAGAAAGCTATGGAAAACATATCCATTCCCGAGATCATATACCTAAAAACCATGAAAAGGTACTAACCAATGTAACTCAACAAGAGGAGGTCATCCAAAGGAAATATGAAATCTCCACCATTTTACATATATATGATAATTGGAAATAGCCTAGTACACAACTACATGATTGACTCGAGAGTGCGAAACAACTTAGTGATGCCTAAGCAGATTGCAGTCGATGGGTTTGAAATATGAAACTATCTCTAAAAGAGTGGTATAATTAGACGAGAAAACATTGAAAATTGTTTGAGTGATCAAGGATTTAATGTTACATTGCATGCTTGTCCCAATGTCACGATCTGCAGGCAGATGCATCAATGTTTGATCTATCACCACTTTTGCCTTGTGTCTATCAAGGTATTTCATGGTGAAAATTGGTGGGTACCTATTAGTCGAGTCCTATATGCTTTTAGAATGAGTTATGGAGATAAATCTACAATCAAGTCGAGCTAATTACAAACTTCCATATTGAGCCCCATGTGCCAAGCCCGATCAACACCAATTACTCAGATTTTGACTAAGAGGACTTTCTAAGCACTCAGAAATAGGCACCAAGGTTGGAGGTATTCCAGATTTGACATTAGATGAATGGGAGAACAAAAGGTATAAATACAATCCCTATAAAGAGATGGAAGAAGCTGAGTTGGGAATCTATTATTTACATGAAGAAAACCCACCTCTTCCTAAAATCATAAAACTAGATGACAATGAAGTCTCGGTAGTTATTCTTTGAAAATTCAAGGAGCAAGAAAGGTCTTGGAGGAGGAGAAAGGCTTATGTATCCTAAAGGAAACAAGTAATATTCAACTTTCCTCTTTCATTTCTCTTGCTCAAAGAACACAAATTGAATATGAAGCATTAATCCATGGGTTATAATGGGCAAGGAAGAGAGGTATCAAGAATTTGCAGGTATTTGGAGATAGTGAATTGATTGTGAATCAAGTTCGAGGACTCAATTCAAAAAAATGATCTCGAGGACCTATAAAACCGGGTATCAGATCTAATAGAGGATTTTGAGGCATTTAATTGTTTCACCATTTTCTTTACATTTTTGAATGACAAAATAGATAAGGGTAAAGGGCTAGGAGGAATACCTATTAAATGGGTTGGTTGGAGGTTGATGCGCATGTTCAGACTTCTCGATCCAATGCCGATTGTGAGAGATTCCTTTTGGCTAGGAGGAACTACCCTGTAATGAAAAAAACCAAAAAAAGAGAAGTTAAATGATATATGATAGTGGGCTACCTAGCGTATGCTAGTTTCCGGGAAGTGTGATACTTCCTAGATGGCTATCAATCCACTATTTAAAACAAATCAATGCGACAGATAAATAAAGTCCTACTGTAGTTGATATGATTTAGGTATCTCATTCAAGTACAATAAGAAAATCCAATCACAATAGGCTAGGTTATAGTTAGATCTAAAGGATGAGGTGTCTGTCAAGGTATTGGGACTAGTCAGGGTCTGATTCTGGGTTGTTTAGGTCAACTGGTAAGAGGTTGTTTGGCTCTGTTCTTGGGTAGGGTATAAAACATAAAGATTGATGTCGGTTGGGTATGACAATGATGAGTAAGGGACCGGGCGAAGGTTATGGGTAATTGGCATCGATACAGTAGGGTGACAATAATTTAATGAAAACCTTATTGTAGAGTTTAGGTGAGGTTAGATGGGGCTAAAGAAGGAGATGGCAAGGTTTGTGGGAATACTGAGAACACTCAGAGAGGTGGAAGGGCCAGGATAGGTGATCTGATAAATGGGTGGGTGAGGTTTTGGGTTTGTCAAAAAGATGGCTATGGAGGAATGAGAATGTTAATAGAAGAATAATAACAGAAGTGATAACAACTCTATGAACAAAATAGGAATGGAAATGATTAATGATAAAACACTTACCAATGTTGTAGGTCCAATGGTTGGGTGGTGGTGATGATTGGTTGATGGAATGGAGCTTGTGTAATAGTGATGCTTCCCGAAATGTTACCATGAGTGCCAATGCTTCTGGATCTGTCTGGTGTTGTTATGGATGTCTGGGTGCATGAAAAAGACTCTGGTTCCTCTTGCATGTAGCTCTCTTCTCATCTTCTTGCTCTCAGAATGTGCCAACCCAAAAACAAGGTTGCTTAGGTGAATAAATGGTAACCGACGATGGTTTTGGGTTGACTAGTTAGTTTAGGGGTGGCATGTTGGTTAAGGTGGGATTCCCTAGGTTTACTAAAATGGGTAGATCTTTCTAATTTCTTGGGCCTAGTTAGTTTTTTCATGGATTAGAATGAAAACTTCCCTTCTAATGGGTGGGAATGTGGTTAGAGATATTTTAGGGATTGATTTTAGGGTTAGACCAAATCTTAGCTCATTAAGGCAAGTAAGACTTAGTTATTGTTAGTTATGGAAACATGCCAAGAATAGGTCTAGGGTGAGGTGGTTGGATGAGGTGTCTAGGTGAGGTGGTGGGGTAGAAATTAAGATAATTAGATAATAAATATTGTGAGGATATATATATTAATTTAATTAAATTAATTAAATTAATAATGATGTGGGGTGGAAGGGGCCATGGTTAGGTGAGTATGTTTGAGCTGGTTATTTGATGAGGGACCAAGGGGAGTGTGACCCAATTTTGGTGTCTACATTTTCCCCTTTTTTGTTGTGTGGCTTGTATTGGTAAGTGACATGCTAAAAAAATAAGATGTGGGTGCCCCATGTGTGGGTGAAGGTGATCCCCCTCAAACTAGGAATGGAATGAGGTAGAAGACCGAATTAGTGAGTGGTTTGATAAAGGTGGATGTGATGAAGAGGAAGGTGGACAATGGGGGTAATTGGGTAAAGGTCCAATTAGGTAATCAAGGTAATGGGCCAGGGTCAAAGGTAGTGACATTCAAACGCACACACATGTATAAACTATAGCATGATACTAGGTTAAAGAGAATGAAAACTCTACATCATCTAAGGTCGATAGGTTTATCCAAACAAGGTTGAGGTGATTTTGGTATCCAAGGTATATGATATGGTGCGGAAGAAATTCACATTGGTCATGTGTAGGAACGTGTAGGTATGTTCGAGTAACACCAAATGGCTAGGTCAAGATGAATGACATGTCATAGGAAAGGTAAGATCATTAGGTCAAATAACATGAGTAATAGTGTGTCATGGCTAGGTATAACAAGCACATGAGGTCATAGGTCAGTAACAATGTTCTAGGTCCAGGTAGCAAGGTCAACATGGGTAACAATGTCGCAAGGTATAAGTGAGCACATGAGTTCATAGGTCATTAACAATGTTCTGGGTCTAGGTAGCTAGGTCATGACATGGGTAGGGCCGAGGTATGGGTAAAATAACAAGTCCCAAAATGTAATGAAGGACATGTATAGGTAAGGTAGGCATGGAGGTTGGTTGCAATAAGGGTGGGTAAGGTCAAATGGTGGTTGGGTTGGTTAAGTGTTGGTCGGAAATGGGGAAAGGGTATGGACAAGAGTATGATAGGTAACCGATGTCGGTCATACATAACTAGTGATGGTCTAGGTAAGCTGATCATGGTTTATTAGGGTAGATGACCAATGTTGGTTTGGGTATAACCAACCATAGTTTGCTAGGGCACATGGACCGATGTCGGTTTAGGTATAATTGACAACATTCAAGTCAATGTGGGTATATAAAAAAAAAAAAAAAATCCATATAATATGGATTCATTTGTACGTTTTGGATTTTGTGAAAATGAAAGACATACGAGACTTTGTGGCTTGGTGAAAGAGGAAAGTACATGGGACCATACCAAGGTGAGGTGGAGAGATCCGGTTGGAGAGGAGAGCTAGGTAGATGGTCCACATGATCGAGGAAAGAGTGAGGTGATTGGTAGAGAGGTTGGAGGTTGATTTAGACATGGCAGAGGCAGGAGAGGGTTTGGGTGGACCACCAGCATAAGCGGCCAGACGTGCCACCATGGAGGTGACATCGAGATGAGGTAAGATCTAATTCTATTATTTTGTTAAAAATGTAATAAGGGAATATGGTCGGGTCTCTTAGGAAGGGTTAGAGCATTTGAAATTGTGGTTAAAATGGTTGAAATCCCGGGAGGGGAGAAGGGTGGGTAGAGGAAAATTAGGGTGAATGTAGGTTTGGGTAGGTTAGGGGGGGGTTTGATTGAGGTTTGGGTAGGTGTGTAATAATGAAAAACACGATAAATGAGGCGGAGTCTTAATTAGAGGTTCCGGGTTTGGGCATAGTAATAGTGATCCATGCCCGTGTCGAGGTATGGCTGATGTTAGTCTTATTAATTTCCAAAACATTCTTTTGAGGAACTGTTAGGGCACGCAAAAATCAAGGGTTTCGGTTGATTTCCTGGGAGTAACCGCTTAAGTTGCATTTAGTAAAAGGACTAGAAGAGGTTTAGGAGGGTTTATTGTTTATGAGTTAAATTTGGTTTTGGTTATTGGGTGGGGAAGAAATGCATGGAGGGGTGCAAGGTCAATGTTGAGTTTTGAAAGAAAGTTTGAATAATGTTTTGATTGGTGCTCTCATTCCCTCATTTTAGTGATTTTAATTAGTTAGCTTGCTTATGAAAGACATAAGCTTGAATTCACTTGCATCTTTTGTTAAATTACTCATGTTGGGAGCCATGACCCATTTGTGCAAGAAATCTGGTTATCTCATCCAAGTGAATAGAAACTTGCCAATTTCTTTTTTTATAGATCTTTCATAAAAATAGGTTCTTACCACCATTCATTATCTTCGGTTAGCTTTATTATGTTTGTTGAAAACATATGTTTCACTTGTGCAAACAATGTTGTATGTAGGATCCAAACCATTCGGAGTGGGAATAAATTATTTTTTATATTCCTCGAGGCCTCGAGGAGTTATGGGTTTTACATTTTTGGTGATATGGTAGAGTTTGATGTTCCATAGGACATGATCATGTGACATATTATATACCCATCCCGTAGGAGATGAGGCTATAAGCCAAGCTGGAGGTAGTGCGCTATCCCTCTCACTATCGATGCAGAGGTAGAATTCCCATGTGGACATCCTTCATGACATCGGATGTCCACTGGGTTCAACATGATAGGGTGATGCATAAAAAGATTACATTGACTTTTACCCGGATCTACGTGAGCACAATAACGAAGTCATTGATCATATTGAGGAACAAGATCACATACACCATCGGATTCGCCACAAAAATTAGGAATTTAGGTTCTAGCTTTCAAAGTTCTAGTTAAAATCATATTAAATAAGTAGTTAATCACTTTATTTCAGTAAATTCTATTCTCGACATTACTAGGAAGCGCAGTGGGGATTGATAGTTTATGAGAAACTATGATTCACTCCTTTCGAGGTAGGGTCGAATTTCTTGCAAAAGATTCCTTTATTTCTTGTTTGGAATAGGATATGTAAATCGAGAAAATAGCTACAAAACTGTTTTTTGTTTGTTTTAAGTCACAACTTATTGTCGAATGTCTAAATATGGGTTAAAGAGCTAGATTGATAAATTCATTTAAATCATCGAAAATACAAAAAGAAGGCATATATGCTAGAAGATGCACGGCATAAGATTTCACTTTATTATAACCTTGTTAACTATCACTACTTTTGATGACAATTACAGGGTTTGATGCATGGGGGAGCCTATAGGGAATATATATTTGAGCCAATCGTGCCTCAACCAAACCTGTCATAGCAATAGTGACATAGACCAAAATCTCGGTGGATACAAGTATTTCCCAATATGCAACCACATATTAACAAATCAATTCTGGTAAGAGGATTGATTGAATATAGTGAGATGACCACAGCACATGCGTTTTGGATATCAAGTAGCCAAGTTTTGATTATCCTAGAAAGCATCCACATGTTTGGGGCATATAGAGGGCCCGAGAAGAGAACAAAAATGGCAAGAGGGATCCTTGCAGTTGACATGATGGGAGAGAGGAGACACCTCAAATATCACCAGCTTAAGAATCTAGAGTTGTGAGAACTCCTGTGAGGTAAACGAGAAGATCACCAACCGTAGAAATAGCCCTTTCTAAATCTCCATTTTATAGGCATAGATTATGAGATGAGGGATTAGAACTTGATCCCTAGTGTATGACCATAACAAGACCATGTTTCAACCAAGAATCTATGGTTGTGATTCATAATCCCATGCCCAACGAGTCCAGAGTCAATCAAATATAGACACTAGCCTAGGACACTAGTATAGGAGGAACCCTACTCCACTTCCACCATCATTATCCAATATTTAGGCCTTAATAATTTATTCTCACCAAAGTAAGAAGCTAGACCTTGACTAAGCTTTTGAAGAGTGACTACAACCATGTGTGATATGACCTTATCAGAGACATATGGCCACGAAATATCCTGGAGGTCGGTGTTTTACGTATTCCGCAACCCATAGATCGAATCACGCCGAGCTCGGTGATTGAGCCATGGATGTGCATGTCCCTCGATGACTCTATCACACCCCAAGTTCCATGTTCAAGGGCCTTATTTGACACTTGATTCACAAATTATTGTGCCGAGGACATGAACTCGCCTTTTGTGTCAACACTAAGTTCAGTATAGACCTATATTGATGTGGCGCATCCATGTTATGTCACGACTCTGGAGAAGCCGGGCACCCTTACTTGGAAGAGTCACTTGAGATTCCCACGCTCGCACGCTGCTGCATCAACGGTGGTGAGAAGACGAGGTAAGATATAAGCTTTTATATGTATCATTGTTAAATGTACCCATGGAGGGAATATGGGCAGAGGGGTGTGGCTAGGTTAGAGAATTTGAAATGTCGTGGTTTCTGGGTGAAAGAAGGGGCATCAAATGTTCAGGTGACAAGTAGTTAATAGGGTTACATTTGGGGGAAGTTTGGGTAGGTGTTAGGAGAAATGGGTGAGTCATTGGGGTGATGCCATGGTGGGGGTTAGGGTTCATGTTGATCCTTATTGTCAGTGAGAGTGCACCTTGGCCACTACTAAGCACTTATGGTATAGCCTTTCGGCCCACTTATTAGGTTGGGACAGAGGTCTTGTTTGAAGACGTCATAAATATAGGGATAAGGTCCCTTTTTACAGTATTCTTCTACAGTGGTCCCAGGAGAGATAGGTATGGGGAGAGGTGATGGCACCACCACGAAAGGTGAGACCCATAGGTAGGTGGAGGGATTGATGATCAATGTATCCATGTTTTTGACATATTTTTGATATGTATACCATCTGCGTGCGACGAAGATGATGAGGATGTAGATGAGATTTTTTTATTTTTGATCATATATACCAGCCTACATAAAGATGGTGAGGTTGTATATGAGATCTTTTGAGAGATTGTGATTATTATTGGTATATATGTTCACATGTATTTTTATATAGACTATCTACGATTTATAGATGATGGTGTTTATAGTATGGATGGTGTACATGTTTTAATTTGCATTTCTATATATAGATAGGTGGAAATCAAGTGGATTAGGCCTGATAGAGTCAAGGTCATGTAGGCATGGTGGAGTCAGGTATGTTTAGGCATGGATGGAGTAGGTCATTTAGGCATGGATGATTGGAGGCATCATGGATGATGAGTGGCATGGATGAGTATGGTTAGTTGTTTAGGCATGATGGAGTCAGGTTGGTTTAGGCATGGATTGAGTCAAGGTTGACTTAGGCATGGATTGAGTTAAGTTGACTTAGGCATGATTGAGTTAGGTTGATTTAGGCATGGTGGAGTTAGGTTGGTTTAGGCATGGATTGAGTTAGGTTGTTTAGGCATGGTTGAGTCAGGTTGGTTAGGTATGGTTGAGTTTCTAATTCATTAATTTGTGCAATTAATGATGGTGTGGATCATGTTAAGATGATTTGTAGGAAAATGTATGATTATGGTAAAGAAATTGTAGACAAGATGAAATGAATGTAAATTATGATGGTAAAGATGTGTAACAATTGTTGCTTGTTGGTTTAATTTCAGTTATTGATATAGAAAGGAAACTAACTAGGGTAGAATGTGAATAGGAAAAGGAAAGGGAAAGAGGGAATTGGTTAGGGTAGAGAGTGGTTGAGCTAACCTCCAAGGGCCCCATGCCCTCGAAGTGTTGCCTACATAGTCCGGTGAAAAGGGACCTCAGGCCGATGTAGTTCTCCCATAAGCTAGGGAAGATTAGGGTGAAATAGAGGAATGGGTTGATGGGTGCTAGGCATGGGTGAATGTAGGTCATAGGCATGATTGAGTTTAGGTCGTAGGCATGGTTGAGTGGTTTTTTAAATATAGGTGTTGATGATCTAGTCCTGTATAGGATAATCAATAAGTAATGAGGAAGGTGAATGGTAAGAGGTGGTAAAAGAGCCACTTAATTGATAAGAACCCTAATGAGTCGATCATACCTAAGAGGGCTCATGAACAAAAGACCCTAAAGGCATTGCATAATGGACCATTCTAAGGGTGAAGAAAGTCACATAATCATCAAAATGTCACATTTGCATGGAAAGTCCCTTGAGTAAGAGGAAATTAGGTGAAAAAGGAAAGGAGGTGAGAATGGGAGGTTTAGCGTAACTTAGTGTATGATGACAGTGTTTTGGAACAAGAAACCAGGATCAAAAATAGGCAAGTCCATGAAAAAATTTCATTTCATTTTTTTTTTTTTTTTTTTTAATAGACTGATCGATGTGGGAAGTCTATATGGGATGAATATATTATCTCCTTGAGGTCTTCGTGAAGTTGATCGATGTGGGAAGCTTCTGGATATTTATTACATTTTTGTAATGACCTTATATAGTTGTCCTTCAAGGGAGAAGTCTATTTATAGTGGTGGAATTAGAGTGAAGAGATGTCCTTTTTGGGAGTCATCTTTTGCTGGAAGTTTGACTCAAGGAGTTGTATCCCTTTTTGTTTTTAGATGTTTAAGTCATGGACAAGACTATAGAGGAAGATTAGGTTCTTGTTTAGAAGACAAGACCATAGCACACAAAGATTAACTATGGAAGAGGTGGTTTTGAGTGATGAATGACCATGGGATTCCATCTTGAAGAAGATGAAAAGTATCCATGAGAATCATGCTATGAGTAGAGCCATGGTACTCATATTGAAGACGGCTAAAAGGTGATGGGTAATCACATGATTCTTGTTTAGTCATGGATCCTCAAAATGGGTAATATGGAAGGTGAACAATGCTCAAGGGATGAGTGATCAACTGACAAAAGTGATATAGGACTTGATATCAACAATAGAATGGTCAAAGATGTAAGGCATTAAGGGGCTCAGGTTTGGGTTTACCTTGAGTGAAGACAAATGATAAGCACCTGATCCATAGGCATGGGTAACGATATAGGGTCAAGCCAATTAGGAGAAAATTTTCCCGTTTACTTTTCTCCTCTTTGGTTACATGTTGATTTTCCTTTAGGATGAGGTCACCGACTGAAAGGTTCATTTGTGAAACATTTTTATCATAGGCATGTTTGATACATTTTTGGTAGATTTGGAGATGGTCAAGAGCATTGAGATGACATTCATCTAATAACTCAAGTTGTGCCAAACGATCTTGGAAAAAGTCATCATCGTTGAGCATGTCTTGTAGTGAGATGCGAGAGATGGAATCTGGACTTGAGAGGTAAGACAACCTCAGTACCGTAGACTAGAGAAAAGGGGGTGGCAATAGTCGAAGTGTGAATACTAGTGCGATAAGCCCACAAGGTGAAAGGAATGTGCGTATGCCAATCTTTCCAGTATCATTGACTACCTTCATAAGAATTTTGTTCAAGGTTTTATTGGTTGATTCGGCTTGACCATTGGTTTGTGGGTAATAAGGTGATGAGAAACTGAGTTGGATGCCAAAAGCATCACATAGTTTGCGTAGGGTTTTGTTTTTGAATTGTTTTCCATTATCAGTGATAATGTGGTGAGGAACACCAAAATGAAAAATGATATGATGGTTGATGAATTCACATATCTTCTCAGCTTTTGTAGAAATGAGGGGAATGGCCTCTACCCATTTAGTGTAATATTCAGTAGTGGTTATGATCCATTGGTGGCATTGTGAAGAATGGGGGTTGATCTCACGACAAGATCCAAACCCCATTGAGAGAAAGGCCAAAGGTCTCATGTGACCTGTAAGGCATGACTAGGTGTGTGATGAAGATTAGCATGTTGTTGGCATTTCACGCAACATTTGACATAATCACAATAGTCATGGTTTAGGGTTGGCCAATAATAGCCTAGAGAAGAATGTGTTTTTGATAGCAAACCACTAAAGTGACCTCCACAAATTCCATCATGGACTTCCTTAATGGTGTAAGGAATTTCAGAACTTGTAAGGCATCGTAAGAGAATGCCATCAAAACCACACTTGTAAAGAAGACCACCCATGATGACATAATGGGAGACACTTTTAAGAAAGGCACGTTGTCCATTATGAGTGAGATCAAGTGGGTAGAATGGAAAGGGAAAGATAGTCTGCATATTGCTTATACCAAAGGTCACGTGGGTTAGGGGAAATGGTTCGATGGAGTAAACTTCATGAGGTAAATAAGAGGGTGATTGTAGCCTTTGTATGGTGACAAATATTTTAGAGTCAAGTGGGTGAAGTAGGTATCTGAGAAGCCAAGTAGGCCATGGTATCCACAAATTTATTGGTAGAACGTGGGGTGGTTTGAAGTGTGTAATGGTCAAAGGTGGTCAAAAGTATGTCTACGTGATGCTTATACTTTTGAAGTATCTCATTACGACATTGGTATATACCATTGACTTGGTTTATGACCAATTGAGAATCACCAAAGATGTTGATTGACTTAACATCTAAGGCATAAGTAGCCTGGAGACCCAATATGAGTGCTTCGTATTCAACAATATTGTTTGTACAATCAAAATCAAGTTTGAAAGACAAAGGCATAGGTTCACCATCAAGTGGAATGAGGATAACACCAGCCCCCCCCATGTTGACACTTGGAGCCATCAAAGAAGAGTGTCATTTGGTAAGTGGGTTCATCTAAGGAAAGGGTAGCTATAGACTCATCTATTGGGAAGTCAAAGTTAGAGGGTTGATTCCGGAAATAGGTGCATCGGCCAATTGGTCGGTGATATCCTAGCCCTTGATGGAATTTTTGATGGATGAATTTGAGGTCGAGGTCGGTGAAGCATAAGCCAACGTGTGCACGTTGATGTTGATAAGGTTTGGCATACATATAGTGTAATGGGTTAGTATTAGTAATGATGAAGGTTTTGTGGTTGAGTAGGTAATGGTGGAGTTTGGTGGTGATGAAAACTAAGGCTAGGAAAATTTTTTTGGCATGGGTATATCTAGTTTGTAGTCAAGAAGGGTATGACTTATGTAATAAACCACTTGCTCTCGGTGTTGGTCATCATGATGAGTGAGCATGACACCTAGAGAATGGTTAGGTGGAGAAATATATAGGTAGAAAGGGCTGGTCATCCTTAGGAGGAATGAGCACTGGTGGTTGAAGGAGGTATTGTTTCAAGGCTTCAAAGGCTTTATGGCATTCAACATCCCATTTGAATGAAATGTCTTTCTTGAGAAGATGATGGAATGGTTGACAATGGTGGAAAGTTGTGAGATAAAATGATGAATTGATTGCAACTTTCCTTGTAGGCTTGAAGTTGATGGAGATTAGTGGGTGGTGGCATTTCAAGAATAGCCTTGACTTTAGTAGGATCAACTTCTATGCCATGCAAAGAAATGATGAAACCTAGGTTTTTTTAGAAAGTACCGCAAAGACACACTTCTTTGGTTGAAGATGAAACACAATACTTGATGAGGTGGTCAAAGATGACTTTAAGAATGGGGGTAGGTGTTTGGTTTGATGCTTAGATTTGAAAAAGATCATTGACATAATCTTCCAATATGTGATGCATGATGTCATGGAAGATGTAAGTCATGGCTCGTTGATATGTAGCACCACATTTTTGAGGCCAAAAGGCATGACTCGATAGTAGAAAGTCCCCAAGGGGTGATGAAGGTAGTCTTGTGTTGATCCTCGGGAGCTAGTAATATTTGATTGTAGCCGAGAAACCATCCATGAGTGATAACATTTCATGGCCAGTGGTGAGATCAACTAGTTGGTCAATGCCTAGTAGTGGGAAATCATCTTTGGGATAGGCGAGGTTGAGGTCATGGAAATCATGTGCAAATGTGGAGTCCCCTATCACTTTTGTGATAGGAATGATGTTAGAAATCCATTGGGGATAATCAATGGGTAGAATGAAGGAAACTAAGAGAAGGTGTTGAAGCTCTTCTTTGACTAGAAGAGCAATGCGAGGATGCATTTTTCCGTAGCTTTTGTTTGATGGGTTTGGCATCAGGAATGGTTACGATATTGTGAACCATGATTTTTGGGTCAATACTAGGCATATCGGCATAGGACCAGGAAAATGCGTTGCTATGGTCCCGAAGGAAAGAGGTGAAGGCTTCTATTAGTAGTATCTAAGGATTGGCCGATCTTTAGAATGTGTGGGTCATCCTGAGTATTAATGTTGATTTGATGGTGATTCATTCAACATGGTTTGCGTCTCAGAGGGTAATGACCGATGAATATAAGAGTCTTCTCACACCAAGGTAGGTGAGGATGGACTCATCATCCTGACATTGAATGATGTTAATTGAAGGTGTATCATCATCGATCATGTCAGGATATAGGAATGGGAGAGAAGAGGGAGCCTCACCATCATGTTGATAGGTCAGTGGTCCCAGGAAATGGTGTTTACAAAAAAAAAGTTAGGAGGAATAGATTCGGGATCTATGGACTCCGTGGGTGAAGATGGTAATGTGGGTGAATGAGAGAGGGGAAGATTTCTCATCCTGGATAAGGTCGACGTGAACCTTCTTGGAGGGTGGAGTGTCAAAACCAATGCCACTATGGTCATTGTGTTTATGAGAGGTACAAGAAATGATAGTATGGTGGCCTTGTTCATAAAAACCAAAGCCAAATCCTTTCCATGTGCACACCGGTGGAGGAAAGTGTGAGTGAAGCAGTGGTTAGTGAGGGAGTGTAGGTCAGATGAAAATGGTTGGGCTTGGGATGGAGGTTGGGTTTATAGGTGGCAATATCAAGTCCCCCATATGTTAGGTTGGTGTGAAGGTGGGGAGGGCCATAAGGAAAAACATCACCGATGTGGATGTCGTAGTTGGGGTGTTGATGAGATTCCCATACTCTTGTGGGGTGAGGAAGGTATCGATATTGTATAGGTGGTATTCCCCCAGAGTGAGGCATTGAAAAACACCTTCTAAGGGATCAGTAGTTGGTATGTGGGTAGTGGGTATAGATGGCTCACTAGATGTTGGGGAAACAAGTGTGTCAGTGAGTAGAGGCTACTGCGTAGTGGGGATAACAAGGTTAGATAGCAAAGAAGTAGTGGAAATTTTGGTGGATGGGCTCATGGGTGAAGGTGAAGTGGTGATAGTGGTAGATGCCTTGACTGGTACAAGCACATCATTGGGCTGATATAGCATGTTATAGGTCTTGAAAGGTGATGGGTGGTAGGGATGGTGTAATTATGTCCCTCGTGTTCAAATTTGAGGCATCGATGTAAAGTCGAAGGGACACAACCCATGCATGGATCCAAGGTCGGCCGAGTAGCAAGTTATATTGGAACTCTCCTTCTAGAACATAGAAAAGTTCTAGGGGATAGTGCGGGGGCCCATGGACATGGAGAACAATGGTACCTAGGGTAGAGGTCATGGCATCATTGAAGGAATGCAACATAATAGGGTTACCATGCATGTAATTGGTAGGTATCCACATTTGGTCATATGCATGGGAGGAGATGATATTAATGCTAGCACCACCATCGATCATAACATCGTCATATGCATATATTATCGATAAAGATGGAGATGAAAAGAGTGGGGTCGGGGTCATGTTGGAGATGGAAGGGAGAAATCTCTTCATCTGAAAAGTTGAGGGTGGCCACTTGGTGAGTAGGTGGAGGTGTAGAGGAAGGTGAAGACCTAGTGAGAGAGGCTACGTGGTGAGGGGTAATGATGGAGGTGATGGGTGTGGGGTCATTTGGTAAGACTTCAATAGATTGAAGGACCTCCATGAGGGCTTGATGATGTGACTCGAGGTTTGGACGAGGTCATATAAAGACATTTTGAGGGGGATTGGTGTAGTTGTTTTAGCATTGTGTGATGTGTGACCCCATCGGAAATAGGATATGCAGGACCTCGAATGATGACTTTGGGTATGGGTGTGGATGGTATGTTGGGTATAGGGTTGGTTGATGGGCCAATTGCTTTTTCCTTGCCCTTGTCTTTTATGAGCACGGGTGGCAATGTTGATCATGTTAATCTGAGGGGAGGTGGATGAAGAGGGTGTGTCATGGAAGGTATAGTGGCATGAGGGACAAAACCCTAGTGGGGGATATGATCCTTGTGAAATTAGTAGGGTGCATTGGCATTTTGGTGGTGGTTTGGCCAACTCTCTTATATGAACCATGTTGATCTTGAATCTCGGGGTGGATCAAAGAGTTGTGGGGGTGGAGATTTTTGGTCATTTGAGTAGGTAATGGGAGAAGATCTGTGGAAATTGGTGAAGGTGAAATGGGGTCCTCATCAAGAAGATCATCATCATCAAAATTTTCTTCAGGAGGACATAATTGGACAAGAGTGGTTTTTAAAGCCTTATAGTTCTCTACATCGTGTCTAGCACATGATGGTAGGCACAAATTTTGGTTTCATCAAACCCTTTTGGTTTGGGTTTGAGTGGGTCGTAAGGTCTAAGAGGTGGTAATGTGATGACAAAAGTTTTGAGGAGATTGGTTAAGATTTTGGTGTAGGACCCTGCTAGTGGATCACAATGGGAGGTGAATGTGGGTTTGGGTATAGGTGTGGCTGATTGTGGAGGAAGAGTCTTTATAGGAGGGGGAGTAGGTTGGTCTACTAGTTTGGTGTGTGGTGTGGTCTTAGGTGTTGGTCGTATGTATCTCTTGGGTAGGGGCATGGTAGAAGAGCTGGTGATGGAAGGTTTGGTTGGTTTAACTACCTTATTGGAGGGTAGAGGATTTTTAGCTTTAGGTTGCATCCTTTTGGGAAAAGATGACATATGGGTGTATGAGATGTGGGAAAAAAATAGATGGTGGAAGAGGATGGGTTACCCATGGGGGTAACCGAGGTGCTGTGGAGGTAGGTGGTGTGAGGTTGGGTAGAGGAGGTGTGAGTGAAAGAGAAGAAAGTGTCATGGGTAGTGAAGAAGTTATTGATGGTAGTGGAGGTATGGGTGGTAAGAAGGTTATGGGTGATGGTGGAAGTTGTGTGGGTCACTTGGGTATATTAGAGGTTTGATGATGGGAAATGGGTTTTTGTTCTTGGTTTACCGGTGGATGGGGTTTCTTGGCTAGGGTCGAGGGGTGAGGTCCTAGGATGGATGGAAGGGGTGAAGGTGATAATGGTGTGGTAGGTGAGGTTGGTGTATGAGGTCTAGGAGGTTGGATCTTCTTTTTAGGGGTGGGGTAAGTTTAGTGTTAGTTTTGGAAGATGTGGCTAAATCTAATTTGATGGGTGGGTGAGTAAGGCTAGTTGTCGGTATGACCCCTAAGGTAGTGATAGGTTTAGGTAAGGGAGATGATATAGGCGTGGGTAGGTGTTTGGGTGTAGATGTATGTTGGGTTATGGGAAGAGGTGTGAGTTGGGCCATGGGTGGTGATGTGGAAGGTGTTGCAATAGTTGTGGTTGTGTTTGGTTTGGTCACTCAAAACACTTTTGGATAGATAGTGGAGGTGTCAGTGAGTGGACAATTGCATTTGTGTTAAAAAGGAAGTAGAAGGCATCCCCAAAGTAAGGCTCTATCGACATAGTCTAGGTGATCGGCCAAGTGTGAAAATGTGTTGTTGTAGTAGGTGGGGATGATGTGGATCGAGTGGAAATCCCATAAAATGTGTTTGAGATATAGGGAAATGGCTAGCCTCGGACTCTGTGGGTAAGAGAGATGAAAGAAATCAGATCAATGGGATCTTGAAGGTCGATGGTGAAGGGTCATCAAAAGACACTGGTACTTCTATAGGATCCTCCATGGGTAGAGGAGAGGATGGGCTAGATGAAGTGGACTCTCCTTGTGTTGGTGTAGGTGGTGGACATGCATCTTCTATGAGTAGGAGAGGTGCCACTGACAATTGTTTGGAAATTTGAGGGGTCAAAGGTGGTGTGCTAATTATAGGCTCTTCCACATGGGTGAAGAAGAAAATGAAGGGGGTTCCTCTGTGGGTGGAGGAGTAGATGAAATAGGCTCTTGTGTAGGTAGGGGAGCTCGGGCTAAGATTTCATCTATGGAAGGCACATGAGGCAATTGGGAAGCAACTGGTATGTCATCAAAAATAGTGGACCTCGTGGACATTGCTATCATTGTTTGAGGTATCACCAACTTGGTTGGAAGATGGGGCATGATTAGGGAATGGCTTCTTGAAGATGTGTAGGTTTTGGTTAGTGGGTGCATTTGGGCTATCCAAGACTAGATCTCCATTGTCTAACATTTCTTGGATGATATTCTTGAAGGTGATGCAATTATTATCACTATGACCTTTGACATGATGATAGTTACAAAAGTCATGTTCCTTATACCATGCGGGCATGGGTCACTCAGGGTCAAAACCTAGTATGTGGTTTTATAGGTGGAAGGGTAATGACACCAGCCTTAACAAGATTTTCCAAAATAGAAGAATAAGATTCTCCTATGGAAGTGTACTTTTCATTGTTCTCATCTGAACTAGAAAGCTTGGATGGGAGAGAGATTAGAAGGGGGTTTGGTTGGGTTTGATTGATGAGGGGGCCAGCCTTGAGAATTATGGCATTGGTAGATCCTTTGGGTTTTGAATAGTTGTTTTGGGGTTTTGAAGATGAAGAAGCATCATTTGATTTGAACGTGATGTTCTTGTTATGAAGTTGAATCTTCTTTTCTTGATAGCATGAATTTCCAATTTTTGTGCCATGGTGAATGCCTCATCAAAAGTGTGAAAGGTTTGCACCTGTAGGGTTGGTGAGATGTGTCTAGCACAAGCCCGAGTAAATAGCTCTCTATGAGTTCAGTTTGAGGTACTTGAATGTGAGTTGATTAATTAAACTATGCCAATGAGTGACAAAGTTAGTGATAGACTCATCATCATACTATCGAGTGGAATAAAGATCAGTCATGGTAACCTTCTTGACAATATTAATCGAGAAGTGGTCTAAGAAGGCTGGGCTAGTTGATTGAATGAGTAGATGGAATGTCTTGGTAGCCCACTATACCAGTCTAATGTAGGTCCTATCAGGGACATTGGGAAAGTCCTCAGAAGTAAAGTCATCATGGGAAATCAGGTAACACCCATGTTTAAAGGACCAAAATGTTGTTGTGGGTCCTCTTTGCTATTAAAGTGGTTGAATTTTGGCATTTCCCAATGTACGGGGTATGGTTGAATAGGAATGGATGGGTGAATAGGCTCATTACAAATTTCATCATAGGTGAGGGAATTGTGTGAGCTAGAAACCGATGCTTCTAGTGTCATCATTTTCCATCATTAACTTGATGAGGTCATTGGTAGGTTGTGGTGGAAGGGCTCCTGTGGCATAAGGGGGCTGGTATTGAACCTGTGATGTGGGCGACATTCCATTGTATGGTGATGCGAATAGGGAGGTTGAGAATAGGGGACCGACATAGAGGGTATGTATCCAGAATGGGTGACAGATGAGATAGGGGTTGTTGATAGTATGTGTATGTAGGTGGGATGGTCGTAGTGACTCTAGTAGTGATTGGGGGAAGTGTTTGTGGGATGGAGAGGACAAGATTATGGAATGGAGTAGGGGTCACCGACACCCATGGGTGGTTGTGTTGCAATGGGTATTTGTGAGACAATGGGTGGATGGGCTATGGCTGGGTGGTCGATGAGGGGACAAAGATATACGACAGTGTGAGTGATACTAGTAGATGCAGTGGTCATGGTATGGGTATGGGTCCTAGCTGTGAAACTACTGGGGGTGAAGTAGGTGAGGGTAATGCCACATTATTAGGGGCTGATGCAGAAGTAGGAATAAGGGTAGGAGAGATGGATACAGGCATCATATATCAACTGACCTGAGGAGTCTCGGGTGGAAGAGTGGGAAAGGTAGAACTGTAAAGGTGGGATTTTGATCAAGGAGTCATGAAAAATTCTTCTCTCACTGCTGTAAAATGGTGGTAGGTAAGTTGGATCCATGGGTGATAGGATGGAAGGTGGTGAGGGACTAGGTGGGAGTGGTTGACAAGCGTGGAATATGAGGGTGTTAGTTTGGCTGAGTCAGCACCATGTGAACAAGTGCTTGACTAGTAAGATTGTATTTTGTAGATGACACAAAAAATAGTATAGAAAAAAGAATGAGGTTGGGAGGGTGAATTTGGTCAAGATTTGGATCTGGAAAACCAAATATAGACATCGATGATGGTCAGTTTGATCGGTGATGTTGATTGAGGAAACCAACGTTGGTCACAAGAACCGATCGATTCTTATGGAAAATCCCCAATTTTAAAAATGAAACAAGGTTGATAAATGGTACAAGGAAATGTTTTTTATGATGGTAATATCAACAGAGATAGAATAGAGTATCAAGAAAATATGTTAATGCCCAAAGGGCCAAAAATGAGAACAAGAACTGAATGATGAATGAAGACTATCCCAGGCCAAAGTACCCAGAAAGTCAGGAGCCGACACCGGTTAGGTTTAACCGATGATGATGGATGAGATGAAAATGAAAATGATGACGGATGATGGACCGAATGCGATGTTATATGTGAAATTGAGACAAAAATGAAGAAAATTGGGTTGTGATTTAAATCAAGTGAAGAATCAAACTCAAGAATTTGAGAATGAGAAGATGGGGCCCTGGACACACTCAGATAAAGTTAGAATACTCCAACTATGATGGGGGTGTGCAAGGAAAAAAAAAAAATGTGGAATCGTGTCCTCACACCTCAAAACACAAAGCAAGAAGAACACTAAGAAAAATATGATCCTAAGAGTGATTTTTCTTTATGTGTGTTCAGCTTACGCTATTTAGAACTGACTGTGTGTATTTAGAATAAAATTTTTTGGTTAGGAAGGCATCCTATGAAGAAGGATATCTAAAAGGAGAGGTTTTAGGTATGTTATGGTGGGGGTGGGCCATCCTCTGAGATGATGACTGACAGAGGCAATGAGATGGGGAGTACCTACCAATCTGATCATGTGATCATGACATAGGTGTTCCTAGGTAAGATGTTGTTTAAGAAAGATGTGTATATTTCAAATTTTGTGCAAGTTTGGTAGAGAGAGAGAGAGAGAGAGAGAGAGAGAGAATGTGCTTTCTATGATTCTTTGTGTCAACCATCAGCTGGGCATGACTTCCAAGCATATAGGTTGCCCTCATTTTAATGTGAGCTAAATGCAACAAATCAGAATGTAATGCAACCAATTTTAAGCCCAAATCAAAAGATTATGTTTGATGACACAAATGGTGAATAGGAGAGGGTATGCTCTTTCACTAAATGCAAAAAGCAAGAAGAATGGTTCTTTTTAAATGCACCAAAAGAAAATGTATCCTTTAGAGCAATTAGAAAGAAGAGAAGATTACCAAGGAAGAAGATTAATGTGTAAGATTTTTTGAAGGGAAAAAACACACAAATTTTTCCTAGGAATGAAGAAAATGCAATAGAACCCCTGATGGGTCCCACTCGGGTGTGCCAAAATGTTTCACCATTTTCTTTACGTTTTGAATGATGAAACAGATAAGGGTAAGGGCTAGGAGGAATACCTATTAAATGGGTTGGTTGGTTGGATGGTTGTTTGTGCATGTTTTGACTTCTTGATCCAATGCCGATTGTGAGAGCTTCCTTTTGGCTAGGAGGAACTACCTGTAATAGAAAACAAGACCACAAAAGAGAAGTTAAATGATATATGACAGTGGACTGCCTAGCGTATGCTAGTTCTGGGAAGTGTGATACTTCCTAGATGGTTATCAATCCATTGTTTAAAACAAATTAATGTGAGAAATAAGTAAATTCCTATTGTAGTTGATATGATTTAGGTATCTCATTCAAGTACAATAAGAAAATCTAAATCACAACAGGCTAGGTTATAGTTAGATCTAAAGGATGAGGTAGTTGTCAAGGTACTGGGACTAGTCAGGGTCTGATTTTGGGTTGTTTAGGTCAATTGGTAAGAGGTTGTTTGGCTTGTTCTTGGGTAGGGTATAAAACACAGAGACCGATGTCGGTTGGGTATAACCGATGATGGTTAAGGGAGACCGATGATGGTTATGGGTAACCGGCGTCGGTATACAGTAGGGTGACAGTAATTCAATGAAAACCTTATTATAGAGTTTAGGTGAGGTTGGATGGGGCTAAAGAAGGAGATGGGAGGTCTGTGGGAATGTTGAGAACACTCAGAGAGGTGGAAGGGCCTAGGATAGGTGATTTGATAAATAAATGGGTGGGTTTTTTTTTGGGTTTAAAAAAAAAGAAGGCTATGGAGGAATGGGAATGTTAATAGAAGAATAATAATAAAAATGATAACAACTCTATGAACATAATAGGAATGGAAATGATTAATGATAAAACACTTACCAATGTTATGTAGGTCCAATGGTTGGGTGGTGGTGATGATCGGTTGATGGAATGGAGCTTGGTGCAATAGTGATGCTTCCGGAATGTTACCATGAGTGCCAATGCTTCTGGATCTGTCTGGTGTTGGCTATGGATGTCTGGGTGCGTGAAAAGACTCTGGTTTTGCTTGCATGCAGCTCTCTTCTCATCTTCTTCTCTCAGAATGTGCCAACCCAAAAACAAGGTTCTTAGGTGAATAAATGGTAACCGATGATGGTTTAGGTTGACCGGTGTCGGTTTAGGGGTGACCGCATCGGTTAAGGTGGGATTCCCTAGGTTTACTAAAATGGGTAGATCTTTCTAATTTCTTGGGCCCAATTAGTTTTTCTTGTGGATTAGAATGGAAACTTCCCTTCTAATGAGTGGGAATGTGGTTAGAGAAATTTTAGGATTGATTTTAGGGTTAGACCAAATCTTAGCTCTCTCATAAGGCAAGTAAGACTTAGTTATTGTTAGTTATGGAAACATGCCAAGAATAGGTCTAGGGTGAGGTGGGATGAGGTGATGAGGTGTCTAGGTGAGGTGGTGGGGTAGAAATTAAGATAATTAGATAATAAATATTGTGAATTACCAAAAGGCTTAGTGACTCTAGAGTCAATCTTCAATCCTAATGACCAGTTTTAGAAAGAGAAAGAAAAATTCATGTTAAGGTGGAAGATTTGGAGTCCATTTCAGTTGGAAAAGGTAATGTGCTCCAAATTGGCAAGGTGAGCAATAAAAAAGAAAACTGATCTCATTCAACTTTGTTAAGAGTTTTCGGACATCTTTTCCTGAGCTATGAAGAATTGAAGGGATTTGATCTAAGATTGGCACAACACACTATCGATTTGGATCTGGAATATAATCCTATTAGATAGAAGAAAAGGCTATTCAAACCTCATATTGAGCCTCTCATGAAGAAGGAACTGAACAAGCTCATTGAGGAAACATTATTTTTCCAATCAAGCACTCTTTATGGGTTGTTAATCCGGTGCCGATTAGGAAAAGAAATGGATAAATTAGGTTGTGTGTGGACTTCTCGAGACTTGAAAAATATTATCTTAAGGACCATTATCCACTTCCTTCTATGGAGAAAATATCATAGGTAATAGCTGTTTGAGAGAGGTTTTCACTTCTTTATGGCTACTCGGGCTACAATTAAATTATGGTGAAAGAAGAAGACCAATTCAAAATAGCCTTCACCAAAAAGTGGGCACATACGCTTATAGGAATATGTCATTCAAGTTGTCCAATGTTGGAGCTACATTCCAAAGTGAAATGGACATGGTGTTCAAGGGGATGATAAACAATATAGTTCTTGTGTACTTAGATGAAATTACTTGTATTCTCTAAGAATACAACAAGTCATCTCTATCACCTAAGGCAAGTGTTCCAAAGATGTAGGAGATTTAGAGTGTCTCTAAATCCAAAGAAGTGTATATTCCTAGCTCATGAAGGAAAGATCTTAGGCCACATTATGTCTAAGGAGGGGTTGGCAATTGATCCAGAAAGAGTTGAAGCTATCTGTGCTCTACCATTTTCAAGTCACAAAAATCTCTCCAAAGTTTCTTGGGAGAATAAATTTTATCCGAAGGTTCATTCCTTATTTTATCACTCTTGTCAAGCCACTGAAAATTATGTTAAAGAAGAGTGGCATTCAAATGGAAAGTGGAGGGAAAGGATATTTTTGAAGCCATTAAACATTCCATATCTCAAGCTCCAACTCTCATCAACCCATATTTTCAAAGGTTTTCATCCTATATGACTTTGGTGGCTCATACACAATCTCCGCCATTTTGGTGTAGCTAAACAAGGAAGGATCCAAGAAGCCCATTACTTTCTTCAATGAGATTGGAATATTATGAGGTGAGGTATTATTTTATTGAGAAACATGTCCTCTGTTGTTATCGAAGTTTAAATAAATTTAGACACTTGGTTTCAAACAATAAGATTTGGTTGCTAGTGTCTCATGATGGAGTGAAGGAATTCCTCCTAAATAAGGAATTGAGAAAGAAAATAGCATGTTCGATTACAGGGTGATGGAGTATGACATAGAAATAAAGGTGACCAAGTTGGTCCATGGGAAAGGATTATGTGAACAACTAGCTTCCAATCAACATGTTGAGTTAAAAAATGAAGAAGTTGTTTTGGTGTTGCAAGATAATCAAGAATAAGTAGTCGATGGTGTATGCACTCATTTTTAGACTCGAGATATGATACATTTCTTACAAAAATGCCTATGTCCTTTGGATTTGAGAAAAGAAAAAATAAGATATTTTAGACTCCAATCCATTTCGTATATTCTCATTGATGGAATTTTGTTCAAGAAAGACGTGAATAGAGTTCTATTGAGGTAAATTGGGAAAAATCAGATTGAGAAGGGGATAAATGAGTTCCATGATGGAGAAGCTTGAGGTCATTTTTCTCTCGTGAGTAACAACTCTCAAGATCATAAAGGATGGTTATTATTGGCCCAAAATGTTCAGTGATTGCTATGCATGGATCAAGAAATGCAAGAAATGTACATTCTTCATATGAAAAGAAAAGCTAGCAGCGTTTTACTCCACCCAATCTCAGTTGATCAACCATTCATGTAGTGGGGATTGGATTTCATTGGGTTCATCAATTTGAACTCAAGCTAAGGCCACGAGTGGATCCTCACTTTGAAAAATACTATTTCACTAAGTGGACCAAAGTGGTAGCACTCAAGGAGGAAAATAAGTCTAGCATACTAGTTTTTTACGAGGGGATAGTAACTTGATTTGGTGTCCCGTACACTATTATATTAGATAATTCTATAGCATTACTCGAAACCAAGATCACCGAATGTCTCTGCATTTGGAATGGAATATACTTGAGCACCTCCTCTAATTATTACCCCTGGGGTAATGGAAAAGCTGAGTCAAAACACAAGAATTTCTTGAGAATCATTAAAAGGACCTTGGATGAAAACCAAAGGACATGGCATACCAAGATCAAATCAGCCTTGTGAGTGATAGAATCACACCAACAATCTCAATTGACAACTCTCCTTAAAAACTATTCTATGAAAAGGAAGCTAGGATTCCCATATCCCTTGAGTTGCTAGAATTGGAGCTACTCAAGCGGTTGGAACCGTCCAAATTTGATCCCATGGAGGCTAGGTATGTGGAAATTATGGAGTTATAGGAGTCGAGAGAGCATGTAACCCAAACCATGGAGAAGGATGAAGTATTGATCAAAAGGATTTTTGACAAGAAAGCTAAGGCTAGAACCTTTAAAGAGGGAGACTTGGTTATGAAATGGGATGTAGATAGGGGAAAATAGGGTAATCATTCCAAGTTTGATGCTATATGGAGTGGTCCCTACATGGTCACGGATGCAAGAATAACAATACTTTCCAGCTATCCAAGTTGGACGGAGAGGAATTATAGATTCTAGTCAATGGAATCCACCTTAAGCATTGTTAATGAAAGTGAAACTCACCCAAGTGTACATATTAGTTTAGGTTTTTAATCCCTCTAAGTTCTTGTGCACATTGTCTTGTTGTTAGAATAGGTTTTAGTTTCCATAAATGCCTCATGTATAGGTTTTATTACTTCTAGTGGTCCCATTGCACAATTCGGTGTACCTCTCGAAAAGAAAGTTATAACAAGAAGCTTAAAGTTACGGTGAATAGTTGTAATCCTCAAGAGATTTCAAATGTAAGGAAACTAAAATCAGAATTTGGTACAAATTTTAATGATGACATTCTCTTTTCTCTATAGATCAACCATGACTTGAGCTTATAATGCCTCTTACAAAATTAGAAATTCAGTCTCGGGGGCAGCCTTCCTCAAAGTCATTCGGGTTTCTCTTAGGATTCGGGTGGAATATCAAACTCAAATCCTCCTTCCTCGCTTGTTGAGTATGTTTCGATTGAAAATATTATGGAGGTGTGAGTAGCCCCAATATTTAGCAAAGTTGTCCCAAGTAGCATACAAAAGAGAAAAACAATTTTAATAGTAGTACCATTTTCTTTCCGGATCAATGTTTGCTTCTAAACTATGTAATGTTTATTTTTGCTAAGGAACCATTAGTTAAATGTGCTCATACTTAGAAAACAACTAGATTTCGTGGGTAGGTTGTGTCTTCATTTTCACCCCAACGGTCAATTTGCGAAATGAAGAAGGAAAGAATTCTCTAAATCAAAACAATTTTCCACTCATGCAAATTTTAAGATTTTCTTATAAAGATTAAAAATTCAAGTGGTGGATCAAATCTAGGTTCAAAAGTGCTTCAAGTAGATTCCAAGGTCAAATTTCAAAGGTTCAAATCATTTTGGGCTATCATTAATGACTCAATGCCCAATAGATATATTTAGGTGACTTGTACACCACATCTAGCAGGAAGATGTCCCCGTGAGTCACCAAATTGTTATCCATTTTCCCAGATAAAGATGGACAACATGGGAGAATTAGAGTTGGGAAGTGGATTGGGCCTTCATAGAGCAATCTCGGTGTTTCAAGAAAATTTTCATGTTTAGGGAGCATTTACCAGTGTTTTGGGAATTTTGGAATCATTCAAAACATTTTTTCCTCTTCTAGGTTTTCAAGACCCAGAGCTTGCCCAAGAAGAAAAATTGGCCCCGACGGGCCCATATTCAGCCAAAATGGGTACAACAAGAAAAAATGAGAAAAAATACCTAGGGAAATCTACTACATTTTCATGGCTCTGTGAAATCGAGAAAAGTCCAATTTTTAAAAAAAGATTTAGGGTAAAATGTGAAAATATGCCTAAAGTGAGCCTTTGAGCCAAAACGAATCGTTGAGACAGGTGGGAATGCATGGGTGTCGAGCTATGACATCAAGTGAGCTATGGAATTGGGTGAGTTGTAGGGTCACATTGTGTCAATTTAGAGCCAAGTGGTTTAGGTGAGTCGAGCAAGGAGCTTGTAGCAGAGTCGGTGCGCAAGGGGTGCAAAGGGGTTAGCTCACCGAGATAACTGGTGAGCTCAAATATTAAGCGAGGAAACATGGCGGTCTCACATGGAGTAACTCGGTGACATAGATCATCAAGATATGTGGGGAGTGGCTCATTCAAAATGATGGGATGTTATTGGTGTGTGTGACTATCCAGTCATCATCCACATCACCTAGGTGAGTCATCTCGCCTTGCGAGAGTCATAGGTCTTAGGAAGTCAAATGACAAGTGTCAGATTCTGTCATAGAATCTGACATTGTCATTTGCATCAATGCGTCATAGGAGTTACATTCCTTATTTGGAATTGTAACTCCTCTTCTAGTGGCATCATATGCATCAGTCAACGTCATATGCATCAGTGGCGTCATTGAGTTCTTTCCATGTTTAGGCATGGGGGTTACATAACACCCCTATTTGTACTTCCTATTTTTTGATCTATGAGTATGAGCAGACCCATTCTTCTTACTTGCAATCTTCTTTCCATTGTTTCAAATCTTGCATATTGCGTTGGCTTGACGTTACCATCGGAGTGCAACTTCATTGTGGTGCATCGCTTTTCAACATCGGTTCTCACGAATCCCTCTTTCATGGTATCAGAGCTGGTTTTTGAACGCATGCACTCTTCGTTTCTCAGTTGTTTATTACTTCTGGTTTCTTCTCATTTCCTCGTGTGCAAGTTTTTTTTTATTATCATTTTGGAATTATTGCTCACCTCGTATTGAGGTTTCAACAGTTGCAAGTTAAGGTATTTGGTTGGTTTGCTTATCAGCTGAGTTCATATTTGGATATTTCTAGATCTTTGTGGCTGTTGTTTTTGGGTTGTTTGTGTGTTTCTTGCTAGTTGTGTTCAGATTCAAGCACTGCAGGGTAAAAGAAGAGCTCATTTTTTGGCGTGGACCTGTGATTACTGGTTGGAATCATTGTTTTTTCTTCACCGGTGTATACTCAGACTATTCCGAGCTTTTTCCTCATCGCTGTGGTTCCTTGTTGTCTCGAAGTTACCTCTGCCTGGTCTCAAAACGCGTTTTTGCGAGCCACAAAACCTCTCACGTTTTTTCCCTGGTCTCTCACGTTTTTGCAAACCTCTCACATTTTTGCCTAGTCTCTCACGTTTTTGCAAAACCTCTCACATTTTGCACTCTTCCGGCATTTTTGACTGCTGTTGTGAGTTTGTTTGGACTGCTTGGGCATTTCTTTAGTGCTACATTTTCTCCTCTGTTTCGAGCATTTTCAATCGTCCCGGATGCTTTTTCTGGACTGTTATGGGTGTTTTCTCCCTGTTAGTGCCTCAAACGTTTGGCATTTTGAACTGTCCTCTGCATTTTTTTTCTTAAATGACATCTTATTTTTCTTGTTCTGTGTTTTTCCTGCTCGCGTTATTTTTGCACTACTTTGGCATTTCAGGCCGTTTCTACGTTTTCCCAGCACATGTGGACTTACATTCTTTTCGCTGTAATATCTCTCTAAAAATACGTTTTTTTATTCACTTTTCTTAAAAAACATGTTTGCATTCTTTTACCTTATCACTCTTCTAAAAAACGTGTTGTTTCATTACTTTTAAAAGGTATAAGGTAAAAACATTACTTTTTATTGGCATTGTAAGTTTTTTGGCTTGTTTTATTAACCTTACATCGAGCACCGAAGACGAAGGGTGAGGTTCGGATTGGTAGGTGGCTAATCCCCCTCGCAATACAAACAAACCCTATCTCAAATTCCGTGCCATTTCCAACGGGCATACATACGACACCTTTGCATGCATTTAGGGTACTTTTTTAATCTATTTGCAGGCTTATTGGCTTTTTTCTCATCAATATGGGAATTGGTTTTTGCTATAACTTTTGACTCGTTGCTCGGTTTTGAGCACTTCTTTAGTCAAAGTTGCATGTTTTTTCACACTCTAGATGATGGGATCATTAGTTTTGTAAATGCACTAATTTTATAAAGTGCCGCATTCTGGGGGGTGTCTTTGTATTGCTTAATTCAGCTCATTTTTTCTTGAGCTTTGTTCTATTCCTTTTTGTGGACTTGTGAGTGTGTCCGCCACAGTCTTACGACAAAGGGATTATTTCGTGCGATGTGAGACACTATTTCTCACAAAGCTCTTTCTTCCCCTCTTGCTTCTCTCTTTGTGCTTGCTTGCAGTGTCGATCTGTTGCGCCCTACGAACCTTGATTGTTGTCTCCACCATTGCGCGTTATTATGCTAATTGCAAGGTGAGTGACAAACTAGTTCTTGGAACATAGTCACATCTGGTTGTAATCAACGCACTGAATTATAAAGTGCCAAACTCAGGGGGTGTAATTTTGTTCTGGGGTGGTTGTTTCCTTTCTCTCTCCTTCCTTCTGCATTCCTTGGTTCTATCTCTTCATTATGGATATCTCTAAAGTACCAGTGCTCACACCTTTTAATTTCTTCGAATGGAAATCTAAAATTATATTGGTTTTGCGAAGTAAAGGGTTATACCGAGTTACCATGGGGTTAGAGACCGAACCTACTGATGAACCCGAAAAATCTAAATGGTTCAACCGTTGTGATGAAGCCTTAGGTCTTATTTGTATGTCCGTCTCTCCCGACTTGCTCTTCCACATCAAAACTTCCTCAACACCCGATCAAGCGTGGAAAACACTCGATGATATGTTTGGGAAGCAAGATGACATGAGAGCGCATGAGTTGGAGAATGAACTACTATGGTTAAATCCTAGTGACTTTGAAAACCTACAGGCCTTCTTCTCAAAAAGTTTCCACACTAGACTGCTTCTAAAGGAATGTAAAGTGGATAAGAAATACTCTCAATTGATCTTGTTGATTCTTTCTAAGTTAGGTCCCGAATACTCTATTTTTGTTTCAACTTTTCCGCCTTGGGTAGTACTTGGACTATGCCCTCCTTTGACAGCTTTTTCATCCCAACTCATTCGAGAACAGACAAACTCATTCAAATGGGGACTCTAAAATCCAAGTCACATGTCCTTTGGTGAATAAGGGCAAGTAAAATGAAAAGAAGAAATAAACTAAGGACCAACCTAAGAAAGAAACCAAGACTAACCAACCCCTAGTTAATGTCACTCATACTTTGACTTCTGAGCCTAAAGTGAAGAAGGAAAAGTATAAATGCTCCTATTGTAAGAATTTGGCCATGACGAGAAACATTTTTTTGGAAACAAATTGATCACTTAACTCATTTACTTGAGAAGAATAAAATAAGTGTTCCTGAATCCGTTAAACAAAATGCTCTAAATGTGAATCTTCTAATGCAAAGGAGACTAAAAATGAAAAGAAGAAAGGTAAGGCCCTCGTAGCTAGATTAGCTCCATCATCAACTTGGATTATCGATTCCGGTGCCTCACACCACATGGCTTCTTCAGAGGTTGAATTCTTTAGCATTGAACCATGTGGCATGTCCCAAATCACGTTGGGTGATGACACTCATGTGTCGGTTTTCGGTAGTGGATTGGTAGAGATGGAAGGTGGAACATTTAACCAAGTGTTGAGTGTTCACAATCTCTCTACCAATATCCTATCGGTTTACCAAATCACTCACCTTGGTGAAGGAATGTGAGTGGAATTTGGTCCTAACTCGGTGATTATTCGTGAGCTTAACTCTGACTGCACTGTGGCTGAGGGAAAGGCAGATCACCGTTCATGGTTGTATACCTTTTCCCACTTCTCTTCTGATTCGATGCCCAATGCCTTGCTCACTCATGCAAATGAGGTTAGTAAGTTATGGCATGAGCGTTTTGGGCATCTAAATTATCGTTACCTTGAACAATTGAGCCAAAACGAAATGGTCAATGGGCTACCCCGAGTTAAGTTTTCTAAGGGTCTTTGTGAGGGTTGTACCCTTGGAAAGCACCCTGAAAAAAGATTTGACAAGGGAAAATCCTAGAGAGCTACTCGTCCCTTGGATCTTGTTCATAGTGATGTTTTTGGCCCTTTTCCATCTCCTTCTTTTACTAGAGCTCTATATATACTAACCTTCATTGATGACTTTTCGCGTTATACTTGGGTATATTTTCTTAAGCTTAAGTCTGAAGTTTTGAGCATTTTCAAAACTTTAAGGCTCTTGCTGAGAAACAAGTGGAACGGTCTATCAAGGTTCTTTGAACCGAAAATGGAGGTGAGTATGTGAGCAACAGGTTTGAGGATTTCTGCACTTCTGAGGGGATTGCTTTTGCATAGCATACAGTTGCTTACACCCTTCCCAAAATGGAGTTGCAGAAAGAAAGAACCGAACTTTAAAGGAGATGGCTACTTGTATGGTTCACTCGAAATCTCTTCCTCCATAGTATTGGGCTGAAGTAGTGAATTGTGCTTGTTATATTCAGAACCGTGTCCCACATAAGGCAGTAAGAGGGATGACACCCTTTGAAGCCTGGTTTGGACACAAGCCTGATGTCGAGCACTTTTGAGTCTTCGGATCCAAGGCTATGGCTCGGATTCCCAAAAAGAAATGCAAGGCATTGGATCCACAATCCAAACCTTGTATCTTTGTCGGGTATCCTGATGGCGTGAAGGGATATCGATTGTTGAACCCTACCACCCATGAGCTTTATATTGAGAGGAGTGTGAAGTTTGATGAGTCATCCTTGACTTCAACTTCCACTGAGGTCCTTTTGCCCACTGATTCAGATTCTGACTCTTTAGATGATGATGTTGTTGAGTGAGTTCCACCTCTCCCTGCTCCTCCCGATCCTCAAATTTCTGAGTCTTTTGATTCTAACAAGTAGTGATGATGAGGACTATGTCCCTTCTCACTCAAGTGAAGAATCTTTTCGACTCGGAGCCTGAGCCATCGGGACCTCTTTGGGCCAGAAAAATTTACAGAGTGCTGGAGATTTAGTTAGAGATCCTTTGGATGAGAGACGTACTCGCTCAAACTTCACTAGACCTCACTCCTTCACCTCTGCTTCTGATCCACCATCTTTCCAGGAAGCTTCTAGGATTCCTAAGTGGGATTCTACCATGGATGAGGAGTATTCCTCACTCATAAAGAATGACACTTGGGATCTTACCCTTCTTCCGAAAGGAAGAAAAATCGTTCGGTGTAGGTGGGTATATCGAACAAAGTATGGAGCTGATGGAGAAGTTGAGAAGTATAAAGTGCGACTTGTAGCTAAGGGTTTCTCCTAGGTAGCTGGGGTTGATTACTTAGAAACCTTTGCTCCGGTTGTGAAGATGACTTCCATTTGACTGACCCTTGCCATCGCTGCCACTAACAGATGGGAAGTCCACCAGATGGACGTTAAGAGTTCCTTCCTTCATGGGGACCTAGAGGAAGAGATCTATATGGAATAACCTTTGGGTTATGTCCATGATCCATCCCTTGTTTGCAAATTAAAGAAGTCTCTCTATGGCCTTAAACAAGCCCCTCGGGATTGGTATGCCAAGATGGACTCCTTTTTACTTGCATCAGGGTTCACTCGGTGTCACTCTGACCCAAATGTGTATATTCTGTGACAGGATGACTCCATGCTTATTCTTGTTCTCTATGTTGATGACTTGTTGATCACGGGTATCTCTTCCTCTATCATTGATTCTGTGAAGATCTCCTTGGTCAACAAGTTCTCCATGTTGACTTAGGATTGCTTCATTACTTTCTTGGGATCTAGATTTCACAATCTGACTTAGGAATTATGATCTCGCAGCCTAAGTACTCTCTTGATTTTCTTGCTCGGTTTCACATGTCCGATTGCAAGTCCTCACCTACTCCTTTTCTTTCTAGGATTAAGTTGGTTTCTGATTTCTCTTCCCCCTTGGTTGATGGTACCCTTTATCGACAGTTGGTGGGAAGCTTGATCTACCTTACTCACACTTGGCCAGATCTATCATATGCTATCGAGATCGTGTCGGTTATTTATGCAGAACCTCATGAGCTACACTTAAAAGCAGCAAAGTGGATCCTTCACTATGTTCGTGGCACTCACACAGATGGTATTCATTACTTAGGAGGGACTGAGATTGACTTGGTTGGATTTACAGACTCAGATTGGGCCGGTGATCTAGATCATCGAAAGTCTACCTCAGGCTACAGTTTCACTCTTGGTTCAGGTCCTATCAGTTGGTCCAAAGAAGAAACAAAACACCATTTCCATATCATTGATAGAAGTAGAATACAGAGGAGCAGTTAACGCTGCCACAGAAGTTGTTTGGTTATAGGGTATTATGACAGAGTTTGGCATCCACTTTCGGCGGCCTACCATTATCTACTGTGACAACATGAGCACTATCTTGATTTGTAGAAATCCCATTCAAGCATCAGCGGATGAAGCACATTGAGATTCATATGCACTTCATATGGGAGTTGATACATGAAAACATCATCGACATATAGTATGTTCAGACAACTGATCAGGTTGCAAACATTTTCACCAAGCCCTTCACTGAGGTGAAGTGTCTTCACTTGTGGTCTCTTCTTGGGGTGAGGTCTCATTGCAGCTACCCATATTCTTCGAGGCTTTATAGTCCTCCTTCTTGTCCTCTTCTTCTTTCCGTAAAGATGTTGTTTGTACATGGGCACCTTATCGTGCCTTTAGTTGGGGCCCATCGACACATCTTTCTTAGTTGTCTAGGGGAGTCTTCTTTTTCTGTTCTAGCTTACCTTGACCTCTTCCTCGGCTTCGATGAAGGGGGGGTGTTGGTGTGTGTGGCTATCTAGTCATTGTCCACATCACCTAGGTGAGTCATCTTGCCTTCATGCGAGAGTCATAGGTCTTAGGAGGTCAAATGACAAGTGTCGATTCGTCAGCAGAATCGACATGGTCATTTCATACACAATGCATCATAGGAGTTACATTCCTTATTTGGAATTGTAAATCCTCTTCTAGTGGCGTCATATGTGTCAGTCAATGTCATATGCATTAGTGGCGTCATTGAGTTCTTTCCATGTTTAGGCATGGGGGTTACACAACACCCCTATTTGTACTTCCTATTTTTCGATCTATGAGTATGAGCAGACCTATTCTTCTTACTTGCAATCTTCTTTCCATTGTTTCAATCTTGCATATTGCGTTGGCTTGGCTTGACGCTACCATCGAGTGCAACTTCTTTGTGGTGCATCAATTTTTGACATCGGTTCTCACGAATCCTCTTTCGGACGTATGGTGAAACGAGTCCAACTCAGCCGTGTTGGCTCGGAAGGTCGTAGTGAAGGAAATAGAGTTTAGTGACGGAATGACATGCCACATCGAAATGGATTTCGATAGGGCAAGCTCAACTCGTAGTAAAATCTTATCACATTGATTTGTGGCTTGAGGCAAGTAAGACCATGGTGTAAGGGGATTGATGGGTTGATCACCGAGTAACTCGGTGTTGTAGGGTGAATAACTTGGGGTTGGTATGGTAGAGTTTAGAATGAAGGGATCACCTGAGTTACTCAAATGAGCCAAGAAGTTATGCCAGATCACATGGAAGATCAAGATAAAGTATAACTTTTCTCGTGATGAGCTAGGGAAGAGGAGTTTTAGGTTTAAGATGGGGCCCTAAGTAAAATGAGAGGTTGGTTTGGCATGAACATAAAGTTTTTTTGTGGAGTTTGGAAAAGTGGAGTTTCATGGATTGTTAGCGAGTTATGTGCGTTGGGGTTGAAAAGTATGACATAGAAAAAATTGGAAACCCCGATGTTGGGTGAGTCATGTTAGAACGAAGAGCCTGAGATTCTGGGAGTGGAATTCAGAGAATGGAGGGGCATTGCACGATGCAATGGCGGTGGAAAAGTCGATGTAATAATTCTTTGAAGTTTGAAATGGGCGAGCTAGTCAATGAGCTTTCAGAGTCAATGACGGGGCATATTTTGGGGTTTTAGGGCATGTCATTTCAGGGATGGGAAAGGTATTGGCTAGTATGTGATGTCTAATATTTGGCGTGTGTCTCGATCTTTAAAGTGGGTGTGTAAAGTGAGCTGAGTTTGGGTTTTGAGTTAGGTTTCGAGACTTGGAGAAGGTGTCATTGTGGTCGGCGAGTTAAAGGCTCGCAAAGCTCAAAACTCAAGTGTTAAAGTCCAAAGTCATTGAGCTAGCTTGGAAGTTGTTTTGGAGTAGGTGGATTTATGATATGTGGCGAAAGCTACATGGTGAGTTTCATTGAAGCACACATGGAGTGCTAGTTGTTGTTATGTGAGGTCAAAGAGTGACCTAAACACAAATTTGCATAACTTCCTTGTAATTATCCAAATTTCACAAAATTATAGGCATTATAAATTTGATTCAAAGATCCTTCTAATGGAGAAATTAAAATTAAGAAATGAGTGAATAAGGTGGGAAAAAATAAGGGAGAAGTCACAGGAAATTGAAGCCATACCCAAGTACAATGAAATGAAATAGATGGAAGCATGGAGGCCATTCCTTCTTCTACATGTCAAAGTACAATGGAGTATGGATTTGCAGATGATCCCATTCCCTTTTACAGGAAAATGATTATTTTTGTAGGTTTTGGAAGAAAATTTTGGGGTTATTCTCTCTCTCCTTATATGTTCTTCCTATATATTGTAAGGAGTGGTATTTTTACAAATGTTGGCCATTTTGCATTTTCCCTCTCCCTTCTTCTCTGTTGAGTTATTTGTGGAGTTTCAAACCTCCTCTTCTAAACATTGTAATGAAAGCATACCTCTCACCCCCAAATGATGTATTGTGCAAATATTTGAGCAATAAAATCAATGTTTGTGATAATTTTTCTATCCTTTCTTGATTTTCATTGTTCTTTCTTTCCTCTCTTTCGATACAGTATATTGTGCATTATCTTCTTTTCATTGCAAGGTTTATATGGTACTGCTTTTTTTGGGAATGTTGTGTGAATGCCATTGTGGTCTATGGTGCTAGATCATCCTCCCCACATCATTTTCATTCATTTTCATGTAGTGTGAGTTTTTCAACACCCTTCTCTTGGTGCTATCACCACCCCTAGTTTAGGATTTTATTTAGTTCATGCACTTTCTCTCTCTCGGTCTCCTTAGAATTATTAGGGTAAGCTTAAATAGGTGTTTTCTTACATTTAGGATTAGTCTTAGTGCTTTGTTTAGGAAGAGGAATCCGACCTTCTCTAGAGATTTATCCCAATTGCAAAGTCCCACACTTTGGGATAACTCCATGTTACCCAATAACATTGATATCCTCGATCACAAACACTAGCAAATCGAGGGTCTTGTGATTCGGTGATAACAATTACATCTGAAAAAAATTCCTCATATTTTATGATTTTATGGATGTTCATATCTAGTTCAGACACAACTGCTGGAATCTTGTATTTTGGCACAAGCCATAAGTAGACATGGATTTCCATACCTTGTTCTTAAGCTTGTATTTTAGGGCACATCGAGAGTGCACTAGAAAAATTAAAATTATCGGGTTGAAGACTTTTTGTTTGCATATGTTGAAACCGATTGTCTCATGAGGAAACTCATGTCTTTTATATGATTCTATAATCATATTCCATGAGAATCTATCTTATTATTTCATTTGGTCAAATACTTTATGAACATCCATAAAAATTCCACACTTAACATAAATGTAAATAAATAAATTATGAAAAGGAGATCACCACTTGAGAGCATCATGACTGCAAGAGTACTTCTTGACATCTTATATTACATCCTTGTTTCATCCCAACAAGTTGCGCAGTGCAATCCCAAACAATTATGATGGAATTGTAGACAATAAATCATGCACTTTGGGTACATTACTAGGTCCTAATCACATACTACTATTCATATGATTCTTATGGGAGAAAAGTATTAATTGATCATTATACTTGGCCTCTTAGTTTCCTTTCTAGTCTCCCTCTTGGCCTTACAGACCTCATTGCCTAGTCTGACCCTTCATACTTCACCTTTTCTAGCTCTAGACACAAGCGCACGCCTAGGATACTAGTGCCTAGGCTCCCTAATCCCTCTGGGTGCCCTAGACCTCTTTGTACTTATCTCACTCTTTTTGGGTCCTTTCTATCCATTGGGCATCCCTATCTCTTAGGGGTTGGCCTTTTAGTGATCAATTATGAAATTTTAACAAGAAAAGCATATAAATATAAAGTTATGTGACCAAATTAAAGGACCAAGCTCTAAGCATCTATACTATCACCTAAGGTTGCATCTCACAAGCACTTAAGAGCATCTTTGCATTCATCTAGAACCATTACAAGGGACAAGGGCTAATTTTCTGCATCACACTCATAGGAGGGAAGTTCATTTTGTTTCATGCACACATCTTTTTACAAGTAGCTACTTTGCTCGCTATTAAGTATGACATGCACAAGAGCCACCGAAGGCATGATTACGTGCATGTGCACACACACACAAAATTAAATTAGATCGAGATGTAGTAGAATTATTAGTCATAAGATCACTTTTTTATTGTTGAGGACAATCTAACCCCTCATTTTACATCTTTATTTTTTAGGATTTGATGTTCTTTTGAGGGTTTTACAGGTGATCTCTTTATTACGGAGTTATTAGTGAAATTGAAGATCATAGTGTGTCCATATAGAGACAAACAACGAGGGTTTTGGATCATCCAAAACCTGTAAAATTCATTTATGGACCTCCCTGTGTAGAACCCGACACCCAGGAAGGGGTCCTAAAGCACTGAACGCCCCACTACTAGTCCAAGAGCCTTGGCCCGCTCCTCCTACACTCCTGCACTTTTTTGGGTTCAGTTTTGAGGTCCTGTATTGTCATTTTCCAAAGTATTCCACCTTCACACATTGCTAGGATTATTGTGAAATTATCTAAGTAACCTAACTCTCTATTGCACTTAGGGTTTTACTTCCTTTTCTTATTTTCTTGAGTCATTGTTGTACTTTACTGTCATATCTTGCTTATTGTAGCATACATAAGAATTTAACAAAGTAATCTACACCCCATTAGTTTATTTTTGTTAAATCATTTGGTGAACCCATCCTTTTGGACCCAACCTTTATCATGGATAAATATTATGGTCCCTTTAATGACACCCATCTTTGTGATCTTCAAGAGCATATCGTTGAGCATCTGCAAGATCTAGATCTTCTTTTATATGTTTCTCGTGAGGAATCCACTAATTTCGTTGAGATTTCTCAAACTAATTCCACCGTGCCCACCTCCATTCCTACTCTTACAAACCATTTCACTCCACCTCTCACTTTGCATACACAACAAGTTACCTCTTCGACACTCAAGATTTAGCTTCTCTTTATCAAGATCTTCAAGTTCAAATCCATCAACTCCAACAAGCTACTTCTCATGCCTCTCCATCTCTTGATTCCACTTTTCTTCTTCATACCCCTTTTGCACCCATCATTTCCACATATGCACTTCCTCAAAACTTTGTAGTTCCTAAGCTCCCAACTTTCAATGGTCATGGTGATCCTCAAGAGCATCTTTGTGCATTTCATGTGGCATGTCTAGACTATGTAGATGATCACAATATATTAGCAAAGCTCTTTCCTCGATCTTTATGACTATTCTATATGTTAGTTTTATGATCTATCCGATTATTTGTAACATATTTCACACATTTAGTTGACACTTTCCTTTCTCACTTCTCCATCAACATTAGTTTAAAGATCTCATATGCAAAAATAGCACAAGTAAAGAAATGATCTACTGAACACCCAATGGACTATTTTCTTCGCTATAAGAATAATCTAGCTAGGATGACTAATGTGTTAGTTGACTCTAATTACAAGATCTATTTATGTAGAGTCTCTTACCACCACTATAGGAAAGTGTCATCTTTGAAACTTCTCCTTCATTTGATCACCTTTGTCACACTCTTAAGCTTTGTGAAAAAAATCTTATCACTATGGGTAAACTCAAGTATCAAGATCAGGCTACCTCATCTTCTAACAAGTTTCTAAGAAAAGATCCTTTCAAACCATCTACTAAGGTCAACGAAGCAAAGGTCATTGTTAATGTTGTATCTCCTCCTGAGAAGATTCAATTATAACCTCAATGGCATACGTTTACAAAATTAACATGTGCTCCACATATCTTATTACCACAAATTATTGACAACAACCTAATTACGCTTCCTCCTCCACTTACTATGGATCCATCTCTCCCTAAGGGCCGCAACTACAATGAAAATACCATATTTGATTATCATCAATATGTTGGACATTCCACGATCGTTGTTTCAAATTGTGAAATCCCATTCAAGATCTCATGATAACAATCAAATCAAAGCTTCCTAAGCCATCAAATTCTCCACTAGTAAATGAATATAAAAATCTTAAAATATTCAAAAAGCCTATTCCAAATCATGAAAAAGAAAGCTGCCGAATCCCGAACAAATCATGCATATCATGTTGTCCTCCTCCTTCTACTGAGTACATAAAATCATGCACTTTATAAATTATTTAGTCCCGATCTCATTCTAATATTTAGATGGTTTTGAGTGAATAAGGTACTAATTAACCCATGTCCTTTGGCCAATTTTATTTGTTTTTTATCATCATTATCGACCTCCGCATGTACTCGCCTAGTCAAGTTTTCCATTTGGCATCATTTTATCTTTGAATGGGGTGCCTAACCTATTACTTTGGGACACCCTAGGATCCCCTGGTCCCATTTGGGATGCCTTGAGCCTTTTACACTTTCCCGCCACTTTTAGGCACTTTCTAGTTGTTTGATATTTTTATCTTATTGGTGGTCAGCCTTTTAGGGTTAATTATGAAATTAGAATAAGAGAACCATATAAATATAAAGTTATGAGACCATATTTAGGGACCAAGTGTAGACACTAAAATTTGGTATCACTACCCTTGTCACACATGTTCACTTCTTTTACCATGATCACCTATCTAGACCCCTTTTTTATTTTAATTCATATTCTTATTAACATTCCCATATTTCCCATCTATTATCCTATCTATTTTAATTTATTATTAATTTCCATCAATTATCCCCTAATCCTCATCTCATTATCTAATTAATCCTAATTATTCCTAATTTCCCTTCTCTAGGTTGTTTATCACCCCTAAACCCCCTAGTTCCTAATCCCTAAGCTTTTTCTAGCTTTTATTTAATCCATTTTTATCCCCACCTACCCATATCACTTCCCTAGGAAACCCTAACCCGCCTAAATGCTTTAAAGCACTTATCCTAATCCATAAAATCCCCATCTCTCAAATAAATCATCCTTTCATTTCGAATGGACAAGTTCCTCGTAGATTGCGCAGAGACTCCGTCTGTGTCATCATCAACCCTATAAGGCCACATTTACCTCTCCTCCCAAAGGGAGGCATAATCTAAAATTTCTTGCACTTTTGCATCCTATCTTCGAGTCCGAGATTTTTTTCATAGTTGCTCTGCATCTTCTTTCGAGTCCCTGGAGCTTATTTTCATCACTTATGGAGACTTTAGGGAGATTGTCTTTATCTTATATTTGTTTATTCTATCATTGCTTATCATTGCCATTATTTTTCAAATCACTAATGTTTTGCAGGTCCATATGCCATCAAAATTTCAAATCCGGCTTCTTCTTTGAGTCATTTTCTTTGCATGTTGTCCATCGAGCCCATCCACACTTAACCTTGTTTAGGACCGCCTGTGTCTCCGTCACTTTTTCAGTCACCATCGACCCAACCCTTTGTTTTTATCCATTCTACCTCAGAGGTCCAAATTAACCTCCCTCTCTATTTCTCGTCATCTTATTTAGCACTCGATATGTCATTCTACTTCTCTTTCACCAATTTCATTTTATTAGCCTTCGGTCACCAGAAATTAAGCCAAGTTACCATCAACCCATTTCTGCTAGCCATATAATCCACCCAAACACTCATTCTCTTGTATCATGTTTATTTCCTTGTCCCACACCTTTCTCGTAGGTCTCTCGTTAGTGTTTTCACATGTTTGTGATCATCTCGATCTACACTAAGATCCCTCTAGATCTGCATTTTCAGCTTGTTGTCTAGATCCATCAGCTCAGTCATCGTAGACCCACTCCTATATAACCTAGGTCACCATCGACCTAGCCATGTAATTTTTCTTTGTGTTGATTTAGATCAGATCTACACTTTCCATCCATTTCTATAATTTCAGATTCTATTTAGTTTCAATTTTTGCATGTTATTCAGTCCTTTATTATTGATTTTATCATATTTTATCAAACACGAGGGTTGACATCTGCATAAGGAAGTTAACGCTTCTTGGAACCGAATTCGTTGGGTAACCCCCTCATATACCATCTAATCCATTTTCCTCTTAGTTACCTTTTTTGTGTAGGTTCATCAAATTTGCAGTAGTAAAAGTATACTTTGCACCCGTCCTTTCATCACTATCTTCTTCCAAGGTACCTTAAACCCTTGCATCTTTAAGTTGCTTAGTTTTCTTTTCAGAACTAATTCACTAGTCTATATAGGAAAGAGAAAACTTGGTCAATATTACGGCACACACACAAGTGGTACAACCCTTTTAGGTGTCTCTCTTACAATTCTTTATTCATTCGTCATTTTTCATATTTCTTCCATTTTTTACTAATATCAGTAGGTAGAGGCATTTATTTTGCTTGTTCGTGTTGGGATTTTGGATTGCTTGGATTTTTCTCTTTGCTTTCTTCATCTTGAAGATCAGATAAAAAGGAAAAGCGCTCTCCAAGTATTCTCCTTTTTGTCTTATTTTCTCCTTTTTGCATCACATTTTCCCTTCCTTGTGTGTTTTTTCTCATCAAAATTCCACATTTGGTTTTGGGCTTAAAATAACCTCTTGCATCCTTGCTTGTAAATCTAGTATAAGTAGGGGTTTAATTGGTTACATTTCACATTCTATCACACACAACCAAACTCACACATAGAGACATTCCATACCAAGTGGAACTGATTGGGATTTCATCACCTAACAGGAAATTCATCGTGATGTTATGGCTATGTTATAAATCCTATACAGACTTGGGCCTCATATACCTTTGGGTATATTGAGGACTCCATATCCATAACTACCCAAAACCAACCTTATATTTCCATTTCCTAGGATCCTTTGTTATCCACTCCCCTTTTTTCTTTTTCACATCCTTTAATCAAGATAAAGAAAACATTGCATGCTTATCTTGTTTTCCTTAACTAGTGTAGCTCAAGTTTTCTTGTTTTGTTTCATTCCCATTATCATACACTCTCTAGATAAGAAAATGGAATAAAATATTGCATTAAACAATCCCATCATTCCATCCCAATCAACTTCCATTTTTTCCATTTTATCATTTAAGCCTATGGTTACCTCTTCCATGGTCACCCAACCTTTGATCATCAATGTGCCTCATCAAGAACCTCTTGTTCAAACCACCACCCATGATGAGACCAATCCTTTCTTACATCATCAATCCATCCCATCTAGACCAACTACCCCTCCATCAACTACATTGGTCAAGCTTTGGGCATCCCATTATCCCTCATGGTAGTGTGGAGTTCCAAGATCTTCTTGATGTTAATCCCATAGCTCTCCATGATTACCTTCTTAGGAAGTCAACCCAACTCCTATCGATGGGAATCCTCTCCAAAAATCTATGGTTACCATTCCAACCCCGAAATAACCCAAGTTCTTTCTTCGTAACTTACGGTGTTTTTCCTAGATCTATGAATGAGCTTGCCATGGCCCAACATGAGCTTGATCCATCTTCTTCTACCAATCCTCCACCTCATCAAACCACTCAACTAGTCACACCCATTCCTCCTAATTTACCTCTAATCAACACAACTATCACCACTTCCATTCCTATCACCTCTTTAGCCACCATCATCACTAGTGTCCCCATCCAATATTTTCAACAAAACCAAACATTTCCTCCCATATCCAAACAACATAATCATTCTTTACCCCTCACATCACATATACATGAAAATGTCATCACCTCCCAACCTCCTCTTATGAGTGCTTCTCATTACATAGTGTCTAATCCACCTCCTCAACAATTTCAACCCATCAACACTCATATCCCCACTCATCATATGCCTCAACAACCAACCCAATCTCAACAATCACATTACATCCCCATTTCTCAACATCAACCATTGCAACAACCTATCCAATCTCAACCCATGACCTATATTCATCCTCATCAATAAATTCCTCAAACACCTACTCATCCAAAAGCTTATCAACCACCTTATCAAGCTACTTCCCACATCACACAATCACAATCCCATCCAACCACTTCAAATGACCCCATGCATGCTTTGATGAATAGGTTGGCTAGCCTGAGGACAATACATTGGGACCCAAGGTCACATTATCTTATGAACAATTTCAAGAACGACCATCCACCCATCAGGTCCCTATCAAACCTTATCCCGTCATTAGGAACTTCCAAAATTCACCAAGTTTAATAGTAAGGAAGATCCCCAATAACACCTTCATGCATTTAGGCATGTGTGTTATCTCATTGCCCATGACCAAGAACTCATACTTCAAAATTTTCGTATTTCCTGGCCGTTCTTACATTAGATCGGGTACAATGGCATCCCCAAAACTCATTGTTCTCATTTACCCAACTTGAGAAACTCTTCCAAGAAGACTTCTCAATAAATATTATGTGCAAGATCACCATCACAAACCTATACGACATTCAAAAATTCTACGATGAGCCTATTGTATACTTTTTCACACGATGGCATGGAATCATAACCAATTATCAATATCCCTTCCACATGCATAAAGATTATCAAATTATTTTACAAAGTCAGTGCAAAGCATATCTCATCCAAACTACAAATCCAATCATTTTAGACATTTGAAGAAGCCTTCACTATGGCTCATAAACTTGAGACTTGTGCCCTTGAGAAAGGACAACTTAAAATTAAATCAAATAATCCAAAAACTAAGTTTACTAAGCCATCTAAAACAATTGAAAATCCAAGAGTGCGGCTAATGTTGCGGTGGATGTGTCTTCTTCTACACCCACCGCTAGTACATGGACCCAACAAAGAGATCCTAGACCTCCACCTAACTACACTCCTCTTGGAGAGACATATAGTTCAATATTTGATAAATTGATGGTGGTCCATCTCATCACGCTTCCCCCATTCAACCATTCGATGAATCAAGACCCAAGAACATGTGGTATCATGAGGATTAATATTGTAAATACCACTAAGTTCACGGACATGATATAGAAAGGTGTCGAACCTTCAAGGATCTTGTCCAAAAATCATTGACCAAGGTGACCTTCAAGTGGATAACCCTAACGCACCTCCAAATCAACCACTTGATGTTTTTAAACAACCATTTCCTAATCATGCGCCAACAAATCAAACCACTCCTCCTACATCTCAACCACCCAATGCTCACACCATTAGCACCATCAACACTACCAACATTATTGATCAAGATCTTACCCCATCAAAAACTCCACCTACTTCACCAACTATTACGCTCACTTCCTCTTAGACATTGTCCCTATATCATCCACAAGATCATAAATCCCCACATCAAGCCAATATTCACCTTCTTTAGATCTCATCAAACAAAAATTACTTCCTCCACTAATATAAACCACACAACCTTCAGACCCTCTAGTTGAGATCATTTTCATTCCTCCCAAGGGTACTTCTTCACAAGAAAAATATAAGACCCTTGGCATGTTTCCTCAAAGGTCTCTTTCACATCCCCATAAAAGATAGAAATTCCTCCACCTAAGATCAAACAATCCAATGCCACATCATCTATCTTAGGACCACATCCATCTCTCCTAGGACCAGCACCTTCATCCAAAACATCAAAATCAATCAATCAAACCAAACCAAAATCATCCAACACTTCTTCTTCTAGAACACCAACCATCACTAAACCTAAATCCAAGACATCAAAACCTCAAAATATTCAACCATCCAAGTCATCTCACACATACACATATTAAATATTCACCTCTTCTTCTAAATCTAAGAATTTTCACAAAGATAAGGCACCTTTTAATACTTTAGTTGAATCATATGCAGAGGTCCTTCTACACTTGCTCCAAATTTATGCCATTACACTTCAAGGCCTTTGATGTACATAGTAAGAAGCCATCATGGTTTTACTCCAACCTCATTTGTGCTTATCACCGCACCCTAGAAATGACACATAACATCAGTAAAGCACTCTAAACCATTGTCACAATATTATCAAGGAAGACAAACTTATTCAAGCAAAACAATCCCCTCCTTTTGTTTCACCTAATTTTTGATTTGATTTAAATGTAATAGGAAATAGTTTAGGAGGAATACTTGTGATATGTAGGTCAAAGGTTGAATGCATGCATTACTAAATTTTAGATCCAAGCTGATCATGAAGAGATTCCCTTTAGCTAGGAGGAACTACCCGTATAAGAAACACAAAAAGATCAACCAATATTAAGTAAAGCAAGAATCGTGAGGACCGCCTAACAAGGCTAGATCCTGGGGAAGCGTTATGCTTCCTCAAATGGCTATCAATCCTCTATTTAATACAATTCAATGTGAATAAGAAACTGAAATAAATAGGTCCTATTGCAATGTAATGATTTAGGTTTCTCATACACACAATACACTAGATTTTATGCTAGATATTAAAATAACACTAAATTTACTTAAAACTCGTGTTTTTTTAGGTCGAGACAATTCATAAAGGTCCCATAAGGGTGTGGGGACTGAGATTGGTTAAAGATGGGTTGATTTGGGTAGTGGGAAGATTTCTTGTCTAAGAATGTGAAATGAATAGAGATTGATATCATTCTGGGTGAATGATGCCTGATATAGAGACTAAACCAACAAAGTGTCAGGGAACCAACTTTCGGTAGGGAAATAGGTAGACGTTATTAAAAATGATTTTTAGAGATCTCTATGATTGCACAAAGAGTGAGGTTAGTGTGGTTTTGGTTGTAATATGCCTTAGAAGACTCATGGGATACTAAGAAGGAGGTTTAGAATGGTGAAAAGGCTTGGGGTGATGAATAGCAGTTGGTGGGAAGAAGGTGATCTACGGGTAATAGAAAATATAAAATACTAAAAAGAAAGAGATCCATAGTGGGATAAGCACAAATGATTAAGTCCCAGTAGACTTACTTGGTGTCTTGTAGATCTTGTGAGTGAACGTGGTGAGTGGTTAATCGGAGAGGAGGTGCTTGAGTCGGTGTATAAGTATAACTTGTGTGATCCTGTAAGTATTCCAACACTGAAGGAGAACCAGATGCTTTTCTTGCACCGTGGTTGAGTATTTTACATCTTATGGATGTAGAGAGGCTTTTGATTCTCCCTGAATGCAATAATGCTCCAATAACTAAATGACCAACCTAGGTAAAAGGTTTCCAAGTTGTATATAAAGTAACCAATGGTGGTTAGGTGACCAATGTCTGGTTGAGGAACAACCAATGTCGGTTAAGGTGAATAAGTCTAGGTTTTCCAAAAATAGCCTAATATTTTCTATCTTTGGCATGATTTATATCCTTAATCCAAGTCTCAAGTGATAAAGTCCACCTAGATAAGTATGAGTTCTTCTAGGAGAGGTAGTGGGAGTTAATGCTAGGTTTAGAATAAGTCTTAGTTAGTTAGGATTGGTATAGAATTAGTCCTAGTTAATTAATAGATTGTGAATGGGTCTTTGAGTGAGGTGGATAGGTGAGTTGGCTATAGGTGAGGTGGATGGGTGAGGTAATTAATTAATTTGATTATTGTAATGAAATTAATTAACATGTGTGCACTAGGGACATGAGTGGGTATAGTATGAATTTATTTAATTGATGGGGGTTAAGGGAATGTGACCCAAATTTGGTGTCTACATTTTCCCCTTTTTATCGTGTAGCTTGTATTGGTAAGTGATGCTGACAAAAATAGGAATTCGGTATCCTCAATATGAGTATAGATTAGGTTTCCAAAGTATGGATGAAAGTGATCCCCTCAAACCAGAACTCGATGAGGTAGGAAACAAAGTCGGTGAATGGTTTGATAAATAGGAAGTGAATAAAACAAAAATGGATGGATGGTGTAGGTAAGGGTAATGGTCGGGTTGGGTAATAGGTAATGGAAATTAAACACACAAACATGTAATAATTGTGATAAGGTACCAAGTTAAAGAGCTTATAAACTCTACTTCGTCAAAGGTCAATAGGTTTATCCAAACAAGTTGAAGTGGTTTAGGTATCCAAGGTATAGGATATGGTCTTGAATCACAACTAGGAAAGGTGGAGGAACGGGTATTGGGTGTTGTTCCAGGGAACCAAAGGTTTGGTTAGGATAAACATCATGACATTAGGCAAGGTAAGGTCATTAGGCTAAATAACATGGGTAGAAACATCACAAGTTATAGTGAGTACATAAATTCAAACGCCTAATTGGAAATGTAGGTCAAGGCATAGTAAGGCTGATGTGTTGGTAAATAACATGTCCCTAAATGTAGTTAAGGAAATGTATAGGTAATATAGGCTTGTGGGTGAGTTGTAATAGGTGTGGGTAAGGGTGAAAGGTTGTTTGAGAAACATGGGTTGGAGGCAAAGTGGGCATAGTGTGGGTCAAATGGTTATGTCATGTGTGACCGATGATGAGCTTATAGCTTAACTCTCATTGTCATTCTAGGGCACGTCCCCGACCGATGTCATGGTCATGTCAATTATGGGCTAAAAAGGTAAAATATGTGTTTTACGAGATTCATTTGTTACTTTTCCATTTGTGGAAAATGATAGAGAAGAAGTGGAAAGTGGAAAAGTGATGGTACGAGGTCTCTAGCTGAGCTAGCGAGTGACTAGTGGGTGATTAGAATTTGCAAGTGGGTCCACGAGATCTAATGGAGATATTTAATTGGTGGGAGTTGCATGGTTGGAGTTTGGCATGGTGGAGGCAGGAGAGGGAGTGGGAGGACCACCGACATAGAGACCGTGGAGGTGCCATTATGGAGACGACAATGATTAGAGGTAGGAGGAATTCTAAACCTCTTATTTAATTTATAATTTTGGTGCTAGATAGATGGATTGATGATGCATGCATCGTTGATGGATACAAGAAGTGGTGGGTGGCATAGCTATGGGTGGCAACCACCGAGGCTAGGGTAGCTTGATTTAGTGACAATCATAGTCTAGAGGGATACATTATAGTGGTCGTGGCTAGCTACCCTAAATATGATTATAGGGTTACAGGATAGATGACAGGACAGAGGCACATGTGAGCACCTTCCAGCATTGGTGATGGCCTTATAGGCCCAAGTAACATAGGCATAGGCTCCCGCATAGGGTGGAGATGGGAATGGAGGACAAGTAGTTGCCTTATAGGAATAGGTGACCAGATTACATAGATAGTTCACCATTACATAGGCATAGGTCATGGCCTCGAGGCCCAGGTAGCATTGACACATGTGTACTAACATAGACATAGGGATAGGGTCCCATAGTACAAGAACCTACACCAAGACATGGTACACTCTTGGTCAGGAAGAGTTCATAGGGGTTAGACCGATGACACCACCTGCACCGTATCCATGACGAGGTTTAGGATGCCCTTAATGGGGCTCACTATTATTAGGACCATCTAGCACCACAAGGATTGATTTTCCTTCATATGCTGAGTGCACCGAGCCTAAAGCAGCTTAGTCACTTAGTGGACTAGAGTCATGACTCATAGTTCGATAGCATAGGAGGTCACAACCCTAGAGACATGGCCATGGTGAGGTTACTAGTTCTCAAAGCGGGGAGCCATGAGGGCCGCGGGGAGGAGGAGACATGTGAGATCAAAGAGGATGGCATCGTGTGGAGGTGAGTGATAGTGTACTATTAGTTTTATTTTTGATATATATATATATACCATTCCCGTATGCCAAGACATGAGATGTATATGATCTTTGTGGAGATAATCGATATTTATTTATATCTATGTATATATGTATTGATACAAAAACACCCATTATATAGTTGATGATTCGAATGGATGGAGGATGTACTCATTTTTCATTTCCATTGTTATTGTGTATTATGGAAACTAGTGAATCAAGGCATGATTGAGTCGAGGTCATGATGGAGTCGTGAGATAGGCATGGTGGAGTTTAGGTGATTTGGGCATGATGGATTTGAGGTCATGTAGGCATCATGGAGTCAGTGTTATGCATGGTGGAGTTTAGGTGATTTAGGCATGGTGGAGTTTAGGTGATATAGGCATGATGGAGTTGAGGTCATGTATGCATGATGGAGTCAGGTATAGGCATGGTGGAGTTCTGTGATTTAGGCCGATGGAGTTGAGGTATATGCATGGTTTGGTCATATGTTTTATGTTTGATTTAGTTTCCAAGTTATTGGTATTATGGGAAATAAATGATGATGTATATGCATGTTGTGGTTTAAATTTCCAAGTATTTGATATCATGGAAAATGTGAAATGAGTTAGGTAGAATATGGATATGGTGGTAAAATGGTAAATGTGATGAAATAATGCATGTTTGTTGTGATATATTAATTTCCAAGTTTTTGTGTGAATAGAAACTAACTAGGGTAGAATATGCACATAAAAAGGGGGGAAAATTGGTAGAAAAGTGGCTAAGCTAACCTCCAAGGGCCCCATGCCCTCGTAGTGTTCCTACATAGCCCCAATGAAAAGGGGCCTCAAATGATGTAGTTCTCCCATAAGCTGTTTGGGAAGAATATGATGAGGTAGATGAATGGGTTGGTAGGTTTTAGGCATGATCAATCTAGGTCATTTAAGCAAGTTTGAGTTTAGTTCATTTAGGCATGGTTGAGTTTACGCTATATAGGCATGGTTGTTGGCTATGGTGAATAGATATGGGTGATTTTGGTGAAAGAGGAATTCTTAAATGTAGGTGTCAAAGGTATGGTCTGTGTAGGAGGATCAATAAGTAAGAAAAGAGGTGAATGGTAAGAGGAGACAAAAGTGCCACCTAATTGATAAGAACCATTACGAGTCTATCATACCAAAGATTGGCTTATGAACATAAAACCCTAAAGGCATTGCATGATTGACTATTTAAGGGTGAAGAAGGTCACATGATCACAAAATGTCACATGTGTGGCACGTCCCTTGAGTAGGTAGAAAATTAGAAAGGAAAGGTGGTGAGGTGAAAGAGGTTTTTGTAGTGTACTCCTGGTGTGAGACAACATGCCTCTTTGGCAAGATACCCAAGATCAAAATAGGTGAGTCCATGAAGAAAAAGTTAATTTTTTTTTTTTATTTTTTGTTTTATAAAATGATCGATACAGAAGTATATGTGTGATGAATGGAATATCTCCTTGAGGTCTTCATAAAGATGATTGATGTGGAAAGCTTTAGAATATTTTATTTTATTTTTATAGGAATAGTCTTATTTTTGTGATAGACTATGTATAGCTTATGGCTAGCTTCCTTCGAGGGAGTCTATTTATAGTATAAAGATAGAAAGATATATTCCCTTTTGAGGGAGTCATATTTTTCTAGAAGTTTTGACTCAAGGAATTTGAATTTGAAAAAAAAATCCCGTATATTAATTTTGAATTGTTTTTTTGGACTTTTAGGTCATGGACAAGACTATAAAGAAGTATAGGATTCTTTTATGAAGACAAAACCATAGCACACAGAGGTTAGCTATGAAAGAGAGGTTTTAAGTGATGAAAGACCATGGGATTCCATCTTGAAAAGGATAAAAAGTATCCATGAGAATCATGCCATGAGTAGAGCCATGGTACTCATATTGAAGATAAGGCTAAAAGGTGATGGGTAATCACATGATTCTTATTTAGTCGTTGATCCTTAAAATAGGTAAGTGGAAGGTGAATGTTTCTCAAGGGACAAGAATTTAATAGAAAAAGGTGATATATGACTTGATTCAACAATAGAATGGTCAAAGATGCAAGGCATTGAGGGGCTCAAGTTCATTTTTACCTTCGAGTGAAGATAAACGATAAGCACCGATCCATAAGCATGAGTAATGATATAGGGTCCAAGCCAATTAGGAACAATTTTCCCAATTACTTTTCTCCGCTTTTGTTACATGTTGATTTTCCTACAGGATGAGGTCACCAACCCGGAAGGTTCATTCTGGAAACGTTTATCATAGGTAGGTTTGTTATGTTTTTGATAGATTTGGAGGTGATCGAGAGCATCGAGACAACGTTCATCTAATAACTCGAGTTGTACAAACAATTCTTCCGGAAAAAAATCATAATAATTGAGAATATCTTTGAGTGAGATACGAAGAGATGGAATTTGGACTTCGATCGACAAGAAATTTTTTTATACTATAGACCAAAGAAAAAGGTTTCGTAGTAGTTGAGGTACAAATACTAGTACGATAAGCCCATAAGGAAAAAGGAATGTGTGTGTGCCAATCCTTACTAGTATCATCAACCACTTTCATAAGAATTTTGTTTAAGTTTTTGTTGGTTGATTCGGATTGACCATTTTTTTATGATAATAAGGTGAAGAAGAACTGAGTTGAATGTCGAAGGCATCACAAAGTTTCCGTAGAAATTTTATTTTTAATTGTTTGCCATTATCGTTGATGAGGCGGTGAGGAACACCAAAGCGAAAAATGATATGATGATTGATGAATTCATATATTTTCTTAGATTTTGTAGAAATAAGAGGTACAGATTATACCCATTTAGTGTAATATTCATAAAGTAGCGATAATAATCCATTGATGAAGATTGGGAAGAATGAGGGTTGATCTCTTCGAAAAGAACTAAACCCCATCGAGAGAAAGGCCGAAGGTATCATGCGACCTATAAGGCATGACTAAGGGTGTGATGAAGATTAGAGTGTTGATGAAACTTCACAAACTACTTGACATAATCATAAAAATCATGGTTTAGGGTGGCTAATAATATCCCAGCAGGATGCGCTTAGAACAACTAAGCCAATCGAAGTGACCCCCAAAATCCTATCGTGAACTTCCTTGATGGTGTATGGAATTTTAGAACTCGTAAGGCATCGTAAGAGGATAGTGTCAAAACTACATTTATAAAGAAGACCACCCATGATGACATAGTGAGAGAAACTTTTGAGAAAGGCTTGTTGTCCATTACGAGTAAGATCTAGAGGTAGAATGGAAAGGGAAAGGTAGTCAACAAACTGCTTATACCAAAGGTCACGTGGGTCAATTTCAATGTTTGTTGGTTATCAAACTTACACCGCGTCTAGGATCCGAAAGATCTCGGGGATGTTTGAGACCACAATGGAACCATCCCTAAGTTGTGGGACCTTGCACGCTTGGGACGGATCTCCAGAGAAGGCCGGTTCCTCTACCTACCTCTAACGCTACTGCTACTCCTAATGTTGAAAGAAAATCCTAGACTAAACATGCCAAGGGACCAGGGATAAAAGGATGTGCAAAGGGGAAATCTTAAGCTAAGGAAGGAAGGATCACACCATGGAAAGGGTTGATCTCTCCACAAGTGGCAAAGGAAACAGAGTAGGCGTGGGAGAAGAGGGCGAGATGACGCACGCCACGCATAAACATGCGGCTCAACCTTCCAAAGTGAGTAAAACACATGAACATGGGGAGTGCAAATGGGAATACGCATAAAAGATGCCATAAAACGTAAACAGGAGGTAAGATACAATGAAAATGAGAAAGGAAGTCAAGAGTTCCAAAAACATGATTTATTTCTTAAGGGATCCATAGTCATTTACATTCACGTAAGGAGGTGAAATTAAATTATAGAGACCATGCCAAGGTCTGAAACCCATGGGAATTTGGCCACCATTTTGTCACAAGTGCCATTACAACAAAGAGGGATCCTTTTTATAAAGCAAAAATTGTTATTTATAGAAGGAGGAGAGAAGAGAAGGAGAAAAGGAGGAAACTCATATTCAAATCTTCAACCACCAATAACAAGTGATAAATTCTTGCAAAACCACTTGTGAAGTTATTTGATGTGCTTCCCCCATGTCTCTGTTTGGCATGTGGAAGAAGGAAGAAAGCAAGATTTGATTGAAATCTAGTGGTTGAGGTTGATTAGATGTGTGCATTGATGAGCTGAGAGACGTTTCCCTATTTTCCACCTACCAAATCCCACCTACATTTAAATTTGAATAGTCCAACATGTATCTTGTCAGGTCAAGAATCCTCTCTCGACAAGCCTAAAGTAGCACGCCAATCAAAGCTTTCAGAGCAGAAGATATGGCTTCCGTAAGATGTCGAGTAGTTTGGGGAAGTAAGACACATGGCGCGCGTGGATCAATGAATGAGTTAGTCAAATGTTCATTTATATTGTATTTTCTACCACGTGTCACACACTCGGTTGGTTGCTCGTGATTTAGTGCCCTAGTGGTGCACTTTGATAGGTTGTGTGCATCACACTCAAGTCTGACAAAAGATGACATGGCACAAAGTTGATTCGTGCGTAATAGGCGCAAGGTGCGAAAGCAAAAGGTAGGCATGCAAAGGGGAAAAAAAAAAAGGAATGCACATGTGGAAGTGCGTGCATAGGAGGAATAGGAAAATATTTACAGGGACAAGTATGGTGAAGAGGCGATGAAGGAGCGTAAGGAAAAGGAAGTGGCAAGGCACAAGCTGCGAAGGTATGCGAGGGACTTATCCGATTCGGGAAGGCAAGTATATAGAGAGGTACGCGCAAGGAGTGCGTGCGATAGGATAGGAAAGAAAGTATATGCATAGAGAGAAGGCGAAAAGGGAAATTTAAGGAGATAAAAATGTAGAGGAAGAAATAGGAAGGCGTGGAAGGCACGTGCAGAGGAACTAAAATTGTGCCAAAGTATCAAAAGAACAATCTTGAGTGCACGCAACTTGAAATGTGAAACATCAAAGTTAGAATGAAAATATAAGTTATCCAAGTAACTAGGATAGTTATTTGGATAATGATTTTCTACAAGGTTGATGTCTAGGATTAGATAAGATAAGGTGATTGAAAACTTTGTACACATGTTGACAAATATTTTGAAATTAGTCGAGGATGAGCTTTATTAGAGATTTGAGAGGAAGGGGACGTAACATATGTATCTAAAAATTTACTAGTGGAACACAAGGTGGTCGGGAAGTTCATAACGATCAAAGGTAGTTAAAAGTATATCAACATGATGTTTAGAATTTTGAAGTATCTTGTTATGACATTGGTATATACCATTAACTTGGTTCACAACAAGTTGAGAGTCACCAAATATATTAATTGATTTAACATCTAAGGCTATGGTGGTTTGAAGACCTAACATGAGTGCTTCATATTCAACGATATTGTTAGTACAATCAAAATCTAGTTTGAAAGATAATGGCATAGGCTCACCATCAAGAGGAATGAGGATAACTCGACACCACCCCCACGCTGACATTTGGAACCATCGAAGAATAAGGTCATCTAGTAAACGGTATCATCCAAGGAGAGGGTAGCGATGGATTCATCAAGGAAATCAAAGTTAGAGGATTGGTTTCTGAGAGAGGTGCATTTGTGAGTTGGTCAACAATTGTTTGTCCTTTGACAAATTTTTGATGGATGAATTCGAGATATAGGTCAAAGCAAAGATAGGCATGAGCCAACATCTGGAAGACGTTGATGTTGGTAAGGCTTAGCATTCATGTAATGTAAGGGCTTAGTATTGGAGAAAACAAAGGTTTTGTGGTTGAGTAGGTGTTGGAAAAGTTTAGGTGACAAAAACTAAGGCTAAATCGAGTTTTTCGGGGTGTGATTATATCTAGTTTCGTAGTCTAAAAGCATACGACTTATATAATAAAATGCTTTCTCCCTATATTTCTCGTCACGATGAGCAAGCATGACACCTAGGGAATGATGAGTAGCAGAAATGTAATATTAAAATGGTTGTTCATCCTTAGGTGGAATGATCACAAGTGGTTGGAGGAGGTATTGTTTTAAGGCATCAAAGGTGTCAGGTATTCATCATCCCATTTCAAGGAGACATCCTTTTTAGAAGATGATGAAATGGATGACAACTATTAGAAATTTGAGAGATAAAACAATGAATAGAGTGTAACTTTCCTTGCAAACTACAAAGTTGACAAAATTTAGTAGGTGGAGGCATTTCAAGAATAGCCTTGATTTTAGTGGGATCAACTTTAATGCCATGTAAAGAAACAATAAAGCTAAGAAGCTTACTGTGAGAGAACAATGAAGATACACTTCTTAGGTTAAAGGTGTACACAATATTTGATGAGACGACAAAAGATAACCTTAAGGATTGTAAGGTGTTTGACATGATGTTTCAATTTGGCAAGAATATCATAAACATAATCTTCCAATATGATGCATAATGTCATGAAAGATATAAGTCATAAATTTACTGATACATGTAGCACCAACATTTTTAAGGCCAAAGGGAATGACATGGTAATAAGGTTCCCTAAGGAGTGATGAAGGAGGTTTTGTGTTTATCTTCTCGGGGCGATTAATATTTGGTTATAACTAAAGAAACCATCCATGAGTGATGGAATCTCATGGTCTGGAAGTGAGGTCAACTAGTTGGTCAATACTAGGTCGAGGAAATTCATCTTTGGGGTAAGCTAAGTTATGGTTACGGAAATCCATGCAAATGAGGAGTCCCCTTGTCACTTTTGTGATAGAACGATGTTAGAGATCCATGGGGATAATCAATGGGTAGGATGAAGGAAATTGAAAGAAGGTATTGGAGTTTTTTTCGACAAGAAGGGAAATGCGAGGTGCATTTTTCATGCCTTCTGCTTCACGAGTTTGGCATCAGAATGGTTATGATATTATGGACCATAATTTTTATGTCAATACCTGGCATATCAAAGATAGGACTAAGAAAAAGTGTTGCTATGACCTCGAGGAAAGAAGTAAAATCTTCATCGTTGAGCAACATCTAAATATTGGCCTATTTTTAGAATGTGGTCATCATGAATGTGAATGTTGATTTCAATGGTCGATTCATTCAACATGGTTTGCATCTCAGAAGGTAATGACTGGTGAATATAAGAATCTTCCACACCAAGGTAGGTGAGAATAGACTCATCGTCCTGACATTAAATGATGTTAATAGAAGGTGTATCATCATCGATCATGTCAGATACAAGAAGGGAAGAGAAGAGGGAGCCTTGTCATCTCGCCGATAAGTCGAGGTTTTAGGGAAACGATGTTTACAAAAAAAAAGTTAAGAGGAATGGATTCTAGATCCATAGACTCTATAGGTGAAGGTGGTAAAGTTGGTGAATGGGGTGGGGATGTTTATCATCCTTAATGAGTTCGACTCGGGCCTTCTTGGGAGGTGGTTCAAAAAATCCAATACCACTGTGGTATTTATTCTTACGAGTGGTGTAATGAATGGCATAGATGGCGACCTTGTTCATATAAGTCAAAGCCAAATCCCTTCCAAGCATAATGATGGAGGAAGGTTTTTTGCGATGTGGTGTTGGTGAGGGTTTGAAGATCAAGGATAATGGTTGAGTTTTGGAAGGTGGCTGTGTGAGTAGTAGAAGCATCAAGTCCCCATACGTTAAGTTGGTACGAAGGTGGGGAGGACCATAAGGGAAAACCTCACCTATGTGGTGATCATAATGGGATGTTGGTGAAGGTTACCATACTCTCGAGGAGTAAGGAATGTGTCTATGTTATAAAGGCGGTACTCCCCGCAGTGAGGCATCAAAACCACCTTCTAAAGGATCAAGAGTGCATATGTGGGTAGGGAATGGATGATTCACTAGTCATTCGGGGAAGAAGAAGCATTAGTTATTTGAGAAGTAGATGGGTCGGGCCGTTGGATGGGTCAGCTATAGAAGTGTGGTAGCAAAGTGGGAATAGAGGAGTTAGTTTTGGAAGATGTAGTGGCAACATTGTGGATGATGCAAAGTTGGTCAAGAAGAAGTGGTAGTAGTGGTAGATGCCTTAACTGGTATAAGTACATCATGGGTCAATAAAACATGTTACATGTATTAAATGGTGAAGGGTTGGCTAGAATGGTATAGTTGTGTCCTTCATGTTCAAATTTTAAACAACGATGTACTCATTCAAGGAACATAACCCATGGTTCGTGGATCCAAGGTCGCCAAGTAGCATGTTCAGATCGAATTCCCTCTAAGACATAAAATAATTTAGGAATGGTATAAGGGCCTACACGTAATGTGGAGAATGATGGTTCTAAGGGTGGAAGTCATGACATCATTGAATTAATGCGTGCATAACTCGGTTATTATGTATGAAATTGGTAGGGATGCACATTTGGTTATATGCATGGGAGTTAATGATGTTGATATCGACACCACCTTTGATCGTAACATGTCAAATGTTTATATTATCAATGTAGACAAAAATAAATAGGTGGGATCTGTGGATCATCCGATGGGAGAGGTATAATCTTGTCGTAAGAAAACCGAGAGTGGCTACTTGATCAGGGCAGAGGGCAGTGGAAGGGGATGACGTGCATGAGAGAGGCCACATGATGAGGAGTGATAATAGATGTAACAAGAGTAGGGTCATTAGGTAGAACCTCAATAGATTGCAAAACCTCAATGAGGACCTATCAATGAGACTCATAGGTTTGGACAAGGTCACAAAGATAGTATGAGAGGATACTGTGTAATTTTTGAGCATTATATGATGGGAAACCCCATCAGAAATAGGGTATGTGGGTCCACAGATGGTGATTTTTGGTGCAGGTATAGATGGAATATTGGGTAAAAGAGTGGCGAATGAGTTGTTTGTTTCTCCTTTCCTTTTCCTTCTATGATCAAGTGGTAATTTGAACCATATTAATATATGGTGAAGGAGCAAGTGAGTCGTAATAGGTGTAACTATAGGACATGAAAACATATGGTGAGAGGGCATATGCTAGTTTTGTGAAAACAATGTATCACATTCAAATTTTGGTGGATGTTTTGTTAACTCTCTTATGCGTAAGACCATATTGATCTCAAATATTGGAGGATAAAAGGGTTGTGGAGGGGGATGAAGGTCACCTAATAGATGTGAGTTGAGGAGTGTGGTGATAGGGGCAGGTGGAATAGGGTCTTCATCTAAAAGATATTCATCGTCAAAGTTTTCTTTGAGAGGACATACTGAGAAGAATAATCTTAAGAGCCTTATAGTTTTCCAAATCATGCCCTAACACATGATGTAAGCACAAATTTTCATATCGTCAAACCCTTCCGGTTTAGGTTTGAGTGGGTCAGAAGGTCTAAGTGGTGGTAATGTGATGATAGAGGTTTCCAAAAGGTTAGTTAGGATGTTGGCATACGACTCGCCAATGGATCACAATGTCAAAGTAAGTGTGGGTCTATATGGAAGTGTGGGTGAATTGGTGGGAGAGGTGCCACCATAGGTGGAATCGATATTGAGTAAGTTTGACCACCGTCTCGTAGGTAGATAACACTGCTTTATGTTTGGATTACACCTTCTGGGTAAATATGTAAAGGGTGGACTAGTTGTTCAAGGTGGTGTAGGTTTATCTACTCCCATGGAAGGTAGGTAAAGGTGAAGAATAAGTGCGTGATGTAGAAGGGAAATCAAATGGGAAGGGATCAAGTTAGCCAAGGTGATAATAAAGGTGCAAAGTGAGGTTTGTAGTAAGAGGCAACGTGGAAGGTATCGTTCAAGAGAAAGGAATGACATACGTAATGATGAGGATACCTGGAAGTGGTGTAGGTATAGGAGGTAAAAAATGATGTAGGTGGTGGTGAAGGTGTAAGTTGTGTAAGTCATTTGGGTGGAATAGAGGATCGTGATGAGGAGGTGGGCTGTTGTGTTTTTGGTTTACCTGGTAGGAGGCCGATTGACCAAGGTTGATGGGTGAGGTCTTAAGATAGATGGAAGTGGTGAAGGTGACAGAGGGGTAGGGGCTATGTGCAGCACATGACTCCAAGAGGTTGGGTATTCCTCTTAGGTGGGGGAATATTCCTTTTGATGACTTGTGAGGATGTGGCTAAATCTAGTTTGATAAGAGGATGGACTGGGCTTGATGTCGGTGATGACTCCCAAAGGTGGCAAATGGGTTTGGGACATAGAGGAAGATATAGGTGTAGGTAAGGTTTTAGGCATTGGAAAAATTTCATTTGATGGTAAATGTTTAGGTGTGGGTAAGGGTGATGAAGAAGAGGTCGCTACAACTAGCATGGGAATGGTGGGTTTGGTTGTCTGAAACACTTTTGGATAAATCGTGGAAGTATCAATAGATAACATTTACATCTAAGTTGAGAAAGGAAGTCAAGGAATCCCCAAAGAATGGAAGTTTCAACATAATCCAAATGGTAGGCTAAATGTGAAAATGACACCGTCTGAGGGGGTGATGTTGATTTGGTAATAATCCCTATAAATAATGTCTATGAGATAGGGAATTTGTTGGCTTTAGACTCTACTAGTAAAAGAGATGAGAGAAAATCAATAGGATCCTTGAAAGCCAATGGATAATTGTCACACCAATAGAAGGGATGATGTTAATGGATCCCCATGGGTAGGGGAGATGACATTTGGATGAGGTAGGTTCATATTTTAGTGAAGAAGAAGGTAAGCATGAATCTCATGTGGGTAGAAGAGTAAGTACCATGGGTTGTTTCGTCATATTGAGATGTGAGTGGGGAAATTACATAAGAGGATATGGCGAATGCCTTTGTGGAGTGGAGAGGGAGATAAGGGAGACTCCTCTATGGGTAAAGGAGAGGATGAAACAATTTCCTCTTTGGATGAATGAGCTCATGCAAGAATCTCCTTGATAGATGGAGCAGAAGAGCCTGGTATGATGTTGAAAACATCACGAACCTAAAAATGTTATCACATTGGTCGAGGGTTCACCAATTTGGTTAAACAATGGGGTGTGATTTGGGAACAAATTCATTAATATGTGAAGATTCTAATTAGGTAGTACATTAGGATTATCCAAGATGAGATCTCCATTATCTAACATTTCTTGGACGATATTTTGAAAGTTATAACTTCATCAATGCCGTTTATAACCTTTAATGCAATGATAGTCAGTAATAATAATTTTCTTTATACCATACATGCATAGATGAGAGGGGTCAAAACTAGTATGTGGTTCGACGGTGGATGAGTGAATGCTCCGTGATTTTAGAAGTTTATCTAAAAGTGAAGAGTAGAGTTATCCTATTAGAGTATATTTCACGCTTCTCAGATTGAACTAAAAATATGAACAAGAGAAATATTGGAAGAAGGATTAGATCGGGTCGATGGGTGAGATGGGTTGGATTTTAAAACTACCACGTTGGTTGATCTTTTTGCTTTAGAGTAACTATTTTATAGTTTATAAGAAGAAGAGGTATCATTTGATTTAAACACAATGTTCTTGTTACGTAATTGTATCTTCTTCTCTTCAAAGGGCATGAATTTCAAGTTTCTAGGCTATGGTGAATGCCTCACAAACGTGGTGGAAGATTTGAACTGGAGAGTGGGTGAGAAGTGTATAACAAAATCCATGGTGAATAATTGTATTAACTCGGGCTTGAGGCACTGAATGTGAGCTCGTTGATCGTGCTCGCCAATGAGTGACAAAGTCTGCATGATAGATTCCTCTTCATATTGGCATGTCACATACAAGTTCGATCATGGTGATATTCTTCGACAATGTCGATAGAAAAATGGTCTAGGAAAGCTTTAGCTACTTGATTGAATGAGAAAATGGAGTTCCTATGTAGCGCACTATACCAATCAAAAGTAGGTCCTATCAAGGACATTGAAAGAATTCGCAAGAGAAAAGCATCATCTTGAGCGAATTAGATAACACCCATGTTTAAAAGATCGCAAGTGCTATCTGCAGATCTTCTTTGTTGTTAAATCAGTTGAATTTAGGCATTCCCAATGCATAGGGTATAGATGCATCAAAATAGACAAGTGAATGGGATCATTGCAAATCTCATCATATGTCGTGAGAGTTACGTGAGCTGTATTACATGTATGATTCCAATGTATGCATATTTTCCATCATCATTTTGATAATATCATCGTGGTCGCTTAAGATGACTAGACAACCCCGTAGATAAGGGCATAAATGAGAAGGATATGATGTGGGACATCCCATTATGTGGTGGTTCCAAGTATGAAAATTGTGAGGGAAGAATATAGGCCTAAATAGATATAGATGGGAATTATCCCGAATAAGCAATAGAAGAAATAGGGGATGTTAGTGATAAGTGTAGGTAGGTGGAGTAAATGTAATGACCTCGTAGAAATCAAGGAAGACACTACATGATGGAGATGACAATGTTTTAGAAGGGAGTATGGGCTGCCAAAACCATTGGTGGTTGAGATGCAATAGGTATATGAGAGGTGGTGGGTGTAGATAGACCTACACTCAAGGAGTTGATAAAGACATGGTTGACATCATAGGAGAGAGATCGACGCCAAAGGCCTAACAGATGCCACAAGTGAGGTACAATAGATAATGATGTCATGCTGGGTCAAGATGGGACACCACAAGTAGTAAGGTGGAAGAGGGGAAGGTCGATTTAGTAGTAAGCTAATGCGGAAGTGGGTGTAAGGGTAGGTGGAATAGCATACACAGCATGTCAGATACAAGCTTCCTCGATGAATCATGGGTAGATTATCGAGCGAGATAGCACTGTGAGAGCAACGAGGTTTTGATCAATAATTCTTAGGAAATCCTCATCACCAATGGGTACTGATGGAAAGAGCCTCGGTCTGGGATCCAGGTGATGAGATTGATGGAGGCGATGGGATAGTGGAGCAAGCTAGAGGCTAGTGTGAAACATGAGAGCGTTAACTTGTTTACTTAGTCAAAACCATGTGAATGATGATAAAGTATTCTCGAAGTTTTTTTGAATATGAAAAAACATGTAGGAGTGGAGAAAATGGTTCCATAAGGTGAAAATCGATTTTTTTTAAAATTGAAAGATTAAAACATGTAAAACCAATGATGGTTGAGTAATGGTGTCGTTGATAAAGGGTAACTGGCGATGCTTGGTCGAGGACTAATACCTATCACTGTGGAAAATAAAAGGACTTGCAAATTTGGAAACAAATGATGAAAATGGAGCAGATCTGGACTTTGACAAAGGATTTCAGAGACACAAAGATATGGTGAGGTAATTGAGGAAATCCAGAAAGAAAAACAATGTGGTGAATGCTACTTTGGTTAAAATGACCAAAACAACAGGAAACTGACAACGTTAGCAAAAACCGATGATGGTTAGATGATGATCACTGACCGATACCGATTATCGTGAAATTTGTGAAAAGATGGAAAAATGAATTTGGTGATTTAGATCAAGTAAAATACCAACCTAGAAACTGAGTATGGCAATGATTGACCCTAACACACTCAAAAAGAGTCGTAATACACCAACTATGATTATGGAGTGTGAAGAAAAAATGGAGAAAATGAACTCACACCTAAAAACACAGATCAAGTAGAAAGCTAAAAAACACGAAATCCTATGTGGTAGATTTTATGTTTTGGATTATGCCATTTTGGACTGACTTGTGAATATAGTAGAGTTTTTGGTTTGATAAAGGTGCCTACAAAATCTCGATAACTATGGATAGTTTCTGTATGTTTTGGTGTGGGGGATCCTTCTTCGAGATTATAACTCGACAGATATAAACCACTTTGGAGCCCATGGTCAATCCTTTCATCGTGTGATCATTAACAACTTCTTCTAGAAAATATGTTGTTCAAGAAAATGAGTAATTTATTCTCAAAGGGTTTGGCATAAAGAAAGAAAGGTGCAAAGTGTGAGCTATGGTTCACTTCGCCCATAACCATCGATGGTCATGACTTCCATCATATAGGTTGCCTAAAATTGTTTTAAATGAGCTACATATGGCAAAGACACATAAATGATATGAAAAGATTTTAGACCAAAATCCACTATGAAATTCAAGGAGAGAAATGATGAATAGGAAACAATATGTCTTTCACCAACGCAATACAAAATAAAAATAAGCATTCTTTTTTAGTCCAAAATATGAGTATCACACGAGACCAAGAAGAAAAAGAATTTTCCAAGGGATGAATTTTAATGTGAAATATTTCAAAAGGAAATAGACACACAATGATTCACCTAGGAATGAACAATGCAAAAGAACCCAAATGGGTCCCACCGGGCGTGCCAAGATGTTTCACCTAATTTTTGATTTGATTTGAAATGGAATAGGAAATAGGTTAGGAGGAATACCTATGATATGTAGGTCAAAGGTTCAATGCACATGTTACTAAATTTTTAATCCAAGATGGTGTGAAGAGCTTCCTTTGGCTAGGAGGAACGACCTATATAAGAAACACAACAAGACCACCAAATAATATTAAATAGCAAGAGTCGAGGACTTCCTATAAGGCTAGATCCAAAAAGCACGATGCTTCTCGAATGGCTATCAATCCTCTATTTAATACAATTCAATGTGAATAAGAAACTGAAATAAATAGGTTCTATCGAATGTAATGATTTAGGTTTCTCATACACACAATACACTAAATTTTATGCTAGATATTAGAATAACACTAATCTATGTAGAACTGTGGTTTTTTAGGTCAAACAGTGTGTCAAAGGTCCAAAGAATGGTCTGGGCAAATGATTGTCAAGTTTGTGTTGATTTTGGTGAGTGGGAAGCTTGGTTTGAGAATGTGAATGACACAGAGACCGATATCGGTCCTGGGTGACCGATATCGTATAGGGATTAAACTAATGCGGTCACAAACCAACATCGATAGGGGAAATAGGTTTTAAATTATTAAAAATTGTTTTAGAGCTCTCGTGGATTACACAGAGAGTTAGGGGTAGTGTATTTTAGGTCGTAATATACTCGAGAAGACTTAGGGATACTATGGAGGTTTATAATGGTTAAAAGGCTTGGGATGATCAATAATAGAGGTTGGTGGGAAGAAAGTGATGTACGGTAACAAAATATTGAATGAAGAAAGATATCCACAGTAGATAAGCATGAATTATCGTAGTCATAGTAATTACTGGTGTCTCAAGATCTCATGGAGTGTAAGTGGTGGGTGGTCGACTTGAGAGGAGGTTCTTGAGTCCACTATCGTGATAAGACAACATGTGTGCTCCCATGAGTATTCCAATGCTTTGGAATTAAAACCCAAATTATTCTTACACCAATCGTGGTTGAGTATTACGCGTCATCTTAATGCTAAAATGCTTTTTGATTCATGCTTCAATGAAATATTTCTCCAATAATCTAAATCGACTAACCTAGGTAAAAGTTTCCAAGTCAGATATAAAGTAACCGATGCTCTAGTAGGTGACAAGCATTGGTTTAGGAACAACTAACATCAATTAATGTGGATAATTCTAGGTTTACCAAAAATAGCTCTGATCGATTCGCTATCTTTTTGTGATTGATATCCTTAATTCAGGTCTTAAGTGATAGATTATGCCTAGATAAGTATGAGTTCTTCTAGAGAGGTAAGTGGGAGTTAATGATAGGTTTAGACTAAGTCTTAGTTGGTTAGGATTGGTATAGAATTAGTCCTAGTTAATTAATAGAATGTGAATGGGTCTTTGAGTGAGGTGAATAGGTGAGTTAGGTGTAGGTGAGGTGGATGGGTGAGGTAGTTAATTAATTTGATTTTCTAATGAAATTAATTAACATGTGTGCACTAGTGGACATGAGTGGGTATAGTATAAGTTTATTTAATGTACGGGGTTAAGGGAATGTGACCCAAATTTGGTTTCTACACCTTCAACCTCCTCATCCATGACCACTCCAAAATCTACATCATCAACTAAATGCACAAGTCCCGCTATTCATCATGGAATGTTGCAACCATCCCACCCCAATCGATTTATCTCTTCTAAGGATGGTCCCCACTTATTCATCAATGTTGTTTCGATATCTACCCAATTTTTCCCACATGATTCTAAATCAACAGCTTCTAATAAAATCTAGGAACTTTGTTGCCATCCCTCCTCTTAAGGAGTTTACCTCATCCACGCCTTCATCAAAACCCAAGGTTGTCATCGCCGCTCCTTCTAACAAGCCCACTTCATCTCCATCATCATCATCAAAACCTAAATTTTCTATCTTAGCCGCTTCTCAACCAATCAACAAAACATTTCCCAACAACTTCATCAAGCCCCGATTAAGATGTCACTTTATGAGCTTATACAAAGCTCACCTGATCATAGACATGATCTTACCGATGCCTCAAATGTATCCCAACATCTAGTGATGAGACTCAACCTCGTGATCTCTCATAGGGGAACTCGCACTGGGCCTGTGACCGCCATATCATTTGATGATACTAAGATTTTGGATATCACACTCAGAGGAACATGACCTTCCCTTTTCATCATAATTAGAATCAATGATACCTTCATTTGATGATCCATGATCAATAATGGGGAAAGTATCAACATCATCCCATCACATACCTTTGATCAGCTCAAAATACCTAAACAAAATATTTCCCAAACACCCACTTGCCCTCCTCGCATTCAATTATGCTATTGATCCTTCCTCGGGAATAGTTTTCCTTCCTATCCAATTGGTGAGAAGCTCCTCCACAAAGTATTCTATATCATAGAGGGGGAGTTTCAATACAATGTTCTTCTTGGATGACCTTGGATTCATGTCATGCATTGTGTCCCCTCCACACTTCATCACTGCATCAAATATGAGCATGAGGGAAATATTTTGATGCTTCCCGGTGATGCTCCTCCCTTCCAAGCATGCAACATGACCTATCAACCTAATGATGTCCTCGTTCCCAAGAACGACTCCATCTCAACCATCCACTAGCTCATCCATCCCTTCATCTAAGCTTCCCAATGATGATTCCTTAGATGAATTCATTGAAAACTTATGCCGGGGAAGTATCATCTTCTCATGCTTAACACACTTTACACCTCATAACCTTGGTAGACCTGAAAATGCTCCAATGTATCAACCCAAAGATCAGGTACATCATTCATTTCATCCCACCTCATCTTCATACTTATCTCATATAGCGATGGTGTCGATTCCTCTTCTTCTTACGCTATCGACTCATCCCCATGCCTCGACCTTATACCGAAGGTTATGGATTCCTTGAAAATACCTCCTTCATCCCCACCTATCTTCATTACTTGGCATGGAATGGATTTGGCATGGGATGTTATGATCATGACATGCATGACCTTATCATTGACCAATGCCACAAACCTCATGAAAAGTTTATACTAGGTTATCGTGGAGCAATCCACCGATTCTCTCCCACCATCCATGATTATTAAAGACATGTCTTCTCTACCTTCTCCATCCCATGAGGCCATCAATATGGATGACACCATGTCTATTTCTTCTAAAAAAAATTTAGTCTCCACCATCACTTTGGGACCAACCACTTATCAGTGTGAAAATCATACTAGGTCCCTTCTCCTTCTCCATTTAGAGATGATAAGATGACTCTTCTACCATAAACATTTTTCATCAGAATGAAGAGGATGCCATATTTTCGCACATGGGGGGTAGAATATTCTTATATCTATAAGACCTTTCCACCAACAGCCTCCACTCTTCTCAACGAAGACACGATCGACATCAATATCTGGACACCTCAGAGCCTCGCATCCTTAAAGTAGGTCAATCTATCGATCCACAGTGAGCTTGAGTATTTCACCGCATTCATTTTTCATCATAGTCACATTTGCATGGTCATACTATGACATGCTAGGTATCAATCCTTCTTTCTTCATCCATAACATCATCACTTTTCAGTAATGCCAAGCTTGTGAAGAAAAAGCTTTCTGCCACACGCACCTCGAGTCACCCTCCTCACAAAGAGGAATTACAATGTCTTCTTTCCAATAACTTCATAATCCCCATTTACTATCCCCAATGGGTTTCTAACATCTTCCATGTCTCAAAAGCATCCTGAAAGTTTTGTATATACATAGAATTTCAAGACTTGAGCCTTGCTCTCCCTAAAGATGAACTCCCCTTTCAAACATCGATTAACTTCATGGATCTTACCGTAGGTCATGAGATGCTTTCTTATGGATGGATTTTCATATGACTAGATTGTCATCATGCCAAAAGACCAACATAATACCTCCTTTATCACTCCTTGGGGGACCTTTTGCTCGCGGCACATGCCCTTTGGTCTAAAAATGCCAGAGCCACTTATCAATGGGCCATGAATTAAATATAAACATCGACATGATCATTTGATTTCCTCGAGGTCCTTTCAAGTTGTCTCATTCATTTCTTTCTTCATCTTAATCTAGCCAAGTGTGTATTCGGGAGTTCTAATTGGAAAAATACTTGGCTTTATCATGTCCATCAGGGACATCTAAGTTGACCCCACCAAAATCAAATCCATCATCGAGATGCCTCCTCCTTCCAATCTTATGTAGATTCAGTAGTCTCCAAGGCCCACTTGAATCAATCCGTCATTTCATATCGCAACTTTCGCATCATTGCTCACCCTTTCATCATCTTATTCATAAATATGTAGAATTCAAATGGGACCATAACTTAAAGAAATCTTTTTGATGATATCAGTTAGTGAAAATTCACAAGACTCGTGATGAGTCATGGATTTAATTTTCTAAGGCAAAATCATCCTGGTGTGAATGCACAACATCGAAGTTTTCTACGCAGTGGGACCTTTGAAAATGTGGGGAAAAGCTCTTCAGAGAAGGTCGGGTTCCTCTCTTCCTAAACTAACCGCCCAAGTTATTCCAATGCAGAAAGCAAATCTAATCCTAATCTAACTATGCCAAGGAGACAGAGAGAGAAAATAGGGAAAAACAGAGCCTGACACTAAAAATGGTGATACACTCGTAGAAGGAAAATGTTGAACATCTATCAAAAATGCCATGGAAACAAAAGAGAGGTGAGCAATGGAAATGATGGAAAAGTGCATCACAAAATCGAGGATGGATTTACATAAAACATGTCTCCAAAATCGCTACCAACATAGCCCAAAACTTGCAATAGACATTCAAATATGCACAAGCCACCTGTAATGAAGAGAGGCAAGAAGAAAACAAGCAAAAAGAGCAAGGATGGACAAATGCATCACAAAAACACATTTTGTATTGCTCGTAAGTTTGCACAAACATCATTTCACCTGTAAGAGGGAAAATTCCATTATAGAGCAAGGGAGGAGGTTCAAACTCCATTTTCAACCCTGGGGAAGAAAAGAAGGGAGAGGCAAAGAAGAATGATGAAAAACTTTACAAATGAGCCAAATCAGCTTTAAACCATCGAATGGTAATGAAAGAAAATGTGGAAAATGGGAAAATCAAATTAGAAACTCCAACCACCAAAAAATCCCCTCTAATCTCACTTCGCAAAGGATGTGGCTTAATGGAAAACCCATACACCAAAGTGCATTGAGCTTTGCAGAGCAAGTAAAGAGGCCCATACTTCATTAATTTGGTGGTTGGGTGTTTTCTCGATTTTTTTTCATGCCAAAGACTCTTTTCCTATTTTTCACTTATAAATGTCCACCAAAACAAAATTTAATAAATTCATCATGGTGGTAGAGGGGTTTCATAAGATTTCCACGATATAAAAGAACGAAAAATCCAAGCTTCTTGATCAAAAGATATGGCCCATGAAGATTTAGGAAAATCAAAATTAGGGGCAAAAATGGGTTCGCTGGGCCGAAATGTGAATTTTTTCCCTTTTTTGAATTTGGGAAAATTTCCCAAAAAATCCCCATGCTCGCTACTTGCTGCCACGTGGCACCTCCTCATTCGCCTGGCCATGGAGGTCCGGGCTCACAAACTTGCCCCCGGCGCTTTTATAACTTTGGAAAATTTTCAAAAATACTCTCCGCCACCCTAATCCTACCGCTTTACAAGACATAGTGTGCTAACTCATCGCTTTCTCACAGGATTTTCCTCCATTTTTTCCTTTACTTGCCTCTGGGAATGGTTTTTCCCTTTCACCTCCTCCATCTCCTCGCGAATTTTCTCCAACTTACTGGCCGGCTCGACCTTCACTACCACCTGGACACGTGTCGTCCTCCCATTGGTCCATGTGCTTATGGGCTAATTCTTGATTTTTTGACTTTCACCCCAAAAGGGGCTAAGTGCCCAAATTTCTCCTACCTCCACCGACGTGCTTCTTTCTTCTCCATGGGCATGCACTTCAATATTTTCCTTGCGCCTTCGCCAAATCCTGGCAATTTCTCTAACTTCACTCGCCGCCGATCACCTCCGCCGCCACATGGCACCTTTTCATTAGTCAGAGGTTCTCACATGAAATTTTCCAAACAACTCAACTGGCTTACAACTTCAAAACATTTGGAGTTGGAGGAAAATTTTACCTTTGGTG